>JAKMXF010000011.1:0-134963 GCA_024704765.1 Oopsacas minuta | reverse complement strand
TGAGTAGTTGATACATGCATGAATGTGAATAATTATATGTAAGAGCTAGAATAATAATTGATATTATCTTGGCATTAATCTAAAACATCGAAACGTTAATTTATTTCAGATGGGTATCATGTAAGAAGACAAAAAGACAGCCAGTACCATAAAATAACAGGAAAAATTTAAGAAATACATAAAAATCGTTGACTTGTAGATGGGAAAAAACTGGACGTGCTGGAAAGAATCTGAAAGCAGATTTGAATTCAGCTTAATAAACTAGCTTAGAAATGTCAATCTAATACTTAGTGAGAAAATGAAGTTAAATTTTGTTGACCTGTGTTATTTGTTAATGAGATGAACTCCAATCGGGCAAAGGTTCGTTTACGGCTGTGCGGGGCTGGTTACTAACGTTAACGCAGAGAGTGCGATGCACTAAACAAGATAGGAGCTGTTGAATTGCAACGTTTTCTAGTCCCTGTTCAACTTTCTTCCCATAATACTGGTCAAGAACGAGTCATCCCTGATCCGTTATAAGTAGACAACGGAAGTGTAGAGAGTGATATTGCAAGCAGGAGTGATCCGGTTCCATCGGAAACTGTAGACAAGGGCGTAAGCGACACAAATCCAATGGCAAGCGAAAACCTCTTCCAAGACGTTGGAACCTGGACTACTTCTATCCCAGACGCATTACGGGTGGAAATTGTTCATCGAGGACATCTCGGTCTCCAGAACAAAGATGGATCCTTCCTACTCTCCCAAAACAACGCAAATACAAATAGAAACATGAATCGCATTTAGTTTTACAGAACTCTAGACAACGGGGAGCAGCTTCTACTCACATTGCTAGTGTATTCGCCTTTGATAAATTGTCTCCAGTGCTTTTGTTGCCTTCTGTTCAGCAATATATCAAGCGCCTTCGGAACAGCTACTGGATTTGGAGACTGGCCCAAGCTAAATCCGCGTGTTCATGCGCATGAAGACTCACCAGGTCACGATAATTCCTGCTTGCAGTGGGCTGAGCTTTGCATGGGCCTTGATAAGAGTGCAGCGATAGACGTCGAGAACCAAAAATCCCTGAATAATAGTGCGTCCAACTGGCCGAATATTCTAAACAGAATTCTCGACTGCATTTGGTTCCTCTCTCGGCAAAATCTAGCGTTCCGAGGTCGCAGAGAGGCTCTGTCATCTACCGAGAATACAAGAAAACTTCCTTGAGCTTGTGAAGTTCCTTGGCATCTACGATCCGGAGTACGAGAACATCTCACTCGAATCTAATCCCAACCAAAAACTATTTCGTATTTCTTCCCAGCGATACAGAATGATTTTATCTCTATTCTGGTCAATGTGTGTTGGAAAAGATTCTTGAGGAAGTTCGGGGGGTAAAATACTACACGATCATATTTGATAGTACCCCAGATCTTGCTCATGACGATCAAATGTCACAAGTACTGAGATATGTAAAAATCTCTGGTGGAAATGTTGAGGTGAAGGAAACATTCCTCTGTTTCATTAAGTTTCAAAAGAAGGGGGCTGAAGCACTGACAAATGCAATCTTGACCAAGTTAAAGGAAACAATCTTGATGTCCAAGACATGCGCGGACAAGGGTACGACAACGCTGTAACGATGGCCGGTGTCCATAGTGGTGTGCAGCGCAGAATTCTTGATGCGAATAAACTCGCTATATACATTCCCTCTAACAACCACTCTTTGAACCTAGGTGGAGTACACTCTGCACAAGCTTCAGTTAATGCCATCACTTACTTTAGTACGCTGGATCGTCTCTTTGCTTTCTTCTCGGCATCAACTCACCGATGCGAAGTATTTAAACAGCATGTTCCAGGAAGAACTGTTAAAAAGACATGCGAAATAGGATTGAGCTCAAGATATGATTCTGGAGATGCAATAATATCGAGTTTTGAATCTATCATTGATGCATTGGAACAACTCCGGGACAGTAGTCACGGGACGGCTATCACGCGCTCGGAAGCAAATATCGTACTGTCTAGCATCTTAACTTACACCTTCTTAGCCTATCTGAACTTCTGGAATCCTGTGCTTAAGGAAATCAATGATACTCAAATCTTTCTCCAAACGTGTGACCTAGGACTGGAATTTGTACTACCAAGCTTGGAGCCCTTGTAATCTTTTGTTTGAAGAAAGGAAAAATATAGTTGAATCAGCAAAAATAAAGGCTGTACCATTCTGTGAGGGAAATGGAATTCTGACGGAAAGAAGGGTACGGCGGAGAAAGAAGATGATTGGGGAAGATACAGATGATGTTAGTTTGTAATTGCAAGAAGAGTTGGTACGAGAGCAGCTTTAGATAATGGCTACATTATATGGGGAGATTGAACGGAGAACTAGCCATATGATAGACGTAAACGCCAAATTCGGATTTCTGACCAAGATGGAGCTCTTAATGGATTCTAACAAGGACGAGGACATCGACTTTGGCAATTGAACTACTCACTGCTACTTTCTTCGAAATATCTGCTGAAAATTTGAAGAATGAGGTCCGTCGTGTGCGTCGGCACATTATAAGTTTCGAGACGCAAACAGGAGAGATGGTGGCGCATTGGAATTCGCTCGACCTGCTTCAGTGGTTAGTGAGCTGGAACCAGACGTCGTTCCCTAACCTACCGATAATGCTGAGGACATTCCTAACCATGTGTGTGTGGGTGTGTCATCTTGCGAGAAAACTTTTCAAAACTGAAGCTCATGAAAACATATCTTCGTTCAACCATGGAACAAGAGCGGCTGTCAAGTCTTGCTCTTTTGTCGATCGAAAGAGGTCTTACTGAGGCAACTGACTTCATCCATGTGATCGATAATTTTGCGAGACTCAAATCACGAAAGATCAGGTTGTGAGGGAGAGCTACTACGACCCGAAGAGGTAGTATAATTGTATTATCGGTTAAAAGTTAAAACATATATGTGTAATCACATATTATGTAACCAATAACTAAACATGGTTTCTACTGAACCAGGGCAGGGGCAAGGGAATTTTCAAACAACACCCCTCCCAGGAATTGTTCAAGATAACTACTCATAAAGTTACATTTTAGGGCGTGGCGTTTAGAGCATGTGGCACTAGACATCGTTGCACCACTGGTGAAAATTACTATAGGCATTTGTTACGAGAATGGACCATGCAGAATTATCCCTGGGATTTAGATCTAGGCTGTAGGGAGGCCACTGTTCTTTACTGATAAACCCAGTGATATTGCTGTGAAGCCAATTTTAAGTTACGTTTGTGGTATGGGCAGGTGCTCCATCTTGTTGGAAGACGAAGGAACTCCCATTAAACACTGTCCGCCCTAGATTCTTCACAACCGGTTCTAAAATCAACTCGTGGTAAGTAGAAGCATTGATTTTAAACCCAAAAGGGGCAAAAAACGTGTCCGCCCACTAGCGGATATTCCAGCCCAAAACATCACTGAATGAGGTTTTTCCATCCCATGGACATATCTGAGCATTTCTTTAGTCTACACGTAGTGGGTGTTATTATCCTGTGATTTTGACCATTAGAAACCTTGTAGATTGTGAAGATTTTCTCATCTGAAAACAGGATATTTCCAGACCACAATTTACGCGTTGACCAGGTTTCCCTTTACATCTCAGTAGTCTCTTCTCTTTAACCTGTTCGCTAAGGTAATGAACTCTCTTTCTCTTGTATTATCGCATCCCTAAGTTGGTTTGCAACTTTTCGGATTGAAATTGGGAAACCTTGAGTCCTAGACCCGTTTTCTCATCAAACGATGGGGGATTTTGACGAATCTGTTCCCTCACTCCCTTCTTGAGTTGTAGAGTCCTTATTGAACGCGGATGACCATTCTTTCCCGTCTACAACCTCTTCCGGTTCCTTCTACCTACTAATAGTACAATATACAAACTTTCGCCTGTATCGTGGAGTCTTCACAATCTCATTATTTGTGCATGTGTCAGCCAGGTTTTGACTAATTCAATAATTCTCCCCTCTCTTTCTCTATCAAGAATATATTTTCAGAATCTGTTATTTGGTGTAATTCAGTTAGATCCTTACCCTAAAGGGTTAATATGACTTAAATACGCTGTATATAAACTAATACATTGGTTATGAATAAATGTTTGGGCATTCGAATTTGGGGACAGAACTTAAATTGCACCCTGTAAAATAATTTTAAGTTGAACATATGCCTCTGCCTATTCACAAATTATTCAATTAGTTTCGAAAAATCATCGCCATTGAACAATATACACCCTTGCGCTTATTCAGGGAAATTCAGAACCATCCATTGATCTATGGTCAGTTTGTGAACTGTAACTGTTTATGTCCAAGTATTATGAGTAGGACAACACATAATCACATATAGTTTATGATGCGTTTGTCAGTTTTAAAACCTATGTTGTACTTTCATTGAACGTTAAGCTGTCCAAATATGTGCAATATCCGAGTGTACCATGGGTCAATGCTTCATGGATCATGGGTAATGGGTCAGATTGCATAGACCTATGAGGATCTCCACTTAACTGTAGCAATTTAAGATCTCCCATTTGTGTCCGTGTTAACGATGTTCCAATGTATGTAACTTTTATTGTTCAATTTTCATTATGCAATATTTCCTGAATTTAGCGACGTTGTCAAATGTTATTGTGCATTTGATCGGAGCGTAACTAACAAGCAAACCAAGTACTCTATCTGGTTAAAATCCTGATATGGAAGTTTTTACTAGCAATAAATTCATTCAGGGCTTGTCTGGGTTCTATTCGCCTTTGTCTCTTACAGAAATACGTGCGTAGATTTGGATAGGAGAAGCATTTTGCAGAAGATGGTTCTTATTTTCGAGATGCAGGTTGCAACAATGGCTCTATTTCCAACATTTAAAATAATTTCCAGTCCGTTTAGGAATACATCAAATGATTTTTATATTATATCCTATTGTGATTCCAATTTTCTAGTGATGTATGAATTCTGACACATGTGGCACAATTGATAAAATGTTAACAATTCAACAAGAGTTGAACTAAACCAGCATTTCTCAACCTTTTTCCGTCGGTCCCCACCTTCGATGATCGGGCCATCCCTCACCTCCCCCCTCGCCCCATCCTGTTTATATAGTAATTATATTACCAAGTGCTAAGACATAATAAATTCAAAATTTCTTTGTATAAGTTTAGTGTGAAGGGTAGGCTTGGTGCCCAATTACAAGATTTTCAGATCGGGACTGGATTTGGTCAAGAAGAGCCGAAGGCCATCACGTTTGGTTATCTCCAACCTATTCCTCTTCGTTGTGAGAAGTCCAACAACTGCTGAGAAACCCTTCTCCACGAGGAACGATGTTGGAAAGACAATATCATCATTGTTGCGCGGGCTCATAGAGCAGGGTATTGGTCAGCAATAGTACACTACAAAATGTTATAGTATTATTCAGGGAACGAAGACTCACTACATCATTGCTACGTAAATCAATCAGTGATTCCTGAAGTTCAATAGGGACCTGTTGCAAATCGCACGAATACGGACGGATAATCCATCTCGGTATCTCCATATTGAAACGTCGACAAACGTTCTACAAAATCTTCCTTAAGATTCTCAGATGATCACAGTATCTCAGAAGATCTTCGGTTGAGACCTGATTTTATCTCAGATTTGGAAACTGTCGGAGTTCTCCGCGACTTACATTGTATTTGAATAGTTTAGTTTAGTTTAGTAATGATGATGTAATAACGGTGTGACATTTTACCATAGTTCTTTTATTTTCCTGCAGTTGTTTGTTAGACTCATTCAGCATGAAGAATATGTCTCAATGATATGCCACGTTGTTTTTCAGGAGTATCAGTTTCTCTGTCGTCTCATAATCTTTCAGCGTCTCCTCAACAACTCCTTAACAGTGTCGTACAGTTCGCAAAACCTTGTCAGACAGGCTCCTTTAGATAGCCAACGAACCTCAATATGGAGTAACAACCGCTCAAAGTCTTCATCGTTATCCTGGCATAAAAGGCGGAAAAGACGATCATTCAAGGACTTAGCTTTAATTCTGTTGATGCATTTGATTATGAAATTCAGAGTGTCATGTAGCTCACCACTGATGTGTTTATCCGTGAGATGGTGTCTGTGGATTTAACAATGAATCGCTATGACATCAGGAATCTCGCGTTTCATGAGAAGCTGTCCAACCATGGCGGAAGCTCCATCGGTGGCACACTGTATGATCTTCTTCATTGCTATCTCTTTATCTTCGTAGAAATCCTTGACAGCCACAAATAACGACATGGCCTTTGTCTCTGCTGGCAATGAAATAACGAACAACATTTCTTCTTTTGCCTCCTTTTCATGCACAAACCTTACGTAGCCCATCAGTAATGCTTCGTTGCCTCTGACCGTGGACACATCAATCTGAATGGCATGATCTATCCTAGGCAATATCTGAACGAGCTGCGACTCGACGTCATCTCCTATCTCATCGATGCGTCGCTGTACCGTTTCGTTGCTGAGCGGTACTGTGCTCAGACAGAAGTAGAGCATTGACACATGACCGTCTTTATTACTTCCTTAACGCACGGTAATATAAGTTTTCACCAATAATGTGCGGCGTACCTGATTTTGCAATCATTAACAAGATATTGTAAGAAGCTTTTCAATCCATTTTCCAGGCGTATGTCTCTCTTCGTGAATAGAATTTTTATGTTTCTCTGCTTTTCCTAGTTTGCATTCATTTTCTTGGAATCTGTGTTAAGTTTGCTAGAATGCAGTCTATTAAGATAATCCTTCTGTCTACTCGGTTTCATTGCTTCATTAGAAAAGGGACTGCCGCAAATAAGACACACTGGTCCGGTATGATCGTTCGGACTGGGAATAAATCCAAATTCTAGGTAACTCAGATTGTATTGGCGATTTTTCTTTACCTTTTACAGGGCGGTGGTGCATCAGAAGACATCTTGCTAGTGAGTTAATAAATTAGTAAGTCTCTAGATTAGTTTAACCTGTTATTAATACGTGTCTCTACTAATGGATGGACAGTGTATTACATCTGCCAATGGTGGTATCAAAAGATTCTTGTATTATTTATCACATTATCTTAAATTCCAGTCGAAACCAACAATGGTATCAAAACAATATTACATGATTAACAAACACTATGAATCCTAATATGGATTTGTGTTTTCCAATTACAATTACAATTACATAATTATTTTGGTCGGATATTTGAGCTTAAACCTGTGCAGAATTAAACCATCGTTCTTCTCCCCCCGGGGGCAATATTGTCCATGTTAGGAAACACTGCTCTAAACAATTCAAATGATGTATACTAAGGTAATATAGACCCAAATACTTGTAACATTGGTATGTAACAAACCACAAAAACCACAGTTGTGAATATTTTCAGATCGAAGTGACGCACATGTCAGCGTAATTGGCAAATATCTATAAATATGCATCATTGTTGAAACTATGCAAAGGTTAATTCAGTGCTTATTTTATTTATCCGGTTAACGTTTAACAGCCACTATATCCTGTTGACTGCTATAATATAATACATTCGGTTAACCAAAAGAGTCATTTATACCAATATATTCAGTGTTACTAAGTTGTTATTATGTTAGAAATTATATATATATACACGAATTCTGATAGTTCGCTATTTATTTATGGTTATATATTTCGGTCGTATTCTCAATTTCAAAATTTTAGAAAGATAAAATCAATCACGGTCACATATATAATTGCTATTTATGGATAGTTTCAATTTTAATCACTAAACATCGGTGATTGTATTAGGAATATTAGCAGCGGTTGGCCACTATTATGATAGAGGTTTTAAACGCCAGCAATTATTGTTATATGCTCAGAATGTTGAAATAACTAATGGTCTGAAAATTTTCTCAAAAATATGCAAAAGTGTGTTGATAAAGTGCAGACGTTCTAAATTATTGTATAGACCATGGTTTGCCCGTTTTTTGTTAATATCTTGTGACTACTCGATAATTGTTATAATTATTGTCATATCCGCGTGGCCATTTATAATATACCTCAGACTTAACATACCCTTGTAATACATTTTGATATTATATCTCAACAGATTATTCGCAAACTTAAAAATGATCATATATAGGTATATCCATGATTACTTCACATTGCTAAGAGATCATATATCGATATGTATTAAAGCGTAAGAAAAGTTTGGTGTATGCTATAAATTAGGTGTGCCTATTTTAACATAATTTCAATGATCACATAATAATATGTGCATAGTGACAAAATATATGACAGCCATGGTTTGTGCGATAACTCAGAAACATTATAATGAGGAGCTTATTTTTAGAAAAACTGAACATTGACCAGTTTACCCAAAATTCATACTAATAATATCAATAAATACTGCATTTAAGGACGTGATTCACATATTGTGTCAAGGCGTTTACAGTTCAGATTAACTATGTACACACCAAAAAATACAAAAACAAGTAAAAGAAAAAATTAGTTGAAGTTATTTATAATACTTAGTGAATATATGGGTCTTTAAATGTTCTTTAAAAGTGTCCATAGTAGTAGAGGTTCTGACATGAACCGGAAGAGAATTCCAGAGTCCTGCTATCTAAAACGACCGATCCCCATAGTTCCGAAATCTTGCTCTAGGCTGCTTATCTTGGTTAGTATAGATGATCTGAGATTATTAGGATTTTCACATAGTTGAATCAAGTCACATAGATATCCTGGACAATAGCTATAAATAACTTTATAGGTAACCAAGGGTATCTTAAAGTCAATCCTTGCTTTAATAGGCAACCAATAATTTTCTCTAACATAGAATAATATGGTCAAATTTCTTAGTTCCTGAAACCCAGCGGGACACAAAGTTATGATTGCTTTGTAGTTTATTCAGTACTTTATCAAGTAAACCAAACAATGAGGAATAACAGCAGTCTAGTTTACTTGTGATAAATGCATGAACCATTTTCTTTTTTGTGTTTTTGCCAAGATATTCAGCAATACATCCAATCCTACTTAAAGATAGGCAGCTGAACTACATATTTACCCATATGTTGCTTCATTAATAGATTGCTTTCCCTAATAACACTCAGGATACGCAACCTGTTTACAGACTGCAAAATTGTAAGCTTAAATTTGGAAGAAAAATAACTTAAATTTGGCTTAGTTGAAAAACAAATTAACTTATTATGTAGGAGTCGTTCATATCACCTTTCTCGTTTCAAGCAGGGCTAGCTAGTGGGATGAGCCGCCATAGAATATTGACCCATTCTGAGAATTTACTTAACTTTTTGATATACTTTCTAAAATATGTATTTGTTATTGATGAGGCATTAGACAAACCTCAAAAATGGATATAGATCTCAATCCTGATATGTCTGAAATTATTATAAGCTTTCCAGTTCCGGTCCTACTTTCTGAATGCATCTACGATCCTATCACGATTCAATTTACGATCCTCCATTTGAAGGTCCCTTTTCGAAGTGCATTTGAATAGTTTGATTATTATTGCAGTACTTTTCGAGTGATAGCATGTTTTTCTATATATTTAACATATATGGACTTTACATCATTTCAAAAAGTTGTACAATGTATATTTAGGGGATTCTATTTAGGCGTTTGAGCAATTCTTCTATATTCAATTTTTAGTAGTATAAATCACAATTATAATTCTATATACAATCATTGCAAGCGAATGATTAAAGTAAAACGTTGGGAATATGTTTAAATCCCACATTGTTTACAATCTGGGAATTCCTTAAAGTTAAACAACTGATTATTTCGAAAAAAAAGTTTCTACTATGGATGATTACTCTAATCATCATTTGTATTTGTATCCTGGATCATTAAAATCGTTATTTAGGCTTAGTTAAGAATATACCACTGCTACTTTTCTGATATTGAAAGGATCGGATCTTTTCAGAAAATTATCAATCCTATCCCGTTCCTGATATACTTTTCAATTATATCTACCATCCTCTTCCGATCCTCAAAGAGGATCTCGATCTGGTTTTTGAAACATTCTAATACCCTAGTATTGATATCAAATATATTTGAAGTTTAATCTTGCTTTAAGTTATTGAATTCGAACATTCTGTATCAATTCGTTTAACTTTACTCCCGTGGACATTATTTAGATTCACATTTGTTGATTCTTCTTTTGTTCATTGGGGTTCCAAAGTATTTCAAGCACACAGTTCCAGTTTCGTAGCCAGAGATTCTCTTTGTATTTAGATTCTCATCTTGTATTATAATTCTATGGAAATCATGATTCCACCACAGTTGCTGGGCGTTTTTTTTGCTCTCTCTGTTCTTATATGCAATATTTATTTATCTAGTGTAGCATGCAGTGGCACTATTACTCGTAATGACACAAAACATTTTTTATCTCAGTAATTTGTCATCAATATTTAGAAAATTATTTCGGCCTTATACTTTATAGATGGCAAGTAATGCTGAAATCATTTGTAATCAATTAGGTTTGAATATATTGACAGTGAGGACATGTTTCCAGGTTCAAATACTTTTATAGCGTTCGGTATTTCTCATTCTTAGATAATCTAATCCTGTTGGCCCAAACATTTACTTTGCTTTTAATCCAGTGACAACGATGATGCGCGATTGGGGCATAACTGTGGCAATGATTTCCCAAAGATTTTTCCCTTGCACTTGTTTCAATGTATTTCATACATGAAATTGTCTGGTCTAGATCAATTATGTATATTTGCACATACATACATTTGTACAACATAGATTATGTGCTTTTAAATAATACCGTAGATCTGCGTTAATATTAGTTAGCGTTTGAAATTGGTCTTATCTCGAAATTCATTTTAACCGTCTTATCACTAATTAGAGTTATTCTGCATACCTTTGGTATATTTTTGTTTGTATGGGTACATTTTCGTAGTAGAGTTGATCTTAGCTATCCAATCATTGTTAATCCGATCCTTGATATTCCGAACAGGTCCGAAGTTTATACAACTTATGCAAAATACACTAAAATGTTCAAAAATATCTAATTATGTCCAATTCCACTTTGGACAATACATATTCCTATAATTCACATTCTGCAGTGGCACGATATGTGGGAATAGAATCAAATTTCATGAACTCTAGTCTTTTTCTAATGTGAATATTCGAATTCATCATACTAGAAAACCTCAAAAACACATTTTGGATTATTGTAATGACTGTTGCATTTTGATTATACAGCGTTTAAAAGTTTGAGATTCCAAATATTGAGAATTAATGGATCATTATACATATTTTAGCCTTGCTAATTCAAACTCGTGCTATATATACATCAATTGATATCTACTTTCTTGCAGAACAATGCCTTGTAAAACCAAACCCAAACCCAAATTTTGTACACCTTCCGGGAAGATTTTAGTTCTATTTTCCAAATTTATGGATTATTCTTTGTCCATAGGTTATACAAATGGGATTTACTATTTGGATATATGAAAAATTCATTATGTTAATCCTATAGATAATGCGATGGGATGATCAAATGTTTGAAATATTTTACTTATTAAGTGGCTTATAAAAATACTGATATATTACCGTCCTTCGTCCCAATTCTCGGGGAAATGTCGGATGAGAAACAAGTGAGCTATTTTACATTGCTTAATATGCATTCTGAAATGGTACTGCTTTGAACATTTTGGAAGTACTGTTATTTTTATACACATACATAGATTTCGAACTTCTATAATTACACCCCGCCTCTTTAAGTGTACAATTTTAATTGACTTCAATTGACAGCTAATCAGCTATTTAGTTCCTCTACAAAATATACTTAATACTAGGGGGGCCGGGAGGTGGTGGAGAATATTTTTTACTTTATATTGATATAGAAACTTTATTAAATATATAAAGGTTGTTCATGTATTCTAGAATCAATTCACTAATGGTAACTTAATATACCTGTATAAATAAATTAGAAAACAAATGCTTTTCATATTTAACCATATGAAATGAAAAATTTCTGAAAATAAACACAATTACACTATGGTCTCAGTTTCATTTTGACAGTGTATATCTTGTGAATCTAGCACCTCTACTGTTCACTTTTACAGAATATGCCCACCGATGCAATGTTTGTGCATGAGACCGCAGGAACACACAGGATTGGATCCAATGGATCCAAGGATTCATATGTATATGATCCCGACTTATTATCCTTAAGCGACCCCTTGTCTAACTTTTGAAACGAAATCTCTTGCATCTTTTTGAAATATTACCGAAAGGTAAAGAATATGATTAAGCATAAGATTAATCTTTGAGTAAGAGATTTGAAAATGTCAAAATTCGAGTCTATATACTCGATGACCCCTGAGAAACATTCGAAGCGAAATTTCAACATATTTTCAAAGAATTTGTAAAAATGTGCGAAAAGATTATTAACCGCCGAATACGTCTGGGAAATGTTTGATTTTATGACGTCAATAAGGTGCCACAATCTTGTTTTTGGTGCTGTAATTTGTTAAACCGAAGTAATCAATTTTACTGTACTTTTTCAATGCGATCGTAAAACTTCTACCGTAATCAGTTGATCTTTTCGTTGGCATATTTTGTATAATTTTTCACAATATTATTATATACTAATACTTTTAAGTTACAAATTATCCTAACTATTCTAACTAGTTTCATAGTCAATTAGGTAAATTATACTCAGAAATTCTTCTTGAGGGCATAGACGTAGCTATGAGGTTTCTACGGGTGCTGGCAACCCCAGGGATACTGTCAGCAACCAGTGGATTAGTGGAAAAACATTCCATCTCCGGATTATTTGGGTCGCTAGCAACCACAGTTACAAGCCCAAAGAGGAAATGCTAACTGCACTTCTACTTGAGTATGGTGGTAAATTTTATTCACAAGTTTCTGAGCACATTTCTAGCCCCATGGTTTATTCAGGGAAATTGTGTCCGCCACATTTGTGAAATTACCTTGCATATTGATAACTTGTTGGAATGTGATTAAAATGGAGTGTCAAAATCATGCTTCGCCCCAGATACCAAATGCTCTTTGTACCCCATTGTCTGGGTTCTGCGCCCTTGTCTCGCCCTATCCTCTCCCCTAACTCCCGTACTGATTACACCAAGTGATTGATGCATATTTTAGCACAAACATCAATGTTTTGCAATATATGGTTTAACTTTATTTATTTTAACCTTCAGCAACCAAAAGTATTTTGCTGCTTACAAATGTCTTAATAATTTCTATATATTTTATCTGATACCATTTTTTGTTAGATTTTCCTTGCTTGCTCTTATTTGTATTATAGTTATCAGTCAGATCCTATTCAATTATCAAGACTCCAATCCCAAACTTTATCCAAGCTAAATACTTGCCAGCCCATTCTCAAAAAATCCCTGAATACAGTGCTATGTTTTCCTAGAAGATATCTAGCGGTTTGACAAGCTATAATTTTCTCTCGCTCGTTATGATATCTCGTCATATTTGATCCATTTGTACCAACATCCTTAGAACAAGTGCTGAAATTATGTCAATGTTGTCCTAGGATTCCCTCGCCCTAATTTTACTAATAATTCTATAGCTAGATATAATGTTTCTTTCTATTAGTCCAGTCTCTAGGGTTTGACCCTGAGCTAATTAGTACTACGATCACTTATACACAGATGACTGCTTGTTTTGTGTGATAACGCTAAAACAAAGCCATACTTTTTCCTAATTTCTTTTAATTTTTCGAATATTTCTTACAAATACTAGTCATTATATTGGATAAAGTCTCACACAGGCAATAGTTTTTCATAATACACAGAGGTTCCAGTAAAAGCATTTGTATATTCCCTCATCCTAAGCGAATTTATTTTCTGCATTTGACCATGATGTATAGTTACTTGACTATCAAAATTCTATATTATGCATTTTAGTAGCGCTTAACAATAGCCTAATAAATATATGGCCTAACAGTATAACTACCAGGGATGCGTTATTAGCTGATATTGGGGAAATCTGTTGTTGTCTTAAATATCTATTCAAAAGAGGTGCAATCATTTGTCAGAATTTTGAGACTGTCATTTGTTATAATTTCCCAACTGTCACTTGATAGAGTGTATTTTCAATTGATTTTCACTTATTAGAATGTATTTTCAACCGACTGTCACTTTTAGAAATTTTGAATAAATTTCCTTTGGTATCAGTGTTTATGTGTATTATTTTTAGTTTCAACTAAGTATATCGGGTATTATTTTTCATGAATTTTTATGTATTAAATATATATACGTGAGGATAAATGATAGCTTTAATGATATATCTGGAAATATAGTAATAATATAATTAATTGAAGATGAAATAATTATATTCATGAAAAATCATACATTAGATGTTATTAACTAGTGAATATTTAAAAGCGTGTTTCGATTAACGAACGGCACACTGGACAAGGGCGTCCTAGTTCTTCAATTGATTTGCTACACTTCGTACAGCAGTTGGCATGTCTACACGGCATGAAGATCCATGTTTTTGTACGAGGCGCAAGACAAATAATGCACTTGGAAATTTCTCCAGTTGCCTCAACATTTTCTTCGTCAGAATAATCAGAATCACTTGATGAAATATGTTCTCTTGGGAATTTATGTTGCCAATTGTATTGCTAATCGCTTTCAGGAATTCCATCGTGTTGTAGTCTCCACAAGACAACTTTTGTTTGCGAATAATCCTACGTTCTTCATTTTTTATATTTTGTTTTTTCGTGGTCTGCTGATATCTCTTCCCTCCGTAAACGTCCTATGACATTATCTGTATTTTGTATTATTTCATTTAGAGTTGCCATGAACGTCCATATCCTTGGATAATTGGTTCTCACGATTAATTTAATTTAGAATGATAGCTCTCTCTCTCTCATTATTTATAGCGATTTTGATTTCATAAATAGAAAGTTCCCCGGAGTTATTTGATTGATCCAATGTTTTTGCAATAGTTCTTAAGTTTTCCAACTTTGATTTCTCAGTATTTTCTATGACTGGAATTAGAAGAAAGTTGAAAATGGGAGTTATTAGGAGAGCTGGCAAAAACGAGATTGCCATTAATTGTTTTATGTAAGCAGTACTTCTGGATTATCTCCAAAACTTTGGATAAGAACAAATTTTGTGATTTGCCCAAATTCACTGGGTATAATGAAACCAGCAGCTGTAAATTCTCGCTTGAGGGAACACTACCTTAAAAGCATTTCTTGCTGCTGGTTCTCAACTTGACATAGTCACTGATGGCCAAAATTGTGGAACATTAATAAAGATACTTTCCAATACTGCTTGATATAATTCCTGGGTCTTGGATGTTTATTAAACTATGTACAGCTGGTAGAGTATGTCTTCACCTGAAACAAATATTGTCCAGAGCTGAGAGAATTGAGTTGAAATGGGAAAAATGTTCCATCAAATTGAACATTGGTCACCTCGTCCAAAAATGTATGCATCTGCCCTGAAAAATAGATCACACCTGTTTGTTCACTTCTCGATACGCTATATTTATAATATTTTCCGAATGTTGTTGTTGGAAACATAGCAACAAACTCGGAAGCTGTAAACGGAATTTTCGGTTGTACTTTTCGTCTCGCTCGATAGAGGGGTGACTCGCATTCTGTAAAGCAGATATCACTTACACACGGATCATTTCTTGTAACATCGTCAAAAACTCTTCGAAGTTTATTTGGTGAACTCGCGGCCATAGTTTTGCATGTTGTTTCAATTGGTAAACTTTTGTTTGATACATTTCGACATTATGATTTTGCAAATTCAAAGGCATGATGAAATTGGTTTCGTGATTAAGTTTGCTAGAACCCTTACACCCACGTCTAAACAACACACACCGAAGATACACAAAACTGCCCTCTTCTTTTGATTTAATATATTTGTTACCATCTTGAGTTGTAAAAATTCTGCCAACACTGCGCTTGTATTCATCCAATGTGTATTCCATGACAATAATATTTTACAACAGCTAAGATATGAATTTTACCCTATTTGGAAGTTTGTGTATACGTTTCATACGTGAAGTCACAGTTAAAAACAAGATAGTTGTTTATTTAACAAAGAATCACATTTCAGAAATGGTAGTGACTAGATGTGGATTTAATGGATTGTGAATATCGAATAATTAATTGAGAATACATAAAAATTGACCGATATTATATGGATACACTAATTATACAGCCCAACAGAACTGAAAAAGTTTTGGTGACTCAGAATTTTGCCCTATTTTAGAGTACACTTGATTTGCTGATTTCAATACTACCATTGATTTTCCTGCTTCAGCTCTAGTTTTTGAATTTGAATATATTTCCTTAAATACTGATTCGCCTTTAATGTAGGCTTAATTTGGGATGTGACCCTAATTAAATCATGATTCTTTAGTAAATCGAAACAATTTGTGCCTGACTTTAGTCTTGAAATATTGCATCTTTCATTTATTCTAGAACCATTTCATGCATGCTTAATATTTTGGATATAATTGTTGTCATACAATTTTGATTTCCATTTCAAATACTAAGTAGTTAGTGTTGTATTGTATAGCTTCGGTCGAAGAAGTTGTTTGAATAACCTAAATGTATTCTGCTATATTTGCGGTAGCTATACTATGAGAGAACAGCAAAAACCTATTTCTGACTTTGTAAAGGAGGCATATCTTACATTTTTAGAGTCAGTCTTGGAGATCAAGATAAACTATGGGTCCCGCATATAGTATGTAAAACTTGTTTGGAGTATCTGCGACAATGGGTTGTTTGTAAGAGGGGAAGTCTGAAGTTTGGTATACCAATGGTTTGGAGGGTTCCAAAAAACCATTATGATGATTGTTGCTTCTGCATTGTTAGCATCAAAGGCATCAATTGCAAGCTTAAGAGTAATTGGACATATCCTGACCTAGAGTCAGCGAGACGACCTGTTCCAAGTTTCAGATCAGGTATCCATTCGGCTTCGAAGCTTCATCTAAATGATTCAGATATTTTCCTTGAAGCAGAAGTTATTTCGAGTGATAGCGATTTTGAAGGCATT
Source organism: Oopsacas minuta (assembly GCA_024704765.1). Taxonomy (NCBI): domain Eukaryota; kingdom Metazoa; phylum Porifera; class Hexactinellida; order Lyssacinosida; family Leucopsacidae; genus Oopsacas; species Oopsacas minuta. The sequence goes on along the minus strand of JAKMXF010000011.1, from coordinate 117,988 downwards.
TCACCTATGGTCCTCCAATGTTTTGATCAATTCGAACTGAATGATCAGATCAGGGATCTCGAACTGGCATCCAGGTTGAATAACAAAAATTTACTTCATCCTAGAAACAAGATTGCATATTATCGTAACAGAGAACAGTCTTTACTGCCTTACTTTTCCCACGAAAACAGTCTAGTTTGGTGCAATGATGTTGGAGATCTTTTAGGAGAAATGTGGATACTAGAATACAGGCCAAATGAATGGAGCCTTGTAATCGACAGTTCTACTAGGAGTTTGATATGTGTTTTGCTCCATAATGGGAATAATTATGCCTCTATTCTAATTGGTAGCTCAACCAGTATGAAGGAGGAGTATAGGCCAATCAAACTGGTTTTGGAGAAACTGAAATTTCATGTTCATCAATTTGTGATTTGTGTTGACTTAAAGATGGTTAATTTCCTCCTTCGACAGCAAAGTGACTTCACAAAATACCCAGGCTTCCTTTGTCTTTGGGATAGCAGAACAAGAAATGACCACTGGACGAGAAAAGATTGGCCCTTGAGAGAGAATATGGTAGTGGGAAAAATAAACTTCATTAACAAACCTCTGATGACAAATTGGGAAAAGATGATTCTTCCACCACTGCATATCAAACTGGGCCTCATGAAATAATTAATCAAAGCTCTAAATAAAGATGCTTCCTGCTTCCATTATCAATGCACTTCATTTCTTGAACTTAACACTGAAAAGCCCAAAGCTGGAATATTTGGTGGTTCCAACATCAGAAAGCTAAGTAAAGACACATGTTTTATTAGTTCCATGAATGAATGGCACTGAATCTGGAGCTTGGTCGCATTTGTATTTGTTACACAAAACTTTTTTGGGAAAAAACAAAGCAAAATATGACGCTCAATTAGTAGACAACATGCTCTCGAAATTCAATAATCTTGGCTGTAAGATGAGCATCAAGGTTCATTACCTCCATAACGATTTAGATCATTTCCTCGAAAACCTTGGTGACCTAAGTGAAGAACAAGGAGAAAGGTTCCATCAAGACATCAGGGTAACGGAAGTGTGGTACCAGGGAAGGTGGGATATTCACATGATGGGAGATTATTGCTGGCGTCTTCAGCGACATTGTCCAGGTAAATCTCACTCAAGGATGTCCCGGAAACGACGCTTTTTAAACTTTGATTGATTGTTTCTACCGTTTACGGAATTTTCTGTATGCATTATTACTCTTGTGATAACGTTTATGCTAATGGCAACAAATTCTTAACATATATATACTCGTATATGTATATATTATAGGAATTAATTAGTTTAACTCAATCCTGCACATATTTCAAGAACAAGAGCTGATTGACCAAAGCTGAGGGCATTTTTCGAATCTACGGACAAATACACTGGCCAACAACATTTTCTTGGCTGATAAGTTGAGACTATTTCTAGGGTAATTCGGGGTCACTGAGTTCGAAAATGGCACTAGTTCTGGTTATTTGGTTTTACTTTTCGTGATATTGTAAAATTATGTTTTCAGCATTCGTGAATCTGTGTTCACTGATACCATATGGTATGTATGTATTACTTTATAACTAGAATTGAACGTACGTAATAAGCAGATAATTTGAGATATAATATAACCTGGATACTTATCAATCACGAACGAATGTTCTCTTATACGAATTCCTCTTGTGAGGTTCTTGGGGGCAATCACGCATAAGGCTCCAACAGTAATCTGCCAACATGTGAGCGTCCCATCTTCCTTGGTACCGTTTCTCCATAGTCCTGATGTCTTGGTGGAATCGCTCGCTCTGTTCCTTGCTTAAATCACCAAGATTTTCAGGGAATCTCTCTAAATGGCTATAGAGATAGTGAAGTTTTATGCTCTTCTGGTTCCCAGACTGTGGAAGTTCTTGAGCATGCCTTTGACCAGATTCTGGTAGTTAGCCACTTTGGTGTTGCCTAATAATTCCTTTACAACATCGACAAAGGAATACCACACGGCAGCCTCAACTCCAGTCATGTGTGAGGCGAATTCTTCATCTTATATCAGTTTTCTGATTTGTGGCCCATCAAAAATTCCTGCCTTAAGTTTTTCGATACTCAGACCACGATATACTGAGCAGAGGTAGTCGAAACAGGTACCATCTTTGTTCAATGCCTTTACGAATTGTTTCATCATTCCCAACTTGATATGTAGTGGTGATAGGATGATACGGTCACGACTAACTAGTGGCTCGTTAATGATATTCTTTTCCCCCACGGCAGTCTTTTGACGAACTGGCCAGTTCTTCTATTCCCAGGGCACCTCATCCACTCTGCTGTCCCACAAACAAAGAAAGCATGGGAATTTAGTGTAACCACTTTGCTGTCCTACCAGGATATTGACCATTTTCAAGTCCGCACACGCCATCCAGTTATGTTCATCATAACACAGCTTTTGTAGAACTATCTTTACAGTTGCATAGTGCTCTTTCAAGATTACTGAATGGCAGATCGGGACACAGGCAAATTTGTTACCATTATGCAACAACACGCACTTTAGACTCCGTTTAGAGCTGTCGATAAATAAACACCACCCATTTGGATTGTATTGGGACAGTCCCATTGCTGAGGGAAGTCCTGGGATGTTATTACAAAACCAGAAACCGCCTTCTTCACTGAAATAGCGAATAAGTTCTTCGCCTTTGCGTCGGTAATAAGTTATCTTAGCTTCACTGTGGAGAACATGGTGTTCACTGAGACGGGAAGCCAGGATCTCTGAAGCATCTTTTGACAAGCTTAAGTCTCTCACTAAGTCGTTGAGCTGCCCCTGTGTGAAAGGCTCCACTTTATTTATCTGTACAACTTATTACAGCTATTGCTGCAGTAAGCGCTGTCCGACGATTCATCAATTGCCTCAGTAAACGCAGTATCAGGTAAGAACGTAAAAGCAGGCACTTGAATTTCGCTGCGGTGTGGAATTGGGCGTCTTGCAGAATGTATGTCAGGATAATGCCACGAATTCTTTTTCTGCCGGTTCCATCCAGACATGTTGATCATGCAGAAGTAGCAGTCATCGTGATGGTTCTTGGGCTCTCGCCAAACCATTGGTATCCCAAACTTTATGGATTTGCTTTTCCTTGGGTCCATAGGCGGAGGGTTTCTGTGCAATATTTGCACACTTTGTGAGGGCTCCATGACTTATCCTGATCGCCTAACTTAATATCAAAGTAAACCTGATAAGCTATTTTGGTGACATCTCTAATATTAAAACGATGTCCTTTGTCATATATTCACCACAAATATAGCAAAAGACATCAGGATCATTGAGGCAACAGGGTCTAATGCGTTTTGAATCCATAAAAGTTCTATGTTGTGGACAAATAGTTGTAAATGTTGATATTAACATACAAACCGAAAATATTTGTAGTATTACCTTAATATTTAAGGTTGTGTAATATCTAGAAAACTAGAGCCAATTCAGCAAAACTAATAGTATTTTCGATACAGCAACCCCGATATACCCTAAAAACACTCCAACAATCTGAGCCAAGAGATAGAAATATTTTTTGTTCACCTGTGATGTACCCAAAAAATGTTAAACTCACAAGACACCAAAATACTTGTTGCCAGTGTTATTCTAACAAGTGACAGTTGGGATAATTCTACCAAATGCAGCCCCCGAATCAAATGTAAACTCAATTATTATTTATAATTCCTCGCTTGTACTCAACTAAGATATTGAACTTCTATTTGAATGAAGTTCATTAGAACTAATGGATATTGAACAATAACCGAATCAACATACATAATAAATGTAAATACATACAATTACAATTATATCACATACACTCCACAATTATGAGAACTTTTCAGTTTACTTTTTTCTATAAATAAAGAAGTTACAAGTGAATTATAGTTCTTAATCTTGTTGGCAAGTAATTAGCAGTAGTAAAAATATGTTTACGTAAGATATCCCATCTAGTAACATTACAGATATAACAGTTTGATTTCCAGATATCAATACTTGCATCATCTTCCCTGTATATTAATGTGAGCTCATCAACTAATGGATCGTGCACAAGTCGATTCGCCAAATGATCATTGTCCTCAATAGCAAACAGAATCTTCCACAGAGTAATGACAGAGCTAAGAACAGGCTCAGATGGATACTTGAGTCCCCCTCGATTTGCTAATTGAAGATCTTGAATTGAGAAATTGAATCAGGAATAAATTCTTTATTAGAAGTTAGCGTATCAGTGAACAATCTGCATTCTTGAAACCATATTAAGAATTTATTCACCGAATAACCTTCGATAAAAGCTAACGACTGGAGTGTCTGCTGGGTGTATTCAATTGATGATATATCACCAATTCCATCAAGATAAGGCCCAATAACTATTTGGTCATCACTAGAGATAATAAAAGGTGTAGTAAAAGATTTGACAAAAGTATGTATGGATTAGGAAGAGTCCTGTTGATCAGGAATCATTTTTAGAATGTTAGAGAGCTTAAGACAAGGCTCGAATTCGAGAATTTGAATATAGGAAATATGATAATTCGAACCAGCCCTCACTAAATAGAGTCCAAAATGATGTTCCAACGGGTCTGTTTCCAGAAATGCAGATGAAACATAAGAAAATTCATATGACTCAGGTAGATAGTTTGTTATCTGTTCTAACGCAATACAAGCGTGTCTCAAACTAGTATGCGTATACTTACCCAATTTACCAGAACTACTATGTAAGGACTGTCAGCATCTATCCAATATACTATGCTAGCTCATATATATTTATGCTCATAGTGTAAGATCAAGTGTATTGAGAGATTGTCATTTAAACGGATTCTTTAGAAGGGTTTGCAATATTTTCCACAGAGTAAGAACGATTTTAACTAACGTAGAGAGTATTTTCATGATATTCTTCACAACGTTTTCATTTTGAATCTCAAGAGCGGATAGTGCCAGATCATTCAGAAGCTTCAGGATCAATCTGACATTTTGTCTTTCTATACTAGAGGAAAACAAGCTATCACTGTTAACTGATGTGCCAGTTTCGCTATATTTCTTCTTTCAGAGCTGAAAAGATGCTGAATGGAGACAGAGGTGGTACTGGCATTTATCAAAATCTCAAAATCTTCAATCTTGGGGAAATACATTGTCTTATCAAAATCTTCTAATTCAACAAATTATTCCGAATACTTTTTAATATGAACAAAATCGAATGTGACGAGAAGAAATCTAGTAGGATCAAATGGGTGAGGGACCCTAGTTTCCAATTTGCCAGTCAGAGAAAATGGTTGGAAAGATTTAGGTTCAAAGAATAATTATTAGTTGAAATTACCCGTATACGTAAACCACAATTCTCAATATCAATGATACACTTTGATGATGGGAAATATATTTCTGCGGAAACAGAACCACATTGTAATAATATTGTAATAAAGAGCATTTCATTTGTAAGCTAGATACCATTACCGCGAACACATTTCTGGTTTGGTCCTCTTTATTTGTAATATGAGATTTAACGTGTATTTTATCCATTTGAACTATAACATTCTCTCCAATGAACTGAAGGAAAAAATAGCTTGGGTAAGATAGGTAGAGAAATCGTTTTCAATGCCAAACGAAGTATACAATGTATTTAATGTCTGAACATACCGTAGAGAAAGACAATCTAAACCCTAGAGATATACATAACATGCTGGAAAATGAGATGAGTCTCAATTGAAAAGACTTGAGTAAATATATTGTACCTTTGCCTGTTCTTTTGGAATAAATATATTATCTAATTGACGGAGGATAAATTGGAGCTTGGCGATAACTGAGGATCCTCTTTGCTAGCTAAATCAATTATAATCTCTATGTGTTATTTGGTACGAGGAATATGAAATGAATGTAATTTAGTATGATGATCATCAGATACAGATTTTGAGGAAATTTGATACAATAATGAATCAATTTGTCGAATATCATAAATTGAATTAAGCGAAGAAGGTTACTTTGTCTATAGTACCAGGCTGATACAGATAAAAATGAATTACTTCTAGTTATACATCCACTAAAATAGTTTGTCAACAAGGCGGGGAAGAATCTCAAGAATTGTCAGTTTGCCATATTAACCAATTGTCTGGTAACACAATAAATTTCAACTTAGCTTACAGGTCCTATCAATTTTATAATTATGAACTTGTGTTTGGCTCCACTCTCAGATTTTTGACTAAGCTGAATGGTTTGATTCAACATTTCTTTCTCTTTTAATTTATTATACAACGAGTACGTTTGCTTGTCGATGTTGATGAATCATATGAGGGACAACAAGGTGACAACCCGGAATTGCTTACTTCTTTCGGCCTAAGTTTATCGCTAGGTACACTAGCTAAAGTACAGTCACCATTGGAACCTTATGAAAGTACTCAACATCTTCACTGAAATGCTTGATCATACATTAACGACCTTGAGACCATCAATATCCTCAATGTGAAGAGCGCTTATCCAGGCCTGTTTAAGCCCAGATGGATTCTCTGGCATCCTGAATATATGCACCATGTCATCTGTGTATTAATTACTTGTACAACCTGGGGTAAATAGGCACTTGGCATCAGAGAGATACAATATACAGGCTAATAGTGAGCAGAAGCGTATATGCATTATAAAATTACAATAGGTATGCGATTGACTATCATTACTAGTAACTAGAGTATGTCAGTCAAAATTTTTATATTTACATATATCTATTATGCTGAATTTAAATAAGTTGATTGATTAAAAATCAGAAATTTCAAGAAGTAGAATGGTTGGTCAATATGATCAACTAATAACCCCTGTTACAAGATACAGAAGTTACTGTTTGGGCTGAGTATTTAGTAGGCTATGGCTTAACATACTAAATATCGTGATATACATATTGATGATAGATTATTCATTTGTAGTAATTATTTCTCAAAAACCATACTATGACATTATCTATTTGTTAGAAATTTGTGTAGAGTAATAAGAGATTTGTAGGCGGCGGTAGATGTTACAACTATATCGGTTAAAAGCAATTTAGAGTACCAATATGTATAACACTAGACTCAGTTAGCTTAGTGGCGTCTAACAAGGAGTCACGCTAGTGGGTTGGCACAAGATTTGAGGATCGAATGTCACCACATTCCTGCAATACCAGGAAAATATACATATTCGAGTGAGAAGTCATACTACTTGAAATTTATTGCTATTCACGAATATCTAGATAAATATTCGTTTCGGTTTATCCTGAAGCCGTTATATGGGATTTCAGTATTCAAAATGTGTCTGATGGTTCCAATTGAAAGGGGCATATTGTTGATGATGGATTTTCATAGCCTTTTTACAAATTGCAAGTATTAATCTTGGAAAATGTGTGTGTATATTCTACTTCAGGATTCATCCCAAACTTTGACTAGATTGACCGGACTACATGTGATGTTCAGGGGTTTTAGGAGAATTTTTCAGGAGGTACTAATCAATGTTTTATGAATTAGAGGCAGGCATTGTTTGGAGCTAAAGTACATTACTTAGATTCATGTCATTGCTGCAAGTATTTCTAATACCACTAACACATGAATTGATAATTTTGTCGCGAGCAATGAATTCTAATCAGTATATTTTTGATAATCATACCACTTCAATCATTGATTTTTCTAGTTTCCCAATAATTCAAAATTTTACCAGTGAAAATTGACCATAGCTCAGGGGGCGGGGGCATTTTGCTCCCCCCCTCAAATCATCTCGAAAAATCCCTGATGTCCATACTAAACTTGTATTTGCATTGTGATCCTTGAAATACAATAGTTTTGGAGCAATTCTGTCTCAGGACACTATTATTGTAAGAATATGTAATTCGTATTATCATGCATTTGTTTTACCACAAGGTGGCTTTTAAGTTCTGTCCCATGATTTATAGGAACCATTTCCATGCTGAGTCTCTGCTATTAGATATATCTTATTAGTTTACCTTATTATACTGTATTTAACATAAATATACAGTTTCAGAGTACAATTGTAGAGAAATTCCAACTTTATCAGTGATGGGACGTGAGAGATCGGCAATTGTGGAATTATTTACAAAAGGACATTCTTCAAGGGAAATTTTGAAGATCCTGAAACTCCCTCTAAACAAAAGGAAATTTGTGTACCGCACTATTAGGCGATACAAGGATACCGGAAGAGTTGAAGATAGGGCGAGATCAGGGCGTCCGTGCTCAATAACCACCCAGCTTAGGGAAAGTCATCGCCCAGCGAATTCGCCGAAATCCTAGACGTTCCATAAGTAAATCTTGTAGTATCAAGATGTGCAATGACTAAAATTGTGAAAAGGGATTTAGGGATGAGTTTATCCAAGCGTAAGAAGGTACACTTCCTTTCTCAATTGGTAAAAGGAAAAAAGGGTGCAAGATGCAAAGGTACGCTATTGAGAATCTTGAATAAATATTATTTTCAGATGAGAAAATATTCACTATCCAGGATGCAACCAACGTACAAAATGATTGTATACCTGCATCGTCTCCTTCCAAAGTTGACGAGAAGTTCTGATATGTTAGCAGAATACAGAACCCTAAGTCGGTGATGGTTTTGGGCAGGGGTATCAAAAATGGGCCGGGTACCATTGGTTTTTGTACCACAAAGAGTAATAATCAATTCAATTAATTATCGATAAATGGTTTTGGACCCAGTATTGAAGAATATAGGCCGAGATATGTTCGGAGATACTTCATTTGTTTTCCAGCAAGACGGGCGCCAGCACACACTTCTAATGTCACCGAGTCGTGGTTACATGACAATTTTCCTGGTTTTATAACCAAGGAAGAATGGCCTCCTTACAGTCCTGATCTGAATCCCATGGATTATTCTGTGTGGTCAATTCTCGAGACGAAAGCTTGTGTTAACTCTCACACAAGTATCAAGTCACTGAAGAGGAAACTTTGCCAAGAGTGGAATAAAATTCCCCAAAAACCCTCCGTGCTGCTAATCAGGCCTTGCCAGATAGAATTACACGTGTAATACAAATGCTATATTGAATAAATTTCGCGAAATATGTTTTGTCTCTGAATCATAAATTAGAACAATGAATATCAGTACCACGCTATATATATATATTGATAAATAATGGTTTTACATGGGACAGAATTTAGAAGCCACCCTGTATATGCATTTAGTAGATTAGTGCTACGCATTCTTGAATTCACTTAATTTTTCTATTGTATTGCAACATTCAGTATCCTGATCTGAACAAGTTGGACATACTCGGTTTTCTAACTATTTTCACATAGAGTAGGAATGAACACTTTTTCGAGGCACTTAGTGACAAATTTATCCCGTATTGTAGTGCTAAATTCACTATAAGGAATGCATCCATTGCCAGCGCAGCCTTTTTGAGCGAGTTGTTAAATTCTTAATTGCCACTCAATAAGTATTCTCCATTTTCATCACTCAAGCGTTCCTGAGATTCCCTCAGAATATCTTCAAATTATCTGACTTTTACAACCAACCTATAAATTTATTAACTCTAAATACAACATTCGACAATCATTTCCCCTAATCTGAATGAAATACTGTGATGAAACATCAACTTATATTTTGTTCGTTCTTCACTAGCCCGTGGCCTTCGATATAAAATCCATACTTCTTTTCGAAACCATGGATTACTTTATGTCCATTAAATTTTAAGAGGAAATAATATTTTTCACGATAATACAAAATTAGTACATTTTGGCTCTAATTTATGTATTATTGTTAGTTAATAAATGACACAAGTCATGTCTTCCGACAAGTGCCAGGTCAAAATGACGTCATCTAATTGGCTCAAACGTGAATATTTTGTTAAAAATGTTCCATGTTCCAAGCTCTGTCAGTCTCAATATCGCTCGTCAATTCTAGAATTAACATCAAATGATCTAATTATGTCTGCATACAAAATATCAAAAAATTGCAATAATATGGTTATCAGATTCCAGAGTTATAATAGTGAGCATGGATGCACTTCTCTGCTAATATTCACCTAATAGCTTGACAAACTTAAATTTTATGGTCAATAATCTTGCGATCATATCGTATAAACCAGACTTCCCATACGCATATAATACTTTTTTATATTATATCTCTGACAATTATGATGCAATCTTAGAGTGACCATATATGGTAGTATTGATGAGTGTGCAATAATCCTTGGACATATCATATCAATATGTATTATCAGTGTATGAGAATCGAGTATGTATGATAGATTTGCAAGACCTTTGATCATAAAATTTAAGTTTGTCAAGTTATAGGTGAATATCTGTAGAAATGTGTCATCCATGCTCACTATTATAAGTCTGAAACCTGAGAACTTTATTAAGATAATCTTTTGATATTTAGAATGAAATAATGCTTAAATCATTTTGTGTTAATTCTAGAGTCAACGAAGCGATATTAATCATTTGACAGAGCTTGTAAAATCGCTCATTTTTTCGACATATTCTCGTTTAAGCCATTCAGATAACGTCATTTCGACCTAGGACTCGTCGGATGATTTAGCTTGTGTTGATTATTTACTAACAATAATACATTTATTTTGTATTTCTCTGAATAATATTATTGGATATCAAATTTAGTGAACTCCAAGTAATCCATGGTTTATGAAATTATGAATAGTGGAATAGCCGTATATAACGATGGTCACGACTTGCCCTGTATTAATGGCAAGTTTTTTTGTATATTGAATTTATTATGTTAAATAGATCATTTGTCTGTTCAAATCTTATTGATACTCATATCTATTAATTATCTGTTTGAATCACTAATTTGAAGTTGGTTCTAACTGTTAATCTTTCTTTTAGTTGATAATATGTACGCCAAAAAGCCTACTAAGGCATCCACAAGCAGTTAGCAATATTGATCAGATTACATCTCCTAGTTCTTTTCAACGAATTATTCCTAGTAATACTCTACCTTCACATGAAGTCCAGTACATTATACTTTGTTCAGGAAAGGTTGTTGTATTTATTCTATTTTTATTTTATTTTATTTATACATATTTATCTGATTCCTCTTAATACATATCACTTTAATATAGTCTAAATGATGGAGTTGATACTAATAAATCCGTTAGCACATACGATATGTACACTTAGTGGAAGAGACAAGATCCACAACCTTGTGTGCCCTTCGATGGTTAACTCGATAAATGCGTATGTGAATTATTATGATATAAGTGTATTCTTATTCTCAATGCAGCCAAAGTCGAAGTTAATCAGTTAGCATGTGCAAGGTTTTTTTGTGTTTGAGACCTTGGATGTAACTCAGCTCAAGTAACAGCAGCGTGACAAACCGAAATGAATAACATCAATCTGTCCAATATTAGGTATTTGACTTACCCTTTTTTTTATTTTGCACATCCCATTATAAGAATTTACGTTCAATTGATTCAACGCAACTTTCTCCACATTGCTTTGATTTTTTGATCGTTGATCTTCAGTAAGCTTTGAAATGCTTTGCTATGAATCAAGTGAATTTCCTTATTAATTTCATTGTAAGTTCATTCCTACAATATAGTATATCTTAAAGTAAGTTAATATAGTGGGGCCGAATTACCACAGGTCAATTATATCTAAATCACCCTATAAACCAATTACGAATATTTCGAAACATATTTCATCATATTAACAAAATGTGTTTAGTGGCAAAAGCTTGAAATGTGAACTACAAAAAGAATATTCATTGCATTATGCCGCCTGATAACCTAAAACTACTGTAAGGTACACACTGTAACGGTCGCTTACTACTCGAACGTGATGTGTTACACAAAAGTCAAAATCTTCCTTCAAAAGCCTAGGGCATGTGCTTTTTAGATATTTTCTGATTATTAGGCATCCAGAAACTTCATTTATGGCCGTAAATTAACAAATCGGATGTAAAAGGACAAATTAAATCTAATGAACAGTAAGTAAACTCCAGGGATTATTTTCAATCAACTATAATTAGTTTAACTTTCTAGACTCTAAGCCAATGGTAGTAGCTAGTCAACTTTCAACAGGTTTTTAGTAACTAAAATAATCATGAACAGAACCTTGTTTGCTTCAACCTATATTAAACTTAGTTACTAGTTCTTTATATCAAAAGTTATATCTACTGCAGATACTTCAAGATCTATTGAATTTAGCTTGTTAGTGATGCCTTGTTATAATTTGATGTAGTTTATAATACAAATATATCTATTTCATTAAACACTGTAGACAAAACTGTCTTTAGTTTGTATACCCAGTTGAATGTACATTGTTAGTGTTGTTAACCAACTTTGTTGTAATCTGGTGAGGTTCGTTACTTTGATATAATTTGATGTAGTTCATAAAGTTAGTATATAATCAGATCTTGAAGTATGTATAATTTTCAATTGGAATAAGTAGAACACCTAGACACCAAACGAGACAGTAAATTTCCAGGCACTCCGTTTGGGCAGTGAATTTACTTTTTGATGATATTGACCTTAAAATATGACATTATTTATTCAATCGTTTAAGTTCTCAAACAGCGAGATCTTTAACTGAAATTTTGTAGCTACAATCTATGAGCAGAAGCAGATTTTGCTCTACTAAGGGGCAGTGCATAATACATTACGAGACCTGAATCGATCTATATGGACAACTACGTATTCATTATTATCATTTTGATTCTGATTAATAGTGAAAACTTTAGCTACAATGAAACAAAATTGTTTCCTAACAATTCTAATAACAAATCACTCCTTTTCCTTTGTAAAAATGTCTATTTTCAAATCCAAGGGGAGTCCAGTGCTTTAGGATTGTACTATTTCGAAGGTAATGACTTTTTGAATTGTCTCGCTACCTAACTGTTGGATCGACAAATTCCACCAAGGATACGGGGAAAGCGTTCTTAAGTATCATTCTTAGTTCCATACTCTATTCTCCGGAGGATACCTCTTGCTCCATTCAAGTCCCATTTGAAGTATCATTGTTTATAGTCCTTATGTATCTAGCTAATACCTTTAGATTCATTTCATATGGCTCTCCCTGCGAGTCGGAGACTTTTAGCTGTTTTATTTTATCTCTCACCTTCTCAGTTTACTCTCCAATGGCATCACCTAATAAAGAATCAATTGCTGTAGGTTCCCAACCTTCAGTATCCATTGCATTAAGAATATACTTGTTATGGGCAGTAATACTATCATTACTACTCAAGAATTGGATATACTTAGGATGAAGTTTATCTAATGAGTATTTTCCAATTTGTATATTATTGAAAGGATTGATATCATTCATGGTTATATTAAGTTAGCATAATGATTTATAGCAGCTGCAAACTCTTTATAATCTTTCTGTCTCATTATTTCAGTAAGCTTCATAAATGATAACTCGTTCCAAAGGTATGGGCCAACTACTGAATCATCTTTTGTATTTGTACTTGAAAGATATATCTATCTTTCACGGGCGTACTTAGTGGAACTCGCCGGCATAAATGATGGAAATACCACCAAAACGGAGAGGTGTGCCAAATGTTGCTTCCAATCAACTATAATTTCATATGATACTTTACTACCTACCATGGATATCTCATCGATTATGATTAATTTTAATGCCAATACTTTACTCTATAGAGAATTCAATACATTCCCGGCAAGAATAGGCATTTCACCAATAAACTTCGTTGCATGTAAAGCAAAAGCAGATTTGAATATCATACCACGGCTATTAAGTGCTGCTTTGACTTTGTGGGCTGTTAATAGCACCTTAATAGGATCTCGACTAGTACTAGGTAATGAGTTAAAATATCTTGTCTACCCTTCATACAAGGCTCTGATTACAGTACTCTTACAACTCTAGAGCCTCCTCCAATGGATGATAGATCGGAAGTTATTTGTTATCCTTGAGCTAGGAGCAGTTAAGGTGTGCATGAATAATAGGGTGAACCAAAAAATGGAAAAACCTCATTTGTATACTGGAACTATAATATTATTAGTTGTATTGTGTTTGTAATAATTCTGCAAATTTTGAGCTCATATAAATACCCCTTCCTTAGCAGTTTTTCATTTTGTATCTGTCTTAATAGTTCATATTCATACTCATAAGGAAATTGACTCAAATATGATACAGGAATCCCAAAGATATTTATGAGACTTGATAAACACTTTGTAGTGAACTATAATTGTTGTGATTCATTACAAAATTTACTACTTTTCAGATTGATACTGCTTTATACTTATTATAGCTTTATTATTGCTCTAATTTAGTTCTATATCTTCATAATTTATATGGCATATGCACCAAATAGGACGCGTCAACATAGACACATCCAATTTTATCCCCAGCGGTATTGCCTGTTAATCAGCTTCTAACAGGGAGAGATATATGTAAATATATATTTTAAGTGTAAACAAGATTAAGAAGATCATGGATTAATCCCCAACGGGAGATTGCTTCTATTCCATATATCATAGAGAAAGTTAGTGGGGTCGCAGATCAGTTAGGTGGATGGGATTGGAAGGGCGAGGAAAATATTGCCCGATGGGTATTGGAAACCTGCATCTCTGCCCATTATATCTAAAAAGGGTGTCGTTAAAGCTATGAAGGCTCTCTAGTCTAAAGCAACTAACATTATTCGTTGTACTCCTGAGGAACGAAGAAAACTCATGAGAATTACGAAGAATTTGTATCTGACCGTTTAGATTTCCTTTTTGATATTTGCCCATGCAAATGTAAACATATCAATTGCGATGATGTTAAGTGTTATAACTTACTTTGTGTTGAGATTCATCTCCTTTGTGGTTGTGCTCACAAAGTGCCTAGACGAGAGTTATCATTTCTCTTTAACCAGAGAACCGACAGAAAGATGTACATAGGCGGTATTGATATCCACACCTCAACGATATTGTCGAAAATAGAGCAAAGAAAAATTTCCCTCAAAGAAAGAATTGAATTGAAAATAAAGAAAGAGAAAGTTGAAGCCGAGTCGTACAACTATTTCCAAATTGAGGATATAGAAGAAACGGATACTCAGAACGATGTTGAACATGTTAATACGAATTCTAAACCTTTGTCAAAATCATTATCACTTCGAAATACACAGACAATCCCAAATATAGCTATGGCTGCCTATCGATGTGGAGTTTCTAATCGAGCTACAGCTGCGATTGCTACAGGCACTCTAATAGATTTCGGACTTATAACACCAGAAGATCAAAGTCTTAGGACAGACAAGAATAAGGTGGCAAGAGCACGCCAAAAGTATGGAAATCAAATACAACACAAAGAAATGGTAGAAGTAATTGATGTTACAGGTATCTATTTTGATGGAAGGGACGATAAAGCACTTTCAAGTATAACCATCAATGGTAAATGTCGTACTCAAACTTCAGTTGAGGAACATATTGTTGTGATTGATCAAAAGAGTAGGTATCTTTTCCATACAACTCCTGAATCTGGTCACAGAATCAATATCGCTTCATCAATATATGCCCATCTCCAAAAAAATGGATTGAGAAAGAGAAATTCTATTAGTAGGTTGTGATGGTACGAATGTAAATGTAGGTTGGAAGAATGGGTCTATTGTTAACTTGGAAAGAATGCTTGATAGAGAATTACAATGGGCGGTTTGTCTGCTCCATACTAATGAACTGCCCCTGAGACACTTGTTTAAATATTTTGACGGGAAAACTAGCGGGTCGAATTCATTTAGTGGCCCAATCAGCAAATCACTGAAAACAAACTCTCTAAGATTCCTGTAGTAAAGTTTGAGCCAATAATTTATAATGAGTTCCCTGAGATGACAAAAGAGCTGATAGACGATCTTAGCACTGATCAGGGTTATCTCTATAGGATTTGCCAAGCATGTTTACGGGATAATTTTCCAGAGGATCTAGAGCTACTCGAACCAGGTCCAATTTGCCATTCCAGATGGCTTACCCTAGCATGTAGAATTGTCCGCGTGTATATGTTAACAATAAAACCATTTACGAGTTGAAACGACTTATGATTATTGTGAATAATTTATATGCACCATCCTGGTTTTATATTAAAAATCATTATAAATTTACAGACAGACCAAACAATTTATTGTGGATGCTTAAGCACCTCACATACTTGAGTCCCACTGAACTAGAGGTAGCGAAGAAAGTATTTCAAAGAAATGCTTTCTTTTCACATCTAGAAAATGTTTTGCTATCTATCTTATGCGATGATGAACCTAGGATACGAATTGAAGCTGTGAAACGTTTATTGGATTTGCGAGATAATCAACTTAGTTTGGCAGTTGGTGGTAAGGATGATTTGCCAAGGGTTGATATTTGTGGAAAACTTATTAGCACTAATGAAACAGTAATGCCAAAAAATATTAGATCTTTCAAGTCCTAAAATTAAACTTTAAAGCACAACTATATACCGAATTGTTTACCTGGGATATTAATGTCATCAGCGAGCCACCTTTAATACGCAATATGACAGAAAACGAATTAAAAACATTCACGCTACCCCCTTTCCATGCCTAATTATATGTGTCACAACCAACCAGTTTGACGAGCAGTAAAAGTTGTGACCGAGGCACCTAAGAGTGTTTGTGGTGAAGATAACCGTGATGGATTCATCCGTCAGAGACTAAAATCAAGAAGACTTATGCCCTAACTGATTCGAAACAAGATTTTTGTTTTCATTTCTCTTAAGTCCGAAAGCCAATTCTTAAATATAGTTTGATTGTATTTGAAGTTGTATTTTTTAATGAATTATACAACGAATGATTTGAACAATTTCTAACTACAGTAGAACCTTTTGAAGCGAGGAAATTGGGCGCCCCAAAATTTCATCTTCCGCATCTCCGCTTTGTGATGATGACTTAATTTCCATGAAAATTAATGTAGTTGAAACCTATTTTACGTCCCGAATCGGAAGGATCCAAACATTCTTTGAAAATTTCAGCTCATTTGTATTAGTTCTTGCTTACCAGTTTTATTTGCTTGGAGTTGGACAATAAGCAAAAATACATCCCCATCCATAATTTAACATTATATAACTTTTTTAAATGAAGTGAATTTCATTTTGGGATTATAATATATTGGTTGTTCTGATATGCACAAACATTCTTGTAAAATTTCAGCTTATTTGTAGGTTCTTGCTTACCAGTTATTTGCTTTGAACAGTATATGTGATTAATGCAATCCTTTCCAAACTATACATATTTTGTAATTTAGCTTATTTTGATTTCGTGGTGAATTCAAATTAACAAAATTGATATAATGAATTCCTGTATCATATTTGAGTCAACTCCCTTATGAGCATGAGTAAGCACTATTAAGACAGGTACAATATGAATAAACTGCTAAGGAAGGGGTATTTCAAATGAGCTCAAATTTTTGCAGAATTATTAACTAACATAATCCAAACAATAATACTATAGTTCCAGTATAGAATTGAGATCTTTACATTTTCCAGTTCGCCCTAATGTAGAATTTATGTTGAATCGATTTCCATTGGCGACACATTACACCAAACTCACCAGTGCGCATTCTATTAAGGATGTTGAAGGTCCTCCTGAACGAGAATTATAGGCGGATCCATATTTCAAGATTGCTTTCTTTGATTTTCCATCCATTCGTCTATATCCTCAGCTACAGTTACACCTTCATTGTGCACTTTCTCCTCTACAGCAATTCCATCAGAGTTTATCTGATCAGGTTGTACGTCTTTTAAGAGATCCATAGCCTCGTTTATAGAAGTCTGCTTCTTGCTTTCAAAACAAGACCTATTTTGTCTAATAACATCAATTTTAGTCTCATGAATAGATTTGAAATCAATGTAATCAACCCTCTAAGCAAAGTATGACTTTAACTGTTCTCTATAAAGGGTAACTTTTTGCATTACATTATACTTACGAAAGCGATCACATTCGCTCTACGGCGGAGTATCATATACCTAGAATCCTTCAGTTTAAACAAGAAGGCGGTTGTCAATAAGAGGATTTGGCTTATCATCAGAGTTTTCCTGATTAATTTAGGATTATATTTAGTCATTCTTTCACCCGATTGGAAATCATACATTGGGCAGATTTTGCTCAAGGAATGTCCTCTAATTCATCAGTTCGCTGCATGAGGTGTTCCAGTAAATGTGACTTAAGAACATCACTTGAGTCATCAGCCATCCTTTGTAACACTTGCCTTGATTTAAATTCTACCATGTTTTTGAGCCGGATTAGAGTTAATTAAACATTAACCCAGCTACATTTGGAGAGAGGAAGACTTGGGATATGATATGAGACCTCCTGGGCTGAAACTTTACTGGAGTTCTGAAACTTATTCGCTCATCTCCTAAGTCTCTCCTTGATTATTGTCATCTGCTTTTTGATACAATATTGCCTCTATCAGTAACTCAGACATGCCAGGTTGTTCTTTACTAATGTATTCTACTATATATACACAATCATCTTAGGCTTGCATCGTTGTAAAATGATCTTATTAGGGGTATTTTCGATCCATAAATTCCTACACCTCATTTAATGTTTTCATTAAACATCAAAAGACTTTCCAACAACCAGAGTTAATGCGAAGTTCATCCTTTGTCTCATCCCATTGGTCTATTTCCTTAAAGACATTACTATCCAAAGTCTTCAGGAATATTGTCGTTATCACAACAGAATCAGCACAGTTTTCTATTTTTTTTACTCTACACCGAATGATCAATGCTAGGAATATTGTTATGTTTTACGATAATATCAATATTATCCGTGGTATCTACCAAATTACTCCACTCCTCTGAAACTCAATTTTATGTTGTTTAAAGATTTCAGTGGTAGAAAGATTACAAGTTGCTGCTATTACAACTTGAGGTCGTATCTTTCGTACAGATATTGTTTTGGATAAGTCAGTTGAGGAATTAATTGCGATTGAATTGTTTGCTACTCGATAAGATTCGTTAGCTTGCATTTTAATGATCAACACGCTTATCAAGATCCTTCATACTCTCAGCTTTTCCTTTGCGCTGAATTTCATTATGCTCAGCACTTTTTTCAGGATCTTTCATTTTCTCAATCATATTATTCGTTGTCACTAGTCAAACTCTGCCCACCATTTAGTATCAGTTCTGTTTTCCTTAATGCCGATCGATTTCTATCTTGCCTCGATATATCTTTCTCTTCCTGTTCTTACAAATAGAAATATAGGGTCTCCTAGGTCCAGTCTTAGGTCCCTGGACCCCACGGATTATAAATAAGGCGTGGATAATACGGGCCAATTGGCAGGTCAATAGATATTGGATCCCCTGTATAGTGATAGGCCTTGTACAGATTTGGTACCTCCGCCTCAACCACCAATTATCCCTCGCTAGAGCTCTATAACTATCATTTCTATCAGTCAGAGAGATGAAATATTGCAAATACCTTATAATACACAATAGGTTCAGCAGTAACCCCATGATGTAATTAATTTACGATTTTTCTATTTTTCTACTGAAAATAGGGGCATGTGCAAGAGGGCAATGAATTGATTGGTACACTTCAAACAGTCATATTATATTCTGTGAACAAGTTAAATTGATTGGAAGATAATGTATTGTATGGAGCACATAATTATTGTTCTAGAATATTCTATGATATGATCAAATTATTATGTAAATTTATAATAAGCGTAGATAGTTACCTTTCAATGAAAAGAAATTTATTTACGCAATTGTCCCCACTTCTATTATAGCCTTTGGTTAATTTCGATTACCAAAATTCATAGTTGGGCAACTGGGGCCATGTTACGACCGATGCATCAGTGCTACCGCCATTACACATAAATATTGGTATGGTTAAGATAATTTAGACAACATTCAAAATGTTTTGGTATGCACAAATCGACAATGTAAATTGTCTTTAAATACGATTTTACAAGTTCTACCTCAACAGTCCCTCAATTTGATTGATATTGCTTAAATTATAGCATTATATAGATTCAAGCAATGGTTGGTATTACAATTTTGGACCAAAGATTGATTAAATGCCTCAATATTAGGGCGAACTGGAAAATGTAAAGATCTCAATTCTATACTGGAACTATAGTATTATTGTTTGGATTATGTTAGTTAATAATTCTGCAAAAATTTGAGCTCATTTGAAATACCCCTTCCTTAGCAGTTTATTCATATTGTACCTGTCTTAATAGTGCTTACTCATGCTCATAAGGGAGTTGACTCAAATATGATACAGGAATTCATTATATCAATTTTGTTAATTTGAATTCACCACGAAATCAAAATAAGCTAAATTACAAAATATGTATAGTTTGGAAAGGATTGCATTAATCACATATACTGTTCAAAGCAAATAACTGGTAAGCAAGAACCTACAAATAAGCTGAAATTTTACAAGAATGTTTGTGCATATCAGAACAACCAATATATTATAATCCCAAAATGAAATTCACTTCATTTAAAAAAGTTATATAATGTTAAATTATGGATGGGGATGTATTTTTGCTTATTGTCCAACTCCAAGCAAATAAAACTGGTAAGCAAGAACTAATACAAATGAGCTGAAATTTTCAAAGAATGTTTGGATCCTTCCGATTCGGGACGTAAAATAGGTTTCAACTACATTAATTTTCATGGAAATTAAGTCATCATCACAAAGCGGAGATGCGGAAGATGAAATTTTGGGGCGCCCAATTTCCTCGCTTCAAAAGGTTCTACTGTAGTTAGAAATTGTTCAAATCATTCGTTGTATAATTCATTAAAAAATACAACTTCAAATACAATCAAACTATATTTAAGAATTGGCTTTCGGACTTAAGAGAAATGAAAACAAAAATCTTGTTTCGAATCAGTTAGGGCATAAGTCTTCTTGATTTTAGTCTCTGACGGATGAATCCATCACGGTTATCTTCACCACAAACACTCTTAGGTGCCTCGGTCACAACTTTTACTGCTCGTCAAACTGGTTGGTTGTGACACATATAATTAGGCATGGAAAGGGGGTAGCGTGAATGTTTTTAATTCGTTTTCTGTCATATTGCGTATTAAAGGTGGCTCGCTGATGACATTAATATCCCAGGTAAACAATTCGGTATATAGTTGTGCTTTAAAGTTTAATTTTAGGACTTGAAAGATCTAATATTTTTTGGCATTACTGTTTCATTAGTGCTAATAAGTTTTCCACAAATATCAACCCTTGGCAAATCATCCTTACCACCAACTGCCAAACTAAGTTGATTATCTCGCAAATCCAATAAACGTTTCACAGCTTCAATTCGTATCCTAGGTTCATCATCGCATAAGATAGATAGCAAAACATTTTCTAGATGTGAAAAGAAAGCATTTCTTTGAAATACTTTCTTCGCTACCTCTAGTTCAGTGGGACTCAAGTATGTGAGGTGCTTAAGCATCCACAATAAATTGTTTGGTCTGTCTGTAAATTTATAATGATTTTTAATATAAAACCAGGATGGTGCATATAAATTATTCACAATAATCATAAGTCGTTTCAACTCGTAAATGGTTTTATTGTTAACATATACACGCGGACAATTCTACATGCTAGGGTAAGCCATCTGGAATGGCAAATTGGACCTGGTTCGAGTAGCTCTAGATCCTCTGGAAAATTATCCCGTAAACATGCTTGGCAAATCCTATAGAGATAACCCTGATCAGTGCTAAGATCGTCTATCAGCTCTTTTGTCATCTCAGGGAACTCATTATAAATTATTGGCTCAAACTTTACTACAGGAATCTTAGAGAGTTTGTTTTCAGTGATTTGCTGATTGGGCCACTAAATGAATTCGACCCGCTAGTTTTCCCGTCAAAATATTTAAACAAGTGTCTCAGGGGCAGTTCATTAGTATGGAGCAGACAAACCGCCCATTGTAATTCTCTATCAAGCATTCTTTCCAAGTTAACAATAGACCCATTCTTCCAACCTACATTTACATTCGTACCATCACAACCTACTAATAGAATTTCTCTTTCTCAATCCATTTTTTTGGAGATGGGCATATATTGATGAAGCGATATTGATTCTGTGACCAGATTCAGGAGTTGTATGGAAAAGATACCTACTCTTTTGATCAATCACAACAATATGTTCCTCAACTGAAGTTTGAGTACGACATTTACCATTGATGGTTATACTTGAAAGTGCTTTATCGTCCCTTCCATCAAAATAGATACCTGTAACATCAATTACTTCTACCATTTCTTTGTGTTGTATTTGATTTCCATACTTTTGGCGTGCTCTTGCCACCTTATTCTTGTCTGTCCTAAGACTTTGATCTTCTGGTGTTATAAGTCCGAAATCTATTAGAGTGCCTGTAGCAATCGCAGCTGTAGCTCGATTAGAAACTCCACATCGATAGGCAGCCATAGCTATATTTGGGATTGTCTGTGTATTTCGAAGTGATAATGATTTTGACAAAGGTTTAGAATTCGTATTAACATGTTCAACATCGTTCTGAGTATCCGTTTCTTCTATATCCTCAATTTGGAAATAGTTGTACGACTCGGCTTCAACTTTCTCTTTCTTTATTTTCAATTCAATTCTTTCTTTGAGGGAAATTTTTCTTTGCTCTATTTTCGACAATATCGTTGAGGTGTGGATATCAATACCGCCTATGTACATCTTTCTGTCGGTTCTCTGGTTAAAGAGAAATGATAACTCTCGTCTAGGCACTTTGTGAGCACAACCACAAAGGAGATGAATCTCAACACAAAGTAAGTTATAACACTTAACATCATCGCAATTGATATGTTTACATTTGCATGGGCAAATATCAAAAAGGAAATCTAAACGGTCAGATACAAATTCTTCGTAATTCTCATGAGTTTTCTTCGTTCCTCAGGAGTACAACGAATAATGTTAGTTGCTTTAGACTAGAGAGCCTTCATAGCTTTAACGACACCCTTTTTAGATATAATGGGCAGAGATGCAGGTTTCCAATACCCATCGGGCAATATTTTCCTCGCCCTTCCAATCCCATCCACCTAACTGATCTGCGACCCCACTAACTTTCTCTATGATATATGGAATAGAAGCAATCTCCCGTTGGGGATTAATCCATGATCTTCTTAATCTTGTTTACACTTAAAATATATATTTACATATATCTCTCCCTGTTAGAAGCTGATTAACAGGCAATACCGCTGGGGATAAAATTGGATGTGTCTATGTTGACGCGTCCTATTTGGTGCATATGCCATATAAATTATGAAGATATAGAACTAAATTAGAGCAATAATAAAGCTATAATAAGTATAAAGCAGTATCAATCTGAAAAGTAGTAAATTTTGTAATGAATCACAACAATTATAGTTCACTACAAAGTGTTTATCAAGTCTCATAAATATCTTTGGGATTCCTGTATCATATTTGAGTCAATTTCCTTATGAGTATGAATATGAACTATTAAGACAGATACAAAATGAAAAACTGCTAAGGAAGGGGTATTTATATGAGCTCAAAATTTGCAGAATTATTACAAACACAATACAACTAATAATATTATAGTTCCAGTATACAAATGTGATCTTTGCATTTTCCGTTCCCCCTACTCAATATTCACATAGGAGGAATATATTTGTAGTTGTATAATTCTATTGTAGACATTGAGAATAATTTATTTGCTATTGGTATTTGAGAATACACACATTTTATACCTACAAAATATTTCCATCTTAAGATTCCTCTGCTGCCTGCCTGAATAATGTCTTATAAATGCTCAGATGTTCTAACTCTGTAATGAGTAATGATTATATTTTTGCTTTCAGAATACATCTAATGGGATCTATTTACGGTCTGTCAAGATGAAATTGAGACTTTCGTTTTAATGTATATATTTTCAGGATTATTTCTTTTGCTATTGTTAGATATGAAACGCATTTGTTTTCTGATTCATTTATACATGTATATCATGTTACCATTAATTGATTGATTCTAGAATACACGAACAACTATCATTCTGTCACTTACAATACATATTCCCAACAATTTCTGCTATATTCTCATAGACCGTTACAATATCAGATTTTGCCTTATATTTGTCTTTTGTGTCGAATTCGTAATCAATATAATGGAGTTAAAACGAGGAGACCTCATCGGCAAATTTTCCGATGCGGGGGTTACAAGTGGTAGCGAAATACATCAGCGTACAGCTATCCCAGGAGCACTGTTTTCGCATATTAGCTATAATTTTTCTGGGCGGTGACATGTGAACGATGCCAGATCTCATGTAATCTTGGCAAATCAGAATCGCAAGATGTCCATACGAAAATTGGCTAGCCGATTCAATCATCTTCACCAGAAAAGTTTATCCCATGAGACGGTTGGGAAGGAATTACAGAGGAGAGAGTACACTCACAAAGTTGCAGGGAGTATTCCTATGCTAACGGATTAACACAAACAACAAAGAGTATTGTGGGCTAAGCATAACAAACAAACTGATTTGGAGCGAGTTGTTTTTAGCGATGAGATGTCAATTTGGCTAGCAGATGGCAGATTAAGGCTGTGGTGCAAAGGAGGCCAACTACCGGTCAAGCAAAGCAACAAATGTAATCGAAATCACATGTTTGGTGAGCAATTCTGCTCTTGTGACCTCTCCGTTGAATGTTTTTTGGGAGAACCTCATCGGAGAATTATATACGAACATCCTAAACGTGTGTCTGATACACAAGCTCAGCTATTGTACCCTGACAGTTGGGTCTTTCAGGAAGGCAACGATCAAAAGCACACGTCTAACGTTGCTCAGACTTTCCGTGAATGCCATAATATATTTCGTATGGAATGGCCTGCTTGTAGCCCAGATCTAACCCGATCGAAAATTTGTGGGCTTGAATCAAACATCAGATCGATTTGAACCCTCCTCGTAATATTAGTGGACTTGAAGAAACCCTTCTCTCTATTTGGGATTCTATACAACCCGAGTTTGAACCTTATAGGCAATCTATACCAAAACGTCAGAAGTTAGTGATCCAGAGTAATGGCTTTAAGATCAAATATTAGTCTGTAGACACGTTTTAACTAATCAGCTCGTACTTCGAGGCTTGTGATGATTATCTTTTAGAAACTTAGGTATGGAATCGTTCACCTTGTTCTTCACTGATATCACCTAGATTATCCGGAAATCTATCAAGATGGTCTCTCAAATAATGAATTTTCATACTCATATTACAGCCAAGAGCATGATAGCTGTCGACTAACTCTGTGACTAGTTCTTTGTAATTGGATGCCTTTTTATTACCAAGGAAATTAGAAACGACATTAGAGAAAGCCTGCCACGCTCTCTTCTCTTCCTTGTTCATTGAATCTTTGAAGCTGTTGTCTCTAAGTAACTTGCGAATCTATGGACCTTCAAATATCCCTGCCTTTTTCTTCTCTTCACTGATGTCTGGAAAATAATTTCGGATGTACTAGAAACAATATCTGTCTTCATCCAGTGCTTTGGTGAATTGCTTCATTGAACCAAGCTTAATGTGGAGAGGAGGTAGGATTATTTTATTTGTATGTACCAGAGGGTTATTAATTACATTTTTGTCCCCAACTTTCAAACATTCTCTCGGAGGCCACTTTTCCATTATCCAATGCTGGTTCCTATCCCTACTGTTCCAATAACAAAGAAACACAGGGGTACTTAGTGAACCCAGATTGTTGTCCTGATAGAAAGTTGACCATTTTGAGATCAACACAGATGACCCAATCATGTGCAGAGTAGTTAATAATCTCTAATATCTCTTTCACATTATTGTACTCCTCTTTGAGTTTAACTGAATATCCAATAGGAATTGAACCGAATATATTTCCATTATGGAGTAGTACACATTTCAGACTCCTTTTGGAGCTGTCAATGAACAGCCTCCAGTCACTTGGATTGTAGTTCAGAACTCCCATTGCTAGTAGAAGACCCTCAACATTTGGACAAACACCAAACCATTCTTTTCGCAGAAATACTGTTGAAGCTCTTGCTCCCTGTAACGATTAATGTTACCTTTGTTACTTGATGGAGTAGATTCTTTTCTTTCAATCTAGATGCAAGTAACTCAGAAGATTCTTTCGAGAGGTCACGGTCACGAATTAAATCATTCAATTCCGCTTGGTTAAAGAGAGAAGGCTCAAGGAAGGACCTTGAAAATCAACATCATATTCACAGTCATGATCATTGACTTCTTCCGAATTGGCACCATCTTCATCATTATAGAGTACGAGAAACTCTGTGAATATTGGTACAGGTAGATCACTACAATGAGGGACTGGTCGAATAGCAGATTCTAAATTTGGGTAATTAAGCAAGTGTCTGTTACTCTTTTTGCAACCCATAACATTTGCCATGCAGAAATAACAATCATCGAAATGATTTTTTTGTTTCTCTCCAAATCATAGGAATCCCGAAAGGGAAGCGTTTCTCTTTCCCCTTACTCCAAGGCCTCAATAATTCTACACAAGATTTACAGACCTTATGAGGTACCCAACATTTGTCTTGGTCGCCCAGCTTAACTTTGAAATACACATGGTAAGCTTTATTCACAAATTCAGTAATATTCTACATCCGAGGTTTCGGAGTATAGAACCACGATTATAACAAAAATGTCTGACGAATTGAAACGTTTTCTTTTCGACCTATCAACAAAAAAGGATAACAGACTAGTTAAAAACCAATTAGCAAATAAGACTATTTGAATATATATACTATGTATATATGTTATTGTTGTAATATGGAATCATGATGAATTTTTGGCAAAAGTAGGAAATTTTTCTGAAAATGTAGCTATATGGTTGTGAAAAGACCTGAAGTGATAAGAAATAACTGAATAGATATTCAGAATCAGCGCACCTAAATTAGTCTAATTCAGTGATCAAAATATAAACAACTGCAATATAACATTTTTGTAGGCCTTTGTAATTATTGCAATTGATTGATTGTAGCTAACAAGCTCTCAGTAATTTTAGGTTAATTGATTTTCTATTCCTTCCTTTTACGTTCTTCGGGCTAACATACCTTTCCCCCACCACTTAGATAGAAAAGTGCAGATTTATGTCAGGCACGCATATTCGTAAGAATAATATCTATAGAGCACGAAGTACAAGTATACAAAATTTACGTAATTTTAACTTTGAAATTGATGAACCCATGTAATACACCACCGCAGAAGAACTTTGGTTTAACGAGATATGGTTCTCACAACACTGAACAGTTGAATAATAAAAGAAGATATTGTGATAGAAAATATATATTTTTTGATAACCAATGTTTTGGTAATATTTACTTGTAAGAAACAATATAAAGAATCATAAAGACAACTTTTCACTACTGGCCCGTCACGTAGTTGTCTGCGCAGTAACAAGTATATTAGCTTTGACATGGTAATTTGATTACTGTGTGTAATATTCTCTGCTATGATTCTTAATTCCCAGTGTTCCATCTGAAGGGACTAGGAAGATTATACAAATTGGCAAAATGTCATATTGCTTTTCCTTCAGCTTCTTTGTATAGCGAAATGCCCTATGAAATTCCATCGTCATTTCTTGATAATTTGTTTGAAATTCCTGGCGATGGACTTCTTGATGTAATTCACTGTTGTAAAGATGACTCGGATGTGACGTACCCCCTCGGAAACTCAAATTAGTAAGCCTTAGCCGAAAATTCTTCCTATCAATTATTATAATTGATTGATCCGTTTTGGATAAATACACGTATTAATCAAGTGTACATCTTAAGTCGAGTACCCATTATGAGGTCTACTGTATAGTTCAAATTCCTTTTATATATATACCCGGTATTGTTTGCCGTTGGAATATGAAGTACCATTTGAAATCCTATTGAAATGCCCGAACGCCGGCTATCTTCCTCACTTGGACCGTATTCTCAAGTATATGCCGTTTGCAAATCGGAAATAATGTATATATTTCTTGTCTAAATGAACACTGAACATATACGTAAGCTTCCAATATTCACTAAATTCTATAATAAATGTTTGATCCAAGGGCGGAAGAAATGTAACCCTCGGCGTAGATTGCCCACTACTGAAATTAATTAAATGAATCAGGAGAGCTTCAATATGAGGCCTCTTATCGTTCATGCCGAATATTTTCCGGCTTTGAAGTTCAGCAGACTGGGACAATAGTGGATGAAGACATACGAGTTGTAGTTTGGGAGTTAGATTAGAGAGTTATAATCCTACCAACTAGCTCTCATCCCATTATTTATGATTAACAGCTAGTCAATCCAGAGTTTACACACTAGTTTTGAGCATCATAATTGATTCTGAGATTCATTTCTGATTTACAGATATCAGGGCGTTCAATAAGTCTTGCGGGTCATGATATATCTTAGGAATTAGTCAAGTAATATATCTAACTTTCATATATTATAAGCCGATATAGTTAAACTCCATATATTGAAAGTTTCAAGTCTATTCAATACAATTTATGAATTTTTGGGATAGTTACGTGTAGTCAAATTATACCCACTGTTGAATTTATGGCTTCAAAGGATAATTTCAACCTCAAATGGCGAGCTTACATAGAGTTTCGCACAATACTCAAGATCCAGCTCGTACAGATCTTCAGCGAGTTACAGGAGATATTGTGCGTGGATTGCCTTTCCAGATCTACTGTAGAGCGATGGGCTGCCCATTTTAGATCTGGTGATGCTGATGTCACAGATTTGCCTCGATCTGGAAGACCGGTATCCGCCACTACTTCAGAGAATATCGCACTCATTGAAAGTATGGTCATGGAAGACAAGTGCATTACTATTAACCAGTTAGAACAAAGTATAGAGATTTCATCGGGAACTATTCATACAATTCTGACGACTGAGCTTGGCTACCGATCGATTTGTGGGAAATGGCTCCTGCATAAGCTCAGTGAGAATCAAAGGTTGGTACGACTGAAAATTGCCAAGAAACTCTTGGAAACTTATGAGAACTGCGATTCTAGACGCCTAACAGAGATTATTACTGGTGACGAGACGTGGGTGTACTATTAAACACCATACAGCAAGTATAAGAAGCGATCATGGGTGAGGGGCGACCAACAACCGGCGAAAATTCCTAGGTCCGACTTCAGAAAACCTAAGATTATGCATACCATCTTCTTCAGTAGTCATGGAATTATCTTGCAATTACCTTGTGAGAGTGGCAAGGCTGTTACTGCTACTTTCTTTACAGAGCAAGTGCTTCCAAATTTGATAAAAATATAGAATAGTACCGCCCGAAAACCGGAACTCGAGGAATGAAAATTTCAATTGATAACGCCAGTTCCCCATACAGCTAAGCTTTCCAAAAATTTCTTGGATGTAGAAGGGCTAGAATAACTTCCCCATCCACTATACTCACCAGACCTAGCTCCGTGTGATTTTTGGCTATTCCCAAGCTTAAAATCTACCTCCAAGGCAAAGATTTTAACACATTACAGGCACTCGGAACGGGCCTGTACCAGTACTTTAAATCCATCCCCGAAGAAGAGTACAGAAATGTGTTTACAAGTGGGTGGAAAGGTTAAAACTTTGTGTATCCGCAGGAGGGGATTACTTTGAATAAATAATATAGTGAGTTAGTGTGTATAGTGTTTGTGTCATATTCTATGATATCACTCGCAATACTTATTGAACGCCCTAATACATGTAGAATTGAGATTAATTGTTCATATATTCCTATTAATGTAACTATTATAATAGCTATGAGAAACGAATTTGAATCATACATAAATGAGTACCAAGACCTCATTAGACAACCCTCTACAATATTTTTCAATGTGGCTTAATCGAGGATTGTGGACTAATATCACAAATTCGCCTCGAGGCGAAATACGCCCGAGTAAGATCTCTTTTAGAAGTTGGGCTAATTCATCGCATACAACAAATTAAAGTAACTACTCATAGTAGGAGAATATCTTACTATGATTTATACGAGTTTCTGCTGCTTCACATACTGCTACGATGAAACAGCGGAGTCAAATATATCAATTCTATATGCTGGTAGTAATACAACTTTCAACAACCCCTGTCCATGGTCACATCCTCAACGAAGCAAGCCTGGATTAATGCCTCTCAACTCTTCCGCACGTCTCAAAAGTCTCGGTAAGTCAGTACAGCACACTATATTTGTCACCTAATTCTAGTCTGATGAGGTACCTTAAGGGAGGAATATTTAAAAATCAGGTTCTGACTGCTATAATATATATAAAATAAATACCTATCTTCATAATTAACATACTGCTGTTTACTTTTTGTTACAGTTCAACATTAGCAGACGCTTAAAAATCTGCAGTACTTTTTAGAGGACCTATTGTTTCCAGCGCGGAAGGTAGTTTTATTCAATGTTATTTGAGAAACTGGCAAATCATATGCAATTTTTGTCAGCTATTGAGGCTCTTGGCCAATAGTATCAGAGCCGATGTACTAACCGCTGTTGGAGAAAAGCTGGCTACCCTATCACCCTTTTAATATTCTCACTTGTAAACACTTCAATGACAGATTTTTGTTTCACCGCTCTTTTTCTTAATACATTTTCAACAACCTGGAACAAGTGTTGATCTACACTCTACAGCATAGATCAATAATAAAATCTTTAAATTTTAACTGTCACTTACCTCGTATGAAATATCTATTTTCCAACATTTGTATAGCGTTTTCAATAGCACTAGACCTATTGCAATGATTTCCAACAATAGCAACAGCCAAACATCTCTGACATCTATTTATCACTGGCTGTGCAATCCTTGTACTCTGCTCTGACTTTGTCGAAATTTGTGATTGATCACCTTTCTCAAAATTCAATTTTGGATGTATTGATGGATGACAGTATGTACTATGATGCATTTACTGACCTACAGTTAATATTTTCATGACCGCCATTGAGACGCATTTTATTGGTTCCTAGGATACCAATCTTTGGTGGCCGTCAAACTCCCTCACTTTTTCCAGATCGTCTTTGAGAACTACAAGAACCTTTGCAAATTTTCTGAGGATACCAACAGAGAGATCTTTCGTCCTCGGTATCTAAATTACATACATCCAGTAACTGTTCTTTCCCTGATTCTTGGGAATGCAGAGACTTCAACTTGTCCAGAATTCTTCTTCTTTACACAAATATGACAGAAATTATCAATTGCGTACAAGTGATATTTGTAACGCGATCGGTCATAGCATTCCAATGCGTAAGATATTATATATAGTGAGTATGTATTTTAGCTTGCTTCGCTTGCTATGTAGCTGAGTGATAGCTTAGTGCATCAAGTTAGCTTATACGATAAATAAGTAAATTTATGGTTAGGGCAGCAACGGTGCCGAGTATTATACTCAGCACTACCTGCCTCAAAGATACTTCTTTCCGGAAATTATAATTTTTATTATCCAGGTACCATCCATTTCGATATATTGGCCTTCTGGGATAACACTGGAGCAGTTAGTAGCTTTAGGTTAGTGAACTGGCCACATTGTATCTCGAGTATTGTGAAATTTTAAAATTATTTGAAAGTTAGAATATTTACAGTTTTGTAGAATCATAATGGCGTGATAATTCCATGATGAGTTAGCAAATATCAGAATCATGACGTCAGAAAGTGTGGCTTATGAATACATATGATTCAAATCTCAACCATCTATCATGTATATTTGCTGAGCAGTAGTACAAAATGTGATATTTCGAAAATCTAAAAAGGTTACAATGGAATCATAATTTCGTCATTGGTTTGAATATTCATCCAAGACTCGAAATTATCCGAGCCAGTCGTAAAATACCCCTGTATGCCAAAATCAGCCCTGGGGGTCTTCCCGGTTCTTCGATCAATTGTTGCTATACAAACATTTATATATAGAGAATAACTGCGTTTAATATTCCAGATATCAGTTTTATAATATTTCTTGTGGTTCAGTCAATTTGGTATATTACTTATAAAAGCTAAATCTTGCTTAAAGTGAATATATTTAATACGCTATCAGTTCACTCAAATATGATCTAAATATCATTGTATGCAGCTAGAAAATATCTAAATATACTATAGTTAAAAATATAATATTGAAACATATTTTACACCACATTTTTTCGATATAATTATTGTAAGTACCAGCGGCCTCCAAAATCTCGAAAATCTGAAAATTATACTGTTGTTTCGTTCAACTAGAATGGGAATTTACATGAAGATTTTAATAAATTGCTTCTTCTGGAGCTAGATAATGCTAAAAGCAATATCCGATTGACAAATTACAAACATCATATACATTGGATGTAATAGTATTTATCATAAGAGCAAGGAAAGTCTCCGACTCATTTCACCGAAGTGCAAAAGTCAACTTTTCTTAAAACTTAAATTTTTCCTGCTATAAATATTTCACGAAAGATACTGTAATGGAATCTGCGAGTAGTGTTCTGATGGTAGAGTTTATTTATCATTTTGAAATAACACCATAGACTAGGGTACACGTTTGATAACAGAGGAATTGCATGATTGTTGGTCAAACTGATGTAAATACTTGTATTATAATTTTTCAATTACTTTATTTCTTTCTGTCAAAATATTTCTAAATTTTATCAGAAATATGAGCCATATTTAACATTAAGTTCACTTTTTGTCGTTTCGAGCCAAACACCTTGAACCATTGAGAAGTTCGTATTTCAAATTTATCATATACAAATTAAAGCGCATGTTCCCTATTTTTCTGAACGCCCCAGGACTAAGCAGAAATTTCGAAATTTGGGAATTTTCAATTTTGTGCAAACATGATGGCACCATAACTTCATGATTTGTATACCATTTAGTGTAACATCAAGTTATAAATCACTATGTATGGCCTCTATGATTCAAATATCAACCATCTATCTAGCATGTTGGTTAAGCCCCGTTGAATAATTTTGTTTTGCAAATCCAAAAATGTTAAAATTTATTCAAATTTATTCCTCTCCGAGCCAGGCCAAAGGTTTCCCATTATTCCAACTGTCAGCCCCAGTGGATTATTCTTTATCAATCAATTCTAGACATCCTAACATAGAAATATGATCAGCTTATTTTGATTTCTAGGTCTCTGCGGCCATATAATTCACACATCATTCCACGGAGAGAGCTTAGGTTCCATTCGCTAGCTTCTTAATACTTTGTTTGCTCCCCTGCGGGAAATACTATACACCACATGTGGGCAAGGTTCGGCCCGCGCGGCATGAAACCCGCTCGCTTAATTTATGTGGCCTTCGTGGTTCGTTTGAAAAGGGCATGAATGCGGCCCAA
This sequence comes from Oopsacas minuta, assembly GCA_024704765.1. Taxonomy (NCBI): domain Eukaryota; kingdom Metazoa; phylum Porifera; class Hexactinellida; order Lyssacinosida; family Leucopsacidae; genus Oopsacas; species Oopsacas minuta. The sequence continues at coordinate 84,843 of JAKMXF010000011.1, read as the reverse complement.
ATTCATACCCTTTTAAAACATACCCATCTCAAGTCAATGAAAGTTAAAGGTGTGTTTTTCTGACACCTGTAGCCTTCATTGACTTGGGATCAGTATATTTTATTCATCAGTAATTACCTACCTTTCTGTAACGGCTTTGTAATTCAAGTAAATATTTAATTGCAATTACACTCTTATATAATCATGGTAGTAGAAACATCCTCAAGTCTTCCAAATTTCAGGCGGCCTGAAGCTAACTTTTGTGCCCACCCCTGCTATACACTATGTGCCTCGAGGTTAAATAATAGCTGAGCCATTTTCTCTTAGTCTTATATTTGTATTAAATGGTTTCGGGAGTGACACTAGCTCTACTCTTGTTTGGCTTATTATCAATCTCGGAACTTAGTGTTCCATAACTTTTCCAAATTTCGAAATCCTATAATTGGATTATTGTACATTCATCAAAACCTGACGATTCCATGGTGATATTACATTTAGTTGTAATCATGATGTTCACAAATTGGTAATATTGAGGTTTCTATATGATAAATTTTATCAATTATAATGGCTGAGCAGTGTTCGATAACACAACTCAACAAGATTTCTCATCAGAGATCACATACATTTATCTTAGCATACTTTTGAATGCTGAACTCGAATCTGCAATCAGAATTTCTCTAGCACGCCTAGTTATTCTGAAATCCAATATCCATTTTGTCAATAGTATAGTATTACCTAGTTACTAAATTGCTATATGAGCATGCCTATTTTGATTCAATTATCTGGAATATAAATGACTTTACTTATTTGAATTCAAGCAAATCAAATTATAAACATGCATCGTAGTTGTAGAACTCATCCCGACAATTTCTGTTACGTTTGTGGTCTTTTTTGCGTAAAATCACAATGACGACCAATCACAAATCAATTAAAGAACACATACAAATTGTACTTCGAATGTCCACTTGGTGACCAAGACAAGTCGTGGGCACCACATGTTATATGTACTTCTTGTTCAAGTGGACTACGTGATTGGTTGAACAAAAGGAAAGTTTCAATGCCATTTGCAATACCCATTGTCTGGAGGGAAGAGAAAAATCACCCTGATGATTGTTACTTTTGCCTTATCAACATTACAGGATTCTCAGCCAAGAATAAGCACGCTCTTATTTACCCAGACTTGGATTCTGCTCGCAGGCCAATTCTACGCGACATCTCATTCCAATCCCAATTCCCAAGCCACAGCAAATTATAATCGGGTCTGATATGGTGAAAGATGTTCATGCAGATTCTACAGATGCTAATTATGTCCCGGAAGATGAATTACTAGAGCCACAAACATTTACACAGGGAGAATTGAATGACCTGGTCAGGGATCTAGATTTATCTAAAGACAAAGCTGAACTCCTTGCATCCAGGCTCAAACAGAAAAACCTACTCGACAAAGATGTCCTAGTATCCCACTATCGCAAGCGAAATTTCGATCTCGCTCAATACTACACCACTGATAGTCCACTGTGCTATTGTAATGATATCGAAGGACTCTATGCAAACCTATTACAAGAACATTCTTCCTCCGATTGGCGCCTTTTCATCGACTCGTCAAAACGCAGTTTGAAAGCTGTTCTGTTGCATAACGGAGATCTAAAGCCTGGCGTTCCAATTGCTCACTCCGTCTATCTCAAAGAGACCTTCGTCAATTTGCAGGAAGTTTTGGAGGCAATACAGTATAGCACACATATATGGAATATCTGCGGTGATCTTAAGATAATCGGGCTATTGATGGGCTTGCAACAAGGTTTTACAAAGTATTGTTGTTTCCTATGTCTATGGGACAGCCGAGCAACTGGCGAACATTATAAAAAATGTGATTGGCCGAAGAGAACCTATGAAGTGGGGAAAACCAATTTACAGCATTCGCTATTGGTAGATCCAAACAAAGTTTTCTTACCCCCACTTCATATTAAACTTGGATTAATGAAAACATTCGTTAAAACAATGGGCAAAACAAATTCAGCAGGATGTCTGCATTTGGTAGGCAAATTTCCGAAACTAAGCGAGGCAAAGTTAAAAGAGGGAGTATTTGTAGGACCAAAAATCAGACAAGTATTCAAAGATCCAGATTTCGAGAAGACATTATCCGAATTAGAAATGAGTGCTTGGAATTCTTTCAAATGGGTTTGTGAAAACTTTTTGGGCAACAAGAAGTCGTCCAACTACAGAGAAGGAGTGGAAACCTTGCTTAACGCATACGAGAAGATGGGTTGTCGCATGTCGCTAAAACTTCACTTCTTGCACTCTCACCTTGATTTTTTCCCTGAGAACCTTGGTGCTGTAAGTGATGAACAGGGTGAGAGATTCCACCAAGACATACAGGAGATGGAAACCCGATACCAAGGTTTCTGGAATGAGGGCATGATGTCCGATTACTGTTGGAGGCTCTTCAGAGATAATCCCAACAAGATATATAAAAGGAAGTCATACTCTCAACACTTTTAATTTAGTTAGCTACCTTTATACTTCTAGATGGATATGTATTTCCCCTTAGTTTTTGAGTAGTTGATACATGCATGAATGTGAATAATTATATGTAAGAGCTAGAATAATAATTGATATTATCTTGGCATTAATCTAAAACATCGAAACGTTAATTTATTTCAGATGGGTATCATGTAAGAAGACAAAAAGACAGCCAGTACCATAAAATAACAGGAAAAATTTAAGAAATACATAAAAATCGTTGACTTGTAGATGGGAAAAAACTGGACGTGCTGGAAAGAATCTGAAAGCAGATTTGAATTCAGCTTAAAAAACTAGCTTAGAAATGTCAATCTAATACTTAGTGAGAAAATGAAGTTAAATTTTGTTGACCTGTGTAATGTGATTTTGAATTTTGAAATTTACAGTTACTCCATATTTCGTCATAGTAGTGTACTTTCGTCCATTACTCTAATTTTCCCAGTCACCTCCATAATTTCAAATATAATCCCGCCTCGTCTTCCAGCATATTCGAACAATTCTGGTCACGCAAAGATATAAACATTTTTTCATACACCGTGGTTATACATGCGATATCGATTGTGTTTTAATGTATAAATTAAAGAATACACAGGGTGGGACACGGGAAATCGATTGAAATAGAATGATCATAACTCAGCCACTTATGTCCTTTTCCGATTGTCAACATTTCATTTTTTAGCAAGAAGAATGCTATTTTGTGTTTAATTAACAATTAGATCAATACGAAGTTATGACAAGGCTGAAACTGGAAGGAAGGACTAATGTCTTAAAATGGTACTATAAAAATCATGGTTCCATAGTTACAACGCAGAGAAGATTTAGAAGATTCTATAACTCTAGAACTGCTCCTATACCAGATACCATCAAAAATATTGTCAAGAGGTTTGAGGAGAATCGTACTATAGTTGATACAGCTATGCCAGGACCATGCCAGACGATGAGGACCCCCAATAACATCGAAAAATTGAAGCGGTAACTTTCGGATTCACTTCATCGTTCATCAAGGAGGCTTTCAAGAGAACTTGAACTGTCCAGGACAACAGTTAGGAGGATTCTTGAATATGATCTCAATCTCTTCTCATATATGATACAGGTCCTACAGAAGCAATCTATTGTCCAAAAAGAGAAGAGATTGACTCTTGCAAAGCTTATCGTAGCGAAGGTTGAGAAGGAGGAAATTGGCATCGGGAATATTGACTGGAGTGACGGGGCTCATTTTCACCTTACTGGATATGTTAATAAACAGAACATGAGGATTTGAGGTGAGGAAAAGCCAGATCTACTTGATAGTAAGCCTTTAACAAAAGAAAAGGTCACTGTCTGGTGTGCAGTTGACTCCAAGAGGATCATTGTCCGTGTTTTTATGAAAATAATGAAGGTCAAGAGTGACCCTGAATGGTGTCCGATATCTTGATATATTAAAGTCCTACTACATTCCAACTCTCAGAAGACGTAAGGAACTTGGTAGTATAACATTTCAACAAGATACCGCACGCCTACAATGGCTAAAGTTGTTATTGACTTTCTTAGAGAGAAATTTGACAAACAGCTGATTTCACGAAACTGTGATTTCTTTTGACCACCGTACAGCCCAGATCTAAACCCATGTGATTTTTATTTATGGGGATACCTGAATAGCAAGGTTTTACTCCAATCCTATCCCTGAGACTAGCAAAGACTTCAAGAGAAACATTCGCTGGGCAATAAGACGGATCAAGGCAGAAACACTGAACAAAGTCTCAGAAAATATCCTCACGAGATTGAAAAAAGTGAGATCTTTAAATGGGAACTGGATCGAGCATATTATTAATAGATAGATACTCTACAAGATGAAAATTAAAATATCACTTTATAAACCTTAATATACTTTTTACAAAATTGACTAATCTTTTTTTGTTTAGAAATTATACAAAATTTGTTTCAACCGGTTTCCCGCGGCTCACCCTATATATCAGAAATATTCCCAATACTTGTCGTTTATCTGTGAAGCAATGTAGACTCTGGCTATCAGCAAATCGTATTTTATGCAAATTTTATAATTACTACAAGCGTTCAATAAGTAGTCGTTATCCCGAATTTTGTAAGTCGGGATATTTCGACCCAGATTAAACTGAATTTTCTAATAACTATCCATCCTTTGTGAATTCAATAATGCAAAGCGTTCTGATTCTGATGTCTCGTCTAATATTGTACCTATTTACATTTTGACAGTTTATTATAGTAACATTTTTAATGGCTTCAAAAAGTACAGATTTCAAAATTGAGCAGAGAGTATATGTGAAGATCAGAACACTGCTCAAAATTTCACCAACAGATGTCCACAAAGATTTAGAGGAAGTTTATAAGGATACAGCACTCCCATATTCCACTGTTGTTGATGGGGCTAGACGCTTTCGTGATGGTAGAGTGTCCATTGAAGATGGGGCAAGAATAGGGAGACAGTTTCCAGCGCCAGTGACAAAATATCCTTGAGGTATCCGCGTTACTTGAAGAAGGCCCTCATATCACGCTTGTGGAGATAGTTGATGCGGTTGGGATCTCAATGAGAACTGTTCAAGCTATTGTACATGATAATATGAAATTCGGAAAGATATGTGCTCGATGGGTACAGCATTTACTAATTCAGGCCCAGAATGCAAAGAGGGTCCAATGCTCTACTAAATTGCTTTCTGAGTTTGATCGAGCTGACTCCAGAAGGTTATTTGAAATAGTAACAGGTGACGAAACTTGGGTACGTTATTCTGAGCCTTTATAAAAGAAGCAAACAAAGTATGGGTGGCAAAAGGACAGGACCCACCAATGATCCCTCAACATGACTCTCGGGACCCGAAGGTTATGTGCTGTATATTTTTTTATTCTAATGGTCCAGTGTGCCAGATTTGTGTCGCCAAATACCAAACAATAACAGGCTCCTTCTACACCAATGAGTGTGTAACAGAGGTTGAAAAATTCTACCAAATCGACGGCCAAGGACTGGAACTCGTGGATTGCGAATATTGCATGATAACGCCCGACCGCACAAGACAAAGCTGGTTAGAGAAAAGTTAGAAGCTATGAAGATTGTGGAACTAGATCACCCTCCCTACTCGCCAGATCTAGCTCCCTGTGACTTTTGGGTTTTTCCAAAGCTAAAGAAACATCTATCAGGCAGGAAATTCGAGAGTCGAGCTCAGATAGGATCAGCGATTTTCCAGTATATGAAAGGTGTACCAACCGAAGACTACAAAAAAGTATTTTTCAATTGGATAAAAAGGCCCAAATTGGTTTTACAGTACGAAGGGGAATACTTTGAGAAGCTCCATCACTGAATGCACAATTATACTAAAAAAATTTAGAATTACAATGTGATAACGACTACTTATTGAACGCCCGTAGTATTACCATAACCTAACAAAACCTTTCACTAGAATCATTTCAGGGAATTATGAATTTCTTAAGTGGCATTCTTTTCGAATGTAAATTGTGAAAAATGCAACTGATACATGAAGATATAGTGATATATGATATTATCAGCAATTTATCGACACATTAATTGTGATGATTCATAAGTTGAGTGAGGATATGTTGTTGTCATCAGATGTTATCACCTCTATATTTAGGGCTCTTGTCACCAGTGTAGTATGATACGTCTAGTTGTTAAATGTCCCACTTCGTTGGAAAACTCTTATCGATTGCTGTAGAAATCCAGACCCTTAGTCCGGACTTGGGCACCTGAAAACAACCGTTCACTGGTGCATAAGTAACCCTATGATGGCATTCGTAGAATTACATACCAAATTGCCTTTTTTAATTATTAACTTGTGATCTCAAGATTTGTTTAATTTTAGACTGAAGAAATTAATAACAGTCCCGAATATTCCAGTAAATCATCATTGTCTCTGCACAATTATTACTATATACTAGCGCACTTCGCTTGATAGGTTACTGCGGGACGGGCGGACGTACCATTGAGCTTTGCGCCTTGTTTAAGCATGAGTACTAAACATCTAAATTTGTCAATGTTTTGGTGGCTACGCGCCTGGATATACTTGGACTACGTGCCTTGAGGTAAATTTTAGATGAAATTTAAATTTGTTGTTACCCATGGCCCATCCAAATTCCATTTAATGGACTTATGTGGTAATACTGGAGCTGTCACGTGGTTTTGCTTTGTAATCTGGGAACTTGGTGACTCGAGCATCTTGAAAATCTCAAAAATAGTGAAATTCGGAAAATTTGGATATTTCGTGCAATCATGATAACATAATAATTTCAAGATGAGGTTTAATTTGGTCCAAGTGATAACGTCAGGACATTTAACATATTGAGAGGCACTTGTGATACAAATTTCAGACTTTTATCATGTATATTGGCTTAGCAGTGCTTAAAAATGTTATTTTTCGAGTATTCCAAACGGTCACAATGACCCCATAATTTCGTCATAGGTATGAACTTTCGTCCAAGGCTCGAACTTGTCCAAGCCAGGCCTAAAATACCCCTGTCTGCCAATATCTTCTCTATGGGCCCTCCAGTTTCTTCATCATTTCTTGGCATAATAATATGTATATATATTATATACATACATATCAATTGCGTTTTAACAGTATAGTTTATTATCTCAATTCAACAGCTACCAACTTATCGTATTCCTGTTGGTTTTCGTCAAATTTTTTCTCCCAGCTTAATTCTTTGCTTAAGTGTCCAAAACGTTTTGTACTAAAATTATTCAACACATTCAATAGGTTATTCGTGTACTCTTTCTACAATGTAGTGACCACTTTTACTCATATTCATATACACCATTATCACTGATCCAAATTACTCAATTTCCTATTACATCTTGCATCTATTAGGCGACGTTTGTATATGCTTATGAAGAGTGAGAGATGAAATGTAATTTTTCTTTTAGATATACTATGAGCTAACAAAGGAACGCGAACAACGGGGCCTAACTGAAATGGTTCCAATTATCGTTGTTGAACAGATTGCTCCATTTCCATATGATCTGCTAATAACAGAGTTTGAAAAATATCCGAATGCATCATTAAAATGGGTTCAGGAAGAGCCAAAAAATATGGGATATTGGACATATGTTCAACCAAGACTCCACACAGCTACGAAAGACACACGGATAATCAAGTAAGTTTGTATTTTACATGCATTAAATCAGTATTTTACCCAATTTTGAAATGTCTGTCTATATATCAATCCATTTCCTCTGAAATCTTGTATGATTATACATTGAGAGAAAGATGAATATACCTTTGATTAGATTATCAGAATACTAGTCGCCAGACCTTTCGTTGGTTCCTAATAGCTTAAGAAACTACATCGACTTCCTACTGATTTGTGAAGAAATGTGTAGTTTTTTCTGAAAATCTCTAAATATGCCCTCTGCCCTTTAAGTATACTATCGAATCTCGATTTTCGAGCTTGTAAGATGTTATTCGGTGTTTGGAATCAAGGAGCTAATAAATATGTATATGTTCATCCATAGCTAGGCGAATAGAACCTTCCCCATCATCAAAAGACTTGTAAAAATTCTCCCTGATTCCCTCCCAATGAAAATTCTTTCATTAGTAAAACATATTCATCTCAACATCGAAATTTGTAAATCATAGTAGACCTTGATCCTCTTTCTTAGATATTTCTCTTCAACTAGGACTACAAATGAAAACTTTCCTTCCGATAAATCATCAATTTGTAAAACAAGCATGCTTCGCTTGCTCGCAACTACGCAGTTGCGAACACTTCAGTATCCGCTCTCAGGCCCACAGCCCTTGGGTGTATAAATTCACTCTAAGATCTGGGTAGCTCGGCGCCTGCGTGCTTCTAGTTATAAACAATTTATTTGTTCGCCTTCTTAAATTTCTTCACGCTGTAATTGCTCTAGTTTGTAGATTTAAATTGCACTACATTTGCGTCAATGTTTGATATAATAGATCAAATTAATTAAATATATGATGATCTTGCAATATTTAAATGTATGAGTAAATATACATTACTACATATATAAATCAAATTATAAATATGTGTGATGTGCCTGTCTCTTATTCAATAATTTGCGTATTTCCTCATGATGTGGACCTAATATAACGGTAAATACTATTTTGCACAAGCATATTGAGCTCAAATAGAAGATTATACTAATTTTTTTTGTTCGAGCTTATATGCTTCAGCGCCTCCAGGTTCTAAATTTAAAAGAATAATAATAATGCATTCGAACTCAAGTAAGAATGTTAAGTATCGAAATGTAACTAATAAATGTAGTGAATGCCCAGGTACTTACCGAGAGGATATCCAGTTACAAATGAATTTTACGAAATTGTAATGCAACCCCGCTGCACCTATTCTCTTCATACCTCTTTTGGGAATTAGGGGAGGGGGAGAAGCTCAAATACCTCTGAAAGTGGCTGTGAGTGCTGCTGGATTTATATGATCGAACAGGTTATGGAACGAACTTTGTATACAAATAGAGCATTACCTGATAATGGATCTTGCTAATGTAGTATTGCTGTTGACTTGAGCAATTGGTGAAGTGGGAAGTGTGGAGTTTCAGTATTTTGTATTTTGACTTGGTATTTCTCAAATACAGATATTTCAGTTAATACATTTTTTTTATAGAAATTTTTCATAATATAATTTAACCTAATGTTGTTATCTTATCGTTTAATTATCTCAAAATTTCTATATTGGTCAAGCATCTTCAGTTCGAATTTTGTAAAACGAGTTCGTGTAGTTTGCCTATATTAAAGTTTGTTTTGTAACTTAATGCATATGATATAAATATTACGTGGGGTAATGTTCTGAATAATCAATTTCCATCACATAATACTAGTACTATTGAGATATTTGGATCAAGAGTAGCAATTAGTTGGTTTCAAGGAATTGGTAGTCGTATTTTCAACAACTAACCAAATGATTGCTTAACAAGTTTTCGGGTTGCTATTATTAGAATATCTAAGCCAAGGCTACTGACAATCCTAACACGCATATAAATGGTAAAATTTAACAAATTTACAGTCAGATTGATTTGATTACTAATAATCGTATCAAAGAGTACATCAACCATAGATCTATCCTTTTGGGTTTCTGTGAATTGAGAATCCCGAATAGAATCGTGTTCGTCATCATAAAATTCACAAAGCTTAGGTTGCTTAGTGGATTGGCCAATATCTTTCTCTTCTATAGTTCTGTTCAGAGAAGTATGGTTAGCTCAAGTTCCGACTGTTAGGAGGAAGTACAGGACATATCCATGACAGATATGTCCTACTGCAAGGGGTAATATACTCCAAATAATTCTGCAATACTTTACATTTTTTACCCATAGTCGGCCGAATATAGAGGAGGAATCTCCACTAATCATTACTTTAAAGCCGGAAGGATGTTGGACGTGACTGAATGCAACATATTGTTTCCCATGACTGAAGATGGATTCAGTAGTTGTCACATCAGAGAATCTTTTGGGGAACTTCTTAAAACAACTACCGTCACGCGTGCAAGGAGCGTTTCTCTTTGCCACACCACATCGACCATTGGCCCATACAAAGTTTAACAATGCTATATAGTATAGGCTGAAGAACAGGATCTGGTATCTCGGCGCATACTATACTATCATGCTGAGACAGATCACGTTGTTTTGTTATAGTCAGTTAGTATAACAATATATATGCATGGGGTAATCTCCGCTTCTGGAACTCGATAGTGTGCACATGTGCTAGAGGCTTACATAAGAAGGTCAGTATCTCATGAGGTGACAGCATTTGCTGACCCACAAAATGAGCAGACGAATATCATACCACGTTGGAAATTCGTTTACAATTTAGTCAGTATCTTCACTGGCTGGGTTAGACCGGGGTAAATTAGCAGACATTTTGGAAATTAGAGAATTATGATATAACTCAACGCTTTGTTCCAAGCGGTTATCATGTTGTTCATCGGTCTCAGAATCTTTCATATATTTGTGTGGGCTCTCATTGTGTCAAGACACACTGCAGTCTGCTGATCTGTCTCGGACAGTCTATTAGTATACTGGTAGCCTTGCTTCGCTGAAAGTTTAGCAATTATCACATTCTCATTTTCAGATAGCAGACTGGAGTTCAGTATGCTTGCCTAGACGGTATCTGCTCTGCTCAGCAGTCTAGTGATCCCGTTCTCATCGCTTTCGTTCAGCATCAATCCTAAACCGTTTCCCACTCTTAATTTCTGGTTTCCTTTAAGGAGGCATCTTCTCAAAATATTTACTTAGCAAAATTATCTTACTTGTGTTTTACTCCATAATATACATGTATATATATGCCTATACTATCCTATAAGAAACTCCAATAGATCATTATCGCAGGGCAAAATTACCAATGTGTGGAAATTTTGAGCTTTTACGACATGGATTTTCTGATTAATTCTGGACAAATACATATACACACAAAAACAACCCATTTTTAATGTACTATTACATAGTATAGTGGCTCAGTTATGAAATCGTTGACTTAGTATATCTACTTATATATGTTTTCGCTCTACAGTTCTCACCATAGGAGATTAAGACTACATTATGCATGTATACTCTTAATGACATATAGTTGTGCACCTGACATTTGGAATATTCTAATCTGTATATCTTCACTTATTTTGCCCCTCTGTATTATCGCCCAATCAGATTGTAGGGTTTTGCAATAGGCTTAAATGCATAATATTAGTTCTGGCGGAGTGTATGTGATTTACTTAGCACTGTATTGTATTGGTATTGATGTAGCCTGCAATTCAATTGGTCAATGCATTCAATTAAATATATATACTCTGATTTATCATTTTATCGATCCTATGATTAATATTATTTTCTCACCTTTTAGTGAACATTTCAAAATTATCCCAGAGATTAGCTTACACTTGTTAAATAGGGTTAAATAGGTATGCAGGATTTGATTATAACATTTTTGTATGTCCAACAAGATAATTTAAATTCAATATATATTCTTTCCTAAATTGATATTTAGTAGAATAGCATAATTTCAATAACCCACACAGACAGTGATTTGAATTTTTATATTATATAGTAGATAGGCTATGATCCCTTTCAAAGAATATTGGCAAGCATACTCGAGTGGCCACTCAAAGGAATGGAATTTTAAACTGATAGGAATATCAACCTACAAATCGTAATACAGAAACCTAATGTATGTATACAGGAATTAAGATTATCAGAATGTGTCGCAAAGAGGCACGTAAAAATGTCCGACACTGGGGTTAGACGCCGTTTTGAATTGTTGTCACCTCTACAATTACTCCTTTTGGTATTTAGATGTTATGGGGGAACATTCATGCCTTTAAAGAAGAATGTACATTATCCTGAAAAATGTGAGCTTAACAGCCCTACTACAATATATTTCCCAAACAACAATACTAAAATATGGGATTTCTTGAGATCGATGGGCAGTTATTGGAAGTTTCACTAAGTATTTATACAATTGATGGGGAATCAACAAAACGAAATCTCTCATAATATTTAAAGTTATGGATTTATCAAATGTCCCAGGGTTTTTGGTGCGGTTCTGAAATAAATAATTTGTACAGGGTGTAACAAAAGTATTATCGTTTCATATAATGAATCAAACGTAGGCAAAATACAACAATTATTACATTATTACTTCCCAATTTAGTATCCTTGTCTTTCTAATACGAGTGCTACTCGCCTGGGCATACTGGAGACCATATTTTGCAAAACATCTCCTGAAATACCACTCCATGCCTTTTCCAAATTTTTGATGAGGTTATTCTCGGTGCTTGCTTGCTCAAACTCTTCTACTTTGTTTTTCAGTATTGACCATAAGTTTTCAATGGGATTGAGGTCAGGTGAGTTCCCAGGCCACTCCGCTTACTGCCAAAACGCTGGAAGATTCAGTTTGCACCATTCTTGCGTTAGTTTGGCCGTATGAGCGGGAGCCCCGTCTGCATAAAAATTATCTCGGACATCTTTGAAGTCATGGCCCGCTGTAAAACCGATCCATTTTTTGCTGTTCTATTGATCGCATCTTTGCAAGATCCAGCCAAAATCTTCGTACGATAGTACTCTCCATTAATAGTTTGCCCCTGAGATATAACATGCAGCTTAGATAGGGCTTGGTGAGGCATCAATGCCCCAAACGTGAATTTTCGCCTGAAATTTTATCTTTGTGCAAGGTTCAATTGAACCAGAATCCTTGCTCTAAACTCGGTCATTCTGTCTGTTTGGGTTGCAAACAATTCGAATGGAGATCCATCCGACTACAGAACTCTATTCCAATCTTCTACAGTCCAATCCTTGTGTTTCTGCTCAAATTCGATCCGGTTTTTCTTCATTTTCAAGGTCAATCGAGGCATTTTCGGCGTTTTAAATGGCGTAGTACCTAGAGACTTCTTAAATATCGATGTACAGAGGTGTGAGAGATATCACAACCTCTTCTCGTTAATCTCAGAGCTAGCTTTCGTGTAGATTGCCTTCTCTTCCCCAAAGACTTGCGATGACAATTTTCGCACACTATCAATTTTTGGCGGCCGTCCAGACTTAGGCTTCGATTCCATGTAAAATCCCAATTTATCGCCAGGCCCCCATCTCTGAACTGATCGAATATTGACATTCCACACTTGAGCAACCTTTTTAGGCGTTTCTCCTGCTTCAAGCATCCTCAATGCCTGAGATCTTAAAGATAATCCGTAATCCTGGACATTCATATCACTACCATTAAGCAGAAATTTTCAAAATGACGACAATAATTCCAAAAATATATTTATGTAAGATTTGACTTCACTCGAGTTTAACTAAGTAGTATAAACACATATTTACTGAGAGAAATCAATTACGAGGGTTGTATACGAATGTGGTATTTGAATTTAATGTATATTAAAATGACGACAATACTTTTGTTGCACCCTGTATATCTCAAAGATATTAGTTGTTACAATTTTTGCTATCTATAATCTTTTGGAATTTGAGCTATTTTCCACTATTTAGATTGTTTTTTTTACCATATACAATCATGCTCATATCTAACTGAGATCTGATTATATTAGGTATATCATTTCATTCGCCTATATTGAGGGATAGCCTACTAATCTCTGGCCAGCTCGCTGAGTCAATTTTTGCTAGACAGGGGAACAAAGGATGCGTATACATTTTGATGTGCAATTTTATCATCCTGATAATAAGAAACTGATACATTTCACCTGAATATTTGTATTTTTGATATGTAACAGTTAGCAAAAAACACATTTTGGAACATTTTAAGTTCGATGTGACGTCATATATGTGCTAAAGTGCTCCATCTTTGAAACCATTTTGAATGTTCATTATTGATCTATCATGTAAATATTGAAATACTAAGTGATGTAAAACCTTTTGTATATAATATACAAATTTATCATGATAATGAACCCAAATTTTAAATATCGTAGAGACCATAGATGTCACATGTTTCGTCCTAATCCACTTATAACTCGATTTTTTATACAATTGTGTTCAATCTGCAAGGCCAATGTATAGTATATATTCGATTTCCCATATCCTTAAATACATTTTGGTATGATATCTCTTGCCAATATGACATTATCCTGATTATGCTCATATCTGGTCTTTTTTATGTGCTTTATTTGCAATCCTCCTAGGAAATCATATCATAGTGAATTACAAGGGTATGGAAAGTTGAATGTATACTATATGTATTTTTTCAATTTTTGAAAATTCAAAAGATTTGGGAACCTTTTATCCTAATTTGTATTATTATCTAATGTACCGTAAATATTAACAAATATTCTTCTAGAGGGTGGTGATAAATTTTTAATCACATTTTCCAACTATTTCTTTAGTCTCCTGAGCGTTTTCATTGAAATATGATATATGAGGATATTGACAAAATTAATGTGCGAACTTTGTATAACAAATTTATAGGGAAAATATTGTGATCATTCGGTATTCCTGCATTTTAGTATGAATCAATCTTTTGAGTTTTACATGGATTAACAGATGGGCCATTTTTATACATATTTGACAATTACGCTACAGATGACGTCACTTTAATCTGAACTTTTCCACAAATGTGTTTTTTGTGAATGTTGCACATCAATAATACATTTATTCGGGTAATTATGCACCAGTTACTGTTTTCCCATCACAATATTTCCTCTTCCTTTTATAAATTAACCTCAAGCTATGATGCAAATAATCACTATTTTGTCACGGGACTCTTGATAACTCGGACTAGGATATAAAGGAAGTTTACTTTATTATCATTTATACATGGAAACTCATATACAATCTACAATTTCAATGGTATTTAATTTTTATAGTGATTTTCGTAATCAAACTAAAATTCCCGTCTTTCAAGTAGCCAACATATCTGGAAAAATTTTTCCTAGCAATCATTAACAATCGGTTAACTCCTTGTTCGACGCCGCTAGGCTTTCTGAGTTTACTTACACACATATTAACCATCTAAACTATCTTTAGACACTATTTTTGTCCTCCCGAGCCTGTTGATTTTCTTATAATAGTTTTGTCAGGTTCCTTTCAATTTCGTTATTTTGCAGGGGAATTGTTACGCTATATATTTTGGGAGCTATTGAACCAAGGACTTCACGAAGAAATATTTCCAATTTCGTAACCCAATATTGTGACCGCAAAATGATGACAGTGCATTTTTCTTTACATCTTCTGATTCTTAAAACGTGTGTAACTAGACTCAGCTTGTCTAACGGCTTCGAACGTGGGTCATTGGATATGATTTGGATATAATATTCGAAAGGAATGTAGATACATTCTTGAGTTCTTGCGTTGCTAGGCAAATTTGTTCAACAGTAGGAAACTTATGCTGATTACGAATATCGACACAAATTTCCCTTTGAACTGTGTCCACGTTTGCTGCAATGTATCAGTTGTAAAATGAAATGCTATTTATTTAGTCGCAATTTCAATGGTTACCTGATTATAGTAGAAATAGCAAAATATTTAATTCTATGTAACTGTTTGTGGTCGCAAATACATACGGTCACCCTGATTATGTTAGACCACAGATATATTGAGTACTCAGACTTTCAACTTCTATTTCAAGGTGATATTAGCTTAGGCCGAAAACATTCTTGTGTATTGATATCTTGTAATCCAGCATGGCTTATTTACTATATCGTAAAGTATTTCCCGAGAAAGCTTGAAAACGAGATTGCCAACTGAAATACATATTACCACATATCTCGAGAAATATGTATTATATTTATAGCTTGAGTCTGTATTTGTGACAAATAGATATGCGTATTAAAGTCTGCATTTCTATTGCATATAACATGATATCTCATCATATTGTTTCGCAAAACTAGTTTAGGAAGAAATACGGCTTCTCAAGCTGTGTTTAAACTATGTGCCAATGTTTTTAATGTTTGTATGTTGTATATAATGCCAAAGGAGAATAGTTTAGTTGATAAGATTGGTTTCTCTGATTGGAATGTGAACATATTCCTGTGTGGCTAAGGAAGTGTTTATTTTCGAATTATAGGTCATATTTATGGACTTCGCAGGCCGAGTCGCAGCTAGGGCCGCACAAAGGGTGCGGCAAAGCCTCTTATGCCTACCCTAGCTACTCCCCTGTCTGCAGGTCACATTAATTTATCGAAAATATTTGTGGTATGTAAGTTGTGGGATTTTACACCCTTCCATATAAGTTATTATTATTAATTTATCGATATCAGTTAGCTTTAGACATTTGAAATGTATTAGTTTTATTTCAGGTATTGAATATGCTACAAAATTGTGGAAATACGTCTTCAATACAAAACAATATTTTCGAAATGTGCAAATTTGTTTGCTTAGTATCAAGATTTACGCCAAATTAATCACTCTAAAACCTTATCTTTGATTCATGTAGAGCTATACATCTGATCTTTTACCTAATTTTAAATTTTGATGATCTAATAACATTTCTACAGGGAATAAAATTTCAATATCATGATAAATTTCCACCTTCCCGAGTTACAGTAGAGACCATGGATGACAGATGCTTGTCAATATCCACTTTTACCTCGATTATTGTAGGAATTCTTGTCAAATCAGGATAACCAATATTATATATACACCCAAATTTACATACCCTTGTAATATTCCTCGTTAGAATATTTTTACCAATGTGACGTTATCAGCAACATGCCCATATACTGTCACTTTGGTAATTCCGCAATTATCCTTAGAGGTATAATATCGAAATGAATTATAAAGTTATGCGAGGTTAGGTATGAGAGTTATATTGGGAAATCCTGATTTGACGATAATTTCAACGATTATCAAGTTATACATGGAAAATTGACAAATCTTGTATCATTCACGGTCTCTACTGTACCTCATAAACGTGCCAACCTTATCATAACATTGTTTTTATACAGTTTGTATAGAAACGGGATTAGATTTTTCTATAATTCAATATTCGCTAATAGATCAAATTTATAGCCCAACAAGGTGTCAAAGATAAGGATTTAGAGTGATTAATTTCGCTAAATTATTGCTGCCAACCAATTAATTCACGTATTTCGAAAAAATTTCTTTTCTATTAGCATTGATTTCTATAATTTTAACAACAAAACCAGCGCAGGCCTACGTGATCATTATTTCCATTTATGGCTATGTTTGAACACAGTATAACTCACATTCCATAATTTATTTCCCTCGACAAATATGACCATTAGACTGGTATAGGAAGTCGCATATTACTTCCTATACCACAATAATATTTCCTGAATCAAGCATTAGCGTATTACTATTTATCAGTAGGGACACAGTAGAGTTTTCGGCCTATGCTAAATTCGTAAATTCAAGTTTAAAGTTCGGGTATTCAAGAAGTCTGTGGTTGGGCAAAGCAAGACCATCATTCTATTAACTATATGGATGATAAAATTTGGTAATAGGGCCAGGACGTTTATAAGATTTAAAGCACCTATATTGGAAGTTGGGAACATGACAATTGTATGATGTGTACATAGCGATTCGGCAGTCAAGTTTAAACGACCTCGCAGGCCAAGGGATGGGAACTCCTGTACTAGAATCTCTCATTTTACATATACTCATATCACTACTTTTAACATAGTTAACTTGTTCTAATACCGTGATTTTTCTCCTAACTCTAAGCCCAAAAGGTGAAAGCACAAATACACACAGTACAAAGTATAAGCTTAGAGGGTAGAAGGGAAACACAGAGGGCAATATTCGGAGGCAAAAAATATATCAACTGTTTTTCCAAATAGCTGAATAATATTTGCAGTAACAGAAAATGATGAAAATTCACACGATTTGGGGGGCACTTCCCCATTTATGACACCTGGTGTGGTATTAACAAAACTTTAACTTAAACATTGTCCTAGTTTTTGCTTAAACTTAACTATATACTTAGTTTTGGTAAAACTTATCTTAAACTTGGTTTTGCTATCTAATTTAAGTCTACTTCGGACCAGAATTAACCTCAAAACAGTTTTTATTTTATTAAATTTTATTTTTTTATATCCATAATACTGCAAATCTTTCAACAGATATTTCTCTTTATCTTTTTTGAGAGAAATAGTATGGGAGTAATTTTGAATATAATGAAATGAGTTTTTAATTAGTTTCGTTTTATTGATGAAATATTGGAAGAATGTTTGTAGAAATCCATTTACCGGTTAATCATTCTGCCTGTGGTCACATACATTCATTCGGAGGTTATGACATGATGTAGCGGATTGTGATATATCATCAATAATAACTCTATAATGGCAAAATTTTGATGTTTTGTGCAGCAATATCCTTAGATTCCTATATATTTTCAACTGTAAATTTGTACATTTGCCCTTTAGTGTCCCGACTTTCTGGGTTGGGGTTACTGGGTAAGACTAGTTTAGGAAGGCACAAGAGTTTTTAGGAGTAGGAACTAGTCATGCACCCTAATTTCATTTGTTCTAATTATAAGAACCTTCTTAAACTAACGGGTGAGCACTAAAAATTAAAAAAATTTCATCCTGGTTGAGCATGTAACAATTATCAACAGAGTATTGCATAATTCGATCATACTTGTTTAACTATATTTTAATTTAGCTAGAACTCAATGGATCGCTGCTAATGAGCCATTGTCTGCAGATCTTCGGATATTCGTCCTGATACTTGAAACAGCTTTTGGACAATTGAAAATTCTACTTGCCTAATTGATTTCCGAATCCTTTGCTTCAACATTCTGAAGGATTTAGCTTCCCACCCACCTTCATAAACTTTGGATTTCAAATAACCCCATAAATCCTCAATTGGCCTTAATGGGGTATATTATGAGGGATTTTGGAACATATGGGATATTTAGATCTTAAGAAGTTTAAGCATATCTTTCGCATAATGGCTACTTGCTAGATCAGTCCAGAAGTAATATTCACCCTCATCATGAAACCTTTCTATGAAAGGAATTAGATGCTTTTTTACGCATTGATTTCGGTAAATTTCGCCAGTAACTGAAAGATTCCGAGGACACAAGTATGGCTCCAATATTCCTTATTTCGAAATTGCTAACCAATTTAAAGGTTTAGGCAGGTAATTGGATTTACGAATGTAACTGACTCTAGGATTTAGAGACTTGGCTGAGACAGATTCTGAAATATAATAATCCTTATTGACATTGACATGGTCACCCTTTCGTCCGAAATACGATTCGTGATCCATTACAATTGAGTTGTGCTTGATGGGGGAAAAGTCTCTCCGCAATTTTAGAAACCTGGACTTAGCCCTCAATTCTTGTTCGGGTTTGCTATCTGGGACTCGCTTATGTTTACGACATGTAGCGCCATTCTCTTTGATAATCTTACGAACATATGATTGAGAGATATCGAATTTTCGAGCCATTTTTCTGGTGGAGACTCCTATTTTATTGCTTATTTTGCACAATAGAGATCACCGGAGCCTCTTGGGCATTTGACAGACTTGCGACCGCTACCCAACTTCCTGTTTAGGGTTCCTCTATTCTTGATAGTAGAAATAATGTTGTAGATAATAGATCTTGCGATTCCAAACGCCAAACAATGCTTAACTGGATAAGAAATCCCATGCTCATAATTTTAACGAAAATTTGTCCAATAATGTGTCGCCGTTGTGCCGCTTTCAAATGATCCATCTCCAGATGCCATGTTCTAAAATAATTGAAATGGTTTGAATTTGAAATCTATATACAAGTAATGCATTGCTGAACAAAGATTTATGAATTTGGAAATATCTCGTTGTTATGGTGAATATAAAATATGTCTAAATTTAGTGCTCACCCGTTAGTAGTCTAATTGGTTTTTATACAGCTATGTTTGTAGAATTGGCATAAAATACAGTAGATATTAGAATAGCTTTCTATAATCTTGTTCCTACATCCAAATCTGTTTAAATGAAGCGTTCCTGTAACCGGCATCCTCTGTATTAAATCGTTACGTGGCACTTTGCAATTTCCAAATTGTACTATGTCACTTTCAATCCCGATTATTTGATTTTACAAATTGACTTGCAGCAGGGACCATAGAGACCACATTTTCTGAATTTCCCTTTAAAAAACGAATAATACTAATATAGTGGAAATTAGTTTACCAACACAAGCGACTGTCAGAATCTGTTCGCGTTATCTAGGTTCCATACTTGCCAACCCTATATAACTATTATCCTAAATATTATCTTCACATCCAGAGATTTTCCACATTTCCCTCCATTTCTAATTGT
This sequence comes from Oopsacas minuta, assembly GCA_024704765.1. NCBI lineage: Eukaryota > Metazoa > Porifera > Hexactinellida > Lyssacinosida > Leucopsacidae > Oopsacas > Oopsacas minuta. The sequence goes on along the minus strand of JAKMXF010000011.1, from coordinate 64,649 downwards.
ATATGCAACTAATATGAATTTTCACCATTTTATCAGAAATTGCGAAAAATATACTATATTTTCCTCGATATCATGGTAAATCCTGGGATAATCCATGGATCGCTGGATGGTTGGCAATTATGAGGTTCGTATTAACGAAGTTCTACAATTGAGTCAATGCAAATATAATTTCCAAGCTCACATACATTTGTTGTGCTTAATGAAAATCTCGCGTTAAGTCAACATCATTATAAATATCCCTATGTATCTTCATTTCTAGGTTGCGCAGTACAGTTAACTCTGTTTCATTGGGACACCGGTTTATCGAGAACTCCGCTTAATCAGAACAAAAGAGCTGGAACCGATGCGTGCCGTTTAAGCGGAGTTGACTGTAATTCCATGAATTCATAACATTATGTACTGCAAATATATAAGAATCCGGGTACGAAACGACATTTCTATATCAAATATTTGCTAAATATGTGCTCTGATTTGATATATACGTATCAGTAACTCTTAAGTAAATACTTAATACAACGACCATTCTTTCACAGATCTCTCTATGCTATGTGTACTGATACCAGAAGAAAGTTCATGATTATCCATCATCAACAACCTTTTCCATTTAAACATAAGGATGGAATTACAAAATGTTGTATACAAAATTTCTAGGTATTATATTTCTACTAATAGACTAACTTTTGGTCAAGTTTGGTTGAATCCAATCAAAAAACCTATGTGTAGAAAATTTTCCGACACTCCGAAGAAAAATAAATTTTCAAGGGAGGCGGTAAAATATCCAAACAAATACTGCTGCCCTGATAATTATCAAGTTTTAACTAAAAGCATTAAGTTTCTAGGATCTAAAATATACAATAAAACAGGATACAAAAGTGGCATAACCTGACTTTATGAAGTGATTGAAATGTCAAAGTTTCAGGGTATTATTACAAGATCTACAGGTTGTAATATGCAAATTCCAAATATTTTTAGGAGAATTATATTTCTCTTTGAATTAACATGGAATGCCTCATTCAAAATATCTGTTTTTCATCCAAATTTGCAGAGTTATTTTGTTTTTTCATTGAAAGAGATCTGAAATTTGAAATTGAGTAGTTTGGAAGTGATTCTTTTTCGCTTAATAATTCTTTTTGGTTTATTTTCGTTTACATTTTGGAATTTATTGTTTAAGTATTTTCAAAATATGCTTTATGAGACTAGTCCATATCTCAACTGTTTTCGCTAATATCTTCTATAGTACCCAATTAGCTACCAAAGATATTAGTATCCGACATAAAACCACCCTCAAACTACTAAAATCCAAGTTTTCATATCACTATCTTTGAAATACTATAATGTTCTCCTATTAGGATGAAAACCGGACATCAAGTAGAGAAACTAGCACCATTACAAAGATTCATAGTAGTATCACTAACTCTATTTGATCCCTTTTATCTTTTACTTGATGAATCAATATTGTATTTAGGACATAAAAAGGGAAAACGATAGCGTTTTCTAACAAAGAGTCAAATGGAGCACCTAACATATGTTTATAGATTAATCGCGTTTTAGTAGTATATATGTCTGTAAATTTGGCCCATCGTAATACTATTTATAGTCAGGCAGTACCTTAATCATAATGAGAATTCACTATTTCCTGAAATTTTGAACAGACTACTCTTGATTTTACGCCATGGTTCACAATACTTGATGATGTTGCATTTTTCACTATTTCTACCATCAATTCATATGCATTATTCACTATTTCTACCATCAATTCATATCCCTGTTACTACTGAAATCCTTTTCAAGATACATCCGAAACCGGAGTTTCTGCTCTCCAACATAAATCATTATGTTAGGTATAATAACTAAACAATGAACAATAGTTATCATTTTTGATCAATTTATATTCCACTTGAAATCAAGAATTATTATCACTTAACACATGAAAAAGAAAAAGAAAGCTAACGAAATATCCCTTAAAACAAACATTAAAACTGCACTTTAACATAATCAATGTTGCAAAAACATAGTAATTGAATAGTATTAAGGAGAAAGAAGCAATTACAAGGAGGCAAAAATACTACGGCAAAAATTCAGAAATCGAATGTTTTGCCAAAAACCGAATTCCTGTTAGAATCTGAATATAATCTAGTTGGAATAGTGAAAATTTCTGATAACGCATATCGAGTAAAGATTGAACAATTATTTTCGCAGACTTTCCTACATTATTTTGTGTTTTTATCAGTCGATTTATCATTATTCGCTTTATTGATTGCTTTTAGCAAGTGTAGGATTGTTTGAGACGGAAATCATTCTTAAAATGATATTGATCTGTTAGGAAATTTGTTATTATGGTTTAATTATATTTATATATAATTTACTCAATAGTATTGTAAATTAGTATTGTGCACTTACAGAAAGCCAAAAATTTACTGATCCATGCCCAATAATCCCTGATAATGCGAATTTGAGTTTGAAGTGATAGCGCCGGCACATAATTTTGAACCAAAGCCCCCTAAACCAACCTATCCCACTGTTCTACACTGCGACATATATATTTAGTTATATATTACACACACATATATTCACCTTTTTAATGTATTGATATAGTCTGGATGGTTCAATTATGTATTATCATACTCTATTACACTAACAGAATCTCAATTTTTCAGCGCTTTATACTATATTTACGTACAATTCAATTCATGCCAATTATTAGATTAAAGAATTATCAATCTCTCTGTCTCTATTGGTAATATTTTATGCTAATTTTCGTATTTTTAAGCAATCGAATCAATATACTAGAAACTGGATTTAATCGCTGATAATTGTTTTCAATGATAAAATGATAAAAATGTGGAATTAATTTGTTATATTCTACTCTCAATCCTCTGTCTATAGCCTTATAAATATTGGTATAACTGATGCCCTCTATTGTGTTAAGATGCTGCTATATTCATTCATCTTTCATTTTAGATACGTTGGGAGGAATTCCTCATCATCCACAGCTACTGGAAATAAATATATTAACCTAGAGGAACAAGCTATGTTAGTAAAGAATGCATTTGTGTAAACCTATACAAATCTGGTTTATCTTCCTGATTGTAGATTCTAATGTCTATGCGCGTTTCATCTGATGAGGCTTATATCTCTTGGTGAACAGATGACCTTATCTATAAACTACATTTGACAATACACCGAATCATATTTATATGAGTGCATGCTAATTTTGTTTGAATTACAGTATTAGTAGGAGAGTCTTACATTTGGGGAATAATTTGTATTACTGAAATCAATAATATTGTAGCTTTAAGCTCACTGTACATTACTTTCTTGGTAATACATATACTCTATCCATTAACTTGCGAAAAATAACAATAATTGGGATCCTTCCTTGGAGTAGATTTTTGTTTCTTGTGTTTCGAAATATATATATCTTAAAGTTCAAATAATTTGGAGGACAATATGTGGTCTCCCGAGAATTGAGAAATTTCCTTCTGGAAATTGCACACACATTCCACTTGTCAAGTTATTACTTCTATTAGCCCTAGAAAACATAAATAGGTCAATTTTGATAACTGTATTATTCAGTGATTTTCTAAATAAAAGAGTTCGGAGCGCGTACTAGGCAGAGCGCCAAAATATGTCTAGCGCTCTAAATACTCTACGTAATACCGTAGACCTCGCGTAGGCCTTGGTTGCGAAATCAGGGCAAACTTAAAACAAGCGGGGATCAATTTTATGTGGATGAAAATATGGAAGCGATAATATTATTGAAACAAGAGCGCGAGTGGGATCCGAAGCGCTGGAATTATTTGATAACAATACCGCGAAGTGCAAGCGGGAATGCAAAACTGGCGCTCTTTGGTCAACGTCGGTATGATTAAGATTCAATATCCTTTTAAACCTGGGATTGTTGATTTTCTTATCAAATTGATGACTCATTAAATATCCTCCATTTCGATGCAGACTATTCTATTTTATGAATATTTTGGTTTCGACTCATCTAGAAATGGCATCAATTCAGTAGATATACAATTTATGAACAAAAGTATTTGATCACCACAGATTTTCTTGTATGCCAATTGTGTCATTTATTGATTTATTTTCAATTTTACTTAATTTCTGAATTCAAAACCCGAAAAAAGCATCAAAGATTAGCCGAGTCTGCATAAACTGTGGTGAAAGTATGAATTTTTGGAATTCTATTCGGTTTGAATTTAACTAAGTCTATAATAAACCTAATCTTTACCAATCTATCGTCTTCATGTGAAACTGACTGCATATCTAGAAACCTCCATATCCGAATTCGCCTACATCACTTTTCTAAGCATTCTGGCATTTTGCATCAGTTTCATTTACGACTGTGAAGTTGGTAGGATATTCGGACAGGGTTAGTTCAATCGCTAATTTTCCTACTTATATTCATCAGATTTACCCGAAAATTATAGCATTTGGTAGAAGAGTGTTGGACGTTTATAAAATATCTTTTCTTTAAGTTTTTGTTAACTTTCGTGACATGACGAGTAGGGTCGCTTCTCTATTAGAAAAGACAACTTAAAGGTGAAAATTTGACTCTGAATTCTTTTGTCTATATCTGTGACACATGAACGTTTATGTAAATTAAATTTCATCAAAAATTCCAAAACTCTGGGAGATACAAGTATTCAAAGTTGGAGTCAGAGTTACGGTGGAAGGGTTGAGTATCATTTTACAAAAGTATGGTCTGTTCAAATTGATATTTGATATCCAAAATCAAACTCAAACTGTTATATTTTGATAACAATCGATAGCTGCGACGAGGACGTTTCCATAATATCAATATTATCCATAAATACTGAAAATTATTATCCACATCGATTTTCTAAAAAATCGATAATTTTTCAATTTTTTCGGAATCACGAGCTCAAACTTGGAATTTAATGCTGCAGGTTTATTGTTAACAGAGTCACCTCAAAATTTACAGATACTTTATTTTGTATTCTATAATTAATTGCTATAAAAACTAGGGGGTCGCTAATAATTGAGACTTTTTTATTCTATATACTTTGTATTTAATTAATCTTCAATAATATCTATTGTAAATCTGTAATATGACTAATTTGAAAAACTATCACACATTTACGTATAGGAAGCCAGATTATCATACGTATTATAGTTCCCATTCTAACTTTCTTTCAACAATTCCAAAATTTTCTTACTGTTGTATGACAGAACGACTACCATGACTGAATAACTACCTTATATTTCTATAACCATGGATAATTATCCATAACAATTCAACTACTTTTGGCAATTAACTCTGTTTATTAGGACTTCCCAACAAATTCAGTTCCAAATCAAGATTAGGCTTAGATTCCTTATTTTAAACTAACTTTCCGACTATATTCACTACTATTTAATACTATTTTAATAAATTTCTAGTCTCTAAATTCTGTTCGAAAATAATGAACAGTAATTATTTATTCAGGGGTATATAGTGTAATCTCCGAATTACGGACCCGTTAGGGACATGACCTTTGTTCATTATAGAAGGGTTGTCTGCTTGTCAGAGTGCCCGTTTTGGGGCACTCCACTGTACTATAGTATCTCTCTCTTAACTCTCAAACTCACCCATTAAAATATTATTAGCTGGACTGGAAATTGTATGAGAAGTGCAGTAGATGTATGGTTACGAATTTTAGAATAAGAATCTAAGCCTAATCTTGATATTGGGACTGAAATTGTTGCGAAAACATAGTGAAACAGTAGTATATTGCCAAAAGTAGTTGAACTGTCATGGATAAATATCCATGGTTATACTAATACGAGGTAATTATTCTGTCATGGTAATTGTTCTGTCATACAACAGTACTAAAATGTGTTGGAAGTATATATATTTATTTAATTAAAAAAATTACAAAAGATAATTTGAACCAGTTACAAAAATATATGTTTCAGAAGTAATGACTTAAGAATGTTGTTATATCAAGGAATGAGAGAAGCAGAGTCACGCTACTTGGTGGTTCCATTTACCTTTCTTCTAATATTTTATTCTAAATTCAAAACCATCAACCAATCGGTATAATTATGTAGTGTTTACTAATTATATTATCCAAATGGAAGTATTTTGTCATAAATATCTGTAGGAACATAATTCAGCTTCAAGCTCTAGAATCCAAATCTCAATTGTTCATTATTGTAAATCTGAAGGTGTAAATGCTAAAAACGATATTCAATACTCCATTTTATTTGATACTGAACATTATGTGGATACAATACTGTAGACATTAAAAATTATACCCACATTTTACACAGGTAATTTCTGGTATAGAATTATACAAGTATTATCCGATATACATTTATACAGATAATATTCAATATTAACTTACACCCAAAATTAGTTGATATACATTACACAAGTAATACCAGAATAAATTTATACAGATAGTCAGAAAATATAGTATTATATACCTGTCTCATAGTATATAATTTCTTCCTCAAGATGGTTCGAAGAGATAAATTTAGATATACTTAGTATACAGAGCTATTTTAATCCATAAGTTAAAACAACCATAAATACCAACCATTTATTCCTAAAATACAAATATAGTAATTTTATCTTATTAATTCTGCAACAAATGAATCCAATTCATGCTACTGCACGAAATTTCTTCGTGTCTGATTATACACAATCAGAAACATATAACTTTGCGCTGTATGCTTTCTTGATTTATAAATACCTGAATTTACATATATTACAGGGAAACATACCTCTTGCGTATTACACTTTCAAAAGTTGATTTAACATGCATGAACCACGTTTCAACAATGTAAATATTTAAAACTGAATAATTAAGAAGAAAGACAAGTCTGTCAACTAGGAGAACACTCTATCATTTACCTCATTAATCAATAACATATACAGAAAATGTGATATCTCATCCGCCAATCCTGAGATGCTGCAACTGGTTCCCGGAAGCCAAATTATGTTCTGTACTTTGTACAGACCTTATTTATACATATATATGTGTTTATAGCAAACGGAACTATTAAATAATGGGATAAAAATTAAATCCGCAGATGTAGTGTGCATCGATAAGGCCTGCTCTTCATTCACACTTGCCATAAGAATGTAAGTACTAAAAAAATCTATGAATCAATGTTTTCATTATCTAATATATATTACACATGTACCATTAATGAAAACAACCTCCAGTGATAAAATACCTCCTCAAAATAGGATTCATATTAGGATCATGGTTCACGAAAGGGATAATTTGCACAGTCTATTACATCTAATGAGATTCAGAAAAGTAAAATCATCTAACTCAACATGTGAAACCTCATAGATTTACCTATCCTGATATTTTGGCCCTCATCAGGTGTACATGTAGAAAATTAATACTTTACAGCAATGTTTCTCAAAATTTATTCGGACAACGCCCCTTGTCAACAATATTGCCTCGATACCGCCCCCCTCCAGAAAGTCTAAATATTTTTACCACTCGTATTTGTTTAACGATAATAAATAGTAGTCATCAATTTATGAGAAGGGTGTACTTGAGCGTGATGTTCGTTGATAATCCCATTTACATCTGGTTTCATATCAGTTAGCGACAATCTCAAATCTTCGCATTGAGAAATATCTAGTCTGTTTCTTTGCTTCGTTAGTAATTGAACGACTGCACTAAAACCTCTCTCAACGAGATATGATGTCGGAACGCCAGAACAAGCAGTTTTGCTACTTTCCACAAATTGGAAAATGTATTTCGTCTTGTGATTGCAATCCGAAATCGTTCATACCCCATCAGTGTAAAATGAGCTTTTTCCTCGCAATCACTTTGCAAGTCCATCAGCTCTTCCTGCAAATAGAGTGGAACTGTTGGGGCATCCAAAAAGATAGAGTTAATTAACCAATGAGCGGGTTCAAGTTCCAAAAAGTCAGTGAACCGCTTGATCGTATCCGCTTTCAGTACTTCAAGATGTTAACAATATGCTAGTAAATCGTCATCTGAAATTTGGAGTCTAGATGAGGAAACTGGTAAAATTCTCGTCGACCGATATTTTGTTTAAATAACTTTAGTTTCCCTATGAAGGAGCTGACAGCAGTTTTGCACTTGACCAGAGTGAATAAATTGTCTTGTAGTTGCAAGATCATTGCTTTGAACTTATCAAAAATGTCAGTCAAGTAAGCTTCATCTGATTTCGCTGCACTGACAAACTGCATTAACTGCGGTTCTCTTCCTCTAAAAATTCTAAAATGGTGTCGAAATGGCTGTAGAACCGACTGAAACACTTTCCTTTTGAGAGCCACCTCACTTTTGTGTGCAAAAGCAGACGTTCAAATTCTGTTTGGTTTTCGTGACATGTCCGGCGAAATATCTTTCGCTGTGTGCGGAAGCTTTGATTATTGATAACGGTAATGACGATATGCATTGAGTTGTGCAAGCGACCACTTAGATGTTTTGCTACCAAATGTTCTCGATGGACGATGCAATGAATAGCAAAAACCTCAGACACAGCCTTTTTCAAGTACGAAATGAAACCACGATATCTACCAACCATAGCTGGCGCCACATCTGTTGCACAAGCAATGATATTATTCATGGGAATTTCCTTTTTCTGAAAGAAATTTTTCACGACTTTGCTAGCAAATATAATTTCTTCAACCATTATTCCATCGAGAATATATCGGACATATGCAACGAGCAGTGCTTCGTTAGCTGGCAATGTGGATTCGTCAATTTGAAGAGAAAATTCCGTTGTTTTTAAGTACTGTATAGGGTTTTCTCAACATCACTAGCCATCAAATTTATTCTCCTAGCCACAGTATCACAGCTTAACCGAATGTACTTAATCACACTTCGCCCATCTGAATGCATAACAGTTGTAACTGTTTCCTGTTTTGCAGGTAGAATGAATTTTTCAGCAATTGTTTGTAGCTTTCAGATTTTGCAACTAGTAACGAAATGTTATAGGAGGAAACCAAACCATCAATGCTTTGTCAATCTATTCTTCCAAAGATTCCGCCCATTGTTTTTGCGGCTGTCTCTCAATTTAATGAAGAATTGCACATCTTTCTCTACCTTATCACTGTGACGCGATTTCAGATGATCAATCACTCTCGATGGCTTCATTCGCTCATTAGAAAAAACTTGTTCGACAACAAACACATTGGGAGTTGTTCTTTGGAAGGAGATTTAACTAATCCGTATTTGATATAATCAGCACTATACTGTCTATACTTCTTTTTACTATTCATTTCTTCAATCGAGTTTATCAATTCCTTTCGGTTTAGATTTCTACGTATGTATTTATAGTGAAATTAAACAGAGTACTTACTATTACGAAGTTATATTTGTTTGAAGAACATTGATAATTATATTTCGATTAGGAAAGCCATAGACATTGTAAGAAAAGAATTCGGGTTGACTGATTAAGACTGAATTTATAGTATGAAATTTTATTTTTCCAAGACTGGAACAAGTCCGAATGGAGTAAGACCGAATTGTATTCAAGACTGGAATATGACGGAATTTTATTCAAGACTGGAATAAAAGCCTGAGACAGATCCAACGAAGTCCAATCTACTACCACCCCAGTTATCCGAACGAGCATACTTAAATGCTAATCTAGTCAAAACACAATTCGGTCTTATTCACGTTTCCCAAGAATTCTTCATTCATTTTTAAGGATTAGCTGTTGTTAACAATCACCAAGAGTATTATCACTGTAAATGGCTTTGATAATTGAAGTACTTGTTAGCACCTATTGTTAATGTATAATGAGGAATATGATACCACTTTTTTTACGTCAGGTCGTATTTCTGTCTCGCTTTCTATGACCTATAGCGTCCCCCAGCACCCCTTGCTGCGCTGCCGCCCCCTCCCCCCCTTTCAGTGCCTTCCAGGGGGCTCTACGGCCCACTTTGAGAAACACTACTCTACAGTATCCATGATCCGAATATGAATACATATTGAAGTCGGCATATTCTCACTGGGGTGTAGTCTTAGACAAAACAGCTTTATCTACCTTTAAAATGGGTTCATAATGAACCCCATTGTGATTTAAATATATTGAGGCTTAAGGATTTGCTGGAGGTGATTCTAGAGCACTAACCACATTATACATTTTAAAAAGAACATCCACTTGTTTCCAAGTTGCAGTAAAATCCAAACTTCTGTTTACAATAACAAAGCTACCGCAAATATTTCCACGTCAGTTCCCAAAGTTGTGTTCTTACGCGTATTCGTTTTAATGGTATAGTCACTAACATTTTTGTAATTAATTACTGATCGTGGAATTTGTTTTTGATAAATTTATTACAGGGTTCTTTCAACTTTCCAACCATATTATCTGTAATAAGTGATCGAATTTGATGGAAATTATTCGTACTTGTCATCCTAAATGCCAGTGAAGAAAATACATAATTACCATCTCCAGTAACATGTAACATTTTAGAAGGATAGTATTCGCGGAAATTGGAATTTAGTGGTATTTCTTTTCTGGAAGAAGCTAGTGAATTATACAATTTTAAGTTCAAGCTTTCACAAATAACATTTCTTCCCTTATAAGTAATGTGTTGGAATCTCTGAAATTTAGATTCTAGTTCACCCAAGTCTATAAGGTCTAAATCGGAAAATATTTCAACATCCTTAGTAAACTAATATTTGAACTTCCTCTGGGTATTTATTATGCTCACACACAGACTTAACTGGACATTTGATTTCTGTACTTGCTAACGGCTTTTGTTGACTATCTAATGGTTATATTTCGATTTATAACTTGCAAATGCCTTTGAAAGTTTTAATCTAAAGGCGTAATATACCTAAATTTGGTCTTTCCTTTTGGACCACTCCTCTTGCAACCATCCTCTTTTGCCACAACATTTTTCCTGTTGTTTAAATAATATACTTGCTAATGTTGTAAAGCGAACATGAATGTAGCAATCCTGTCAACTATATTAACGTATATCAATCCGATTAAATCTGCGGCCTTTAACCTAATTTCGTAATTAAAATACTATGTTTACTATCCTAAACCACTTTCTACACTAGCGTTGCTGTCTGTAACAGTGGTGTCTTTGTCACCACATATTCTAAAACAAAATAATTCCACTCCACAAGGGTATCAATGGCATGTAATAAGTTAACAAAATTATATTATGCTAGAAAAATGTGAATTAATAAAATCTTTAACCTTGGAAATTTTCTCGATATCATGAATTTGAGATTTAGATTTTAAATTATCTGTTCGTAATGTTTACCGAAAGGGGACATTTCTTTATACGTAACTGCATTTTAATTATTGCTATCATCTTCAAGCTCTTCTGAAATGTCATTACCAATAATATATTCTCCTATAACACAATTTTCTAGTTCAATTAATTTGGTTTTGTAAAATTGAGTTGTATTTCAAAATATAAAATGAAACAAAACAATTCAAATAAATTACCAACTTCGTGAATATTTTACTCGTTGACCTACGACCAAAAACATGTAACATCACTTGCTTTAGTTTCTTCTCAAGTTTAAACTTTTATGTAAATTATAACTAATCTTACGCATTACATGTGCTTAGCAAACATGCAAAATTTTGGGAAGATTCAAATTTTCACCACCTATTGCAAATTTCAACAATTTTGGAGATAACGTAAAATAGGGAACTTATTAAATGCCAAACAAGTACTATGTATCATCGCCCACTATAGTCCATTTCAACGTTTTGTATTCGAATCTCTGGATATAAAACTAACATAATATTTACCACCATATATTTTAAAATGTTATATTTCTGCAGTCCCATGTTCACTACTTATCATCTCTGCCACAGGAACTGGACTATTAGCATCTTTGGATGTTGCATTGTCAGAGCATAATAAAATAGTTTATTAACACAGGTAGATGGTTTACTAATCAAAGAAAATGTTACATCTAAATTTAAAATGATAGGCTTATTCAGAATAAGTTTCTGCAAGTAGATTTGTTACGAAGTAAACATATGACCTATGAAGGGATCTTGTACGAAATATGGAACATAACCTGGAATACGAGAATCCGGTAACAAATACCTAAAATATTGTTGAGTGGCTGCTACATCTTCTGTATAGATATAAGAAAATGTATCTTTGGATTTAATTTCTGATTTTACCTTCCTCAAACAGTCTTGAGATTTTAAATGAGCTAAATTACCAGATTTAAAACCCTCAACTTCATGGTCATTCTGCAACTATCGACATCGAAATACAGAACCTAAATAATCTCATTACTCATTTGAAACACTGTGAGACATCTGGTCGTCAATAGTTCAATAATTTAGGCTTGTTGCCTACAGCATGAATATTCATTCCTCTTTTCCCGAAATTCGTAGGAAAAACGAAAGAGATTGTACGCAGAAACTGAAGAGGAATAATGGAGGATTATGGAACTCAATTTAAGCATGAAGTTTTTTCTTAACATAATTGATTCAATATTGCAAGGGTTACTAAAAGGATACAATGCTGTGAATACTATTTATATACTGTTCGGTTTTCTTTGGCGTTATATGGAATTGGGAGATCAAGAAATCCACATTGCTTGTATGAAACTTAGTAGAATTTTAGCATCCTGGACGATTTTCAGAATTTATTGATTAATCTAAGAAGAATTCATACTGCAAACTTTAATCCAACATCTCATGGTCTTTTGGAACTATTTAATGTAATTCCAAATTTGAAATTTGATTTTTGTTTCCAAATGTGTGCATTGTTCTCATTATATTCCATTCCCTTCTTGTTACTATGGCATCCGCTGAACGTTCGTTCAGCAAACTAAAATTGATCAAATACTTTCTATGGAATGCTATGAGTCAAGAGAGACTGAATGATCTGCAAAATTTAGCATTGAAATGATTTGTCAAGGCAAGTGAAATTTTGCTAAGCTTATTGACATATTTGCTTCAAGAAAGGCCAGAAAAGAAATAAAATGATTTAAATTGACTCAACCTTCACTTTATTTGTACTAGAAATGTTTGTGATAAATATTTATACTGTGTTACTTAAATATATAAGTAGGAAGCACAAATGTGGCCCGAGACAAATTATGGCGCCAGGGGCTGTAATTTCTCCGACGTGCCATGATTCTGGGAAGTTTCTCTTCTAGCTTATCGAATTTCTCACCAAAACAGTATATATTCTTCATTTAACAGCTATGGTGCCTCAAAGTGAAATTAAGATCAAAACTGATTTTTCGACTGTTGCACCCCATCATAGTGTTGAGGGTATAGATTTAGATTTACCTTAAACTCTTGCTGTGTACTATCTAAAGTATGTTCAAGTGTATCATCACAAAAAATTTGAGCAATGTCAAGTAAAGGGGCTAAATGATATTGGTTTACAAATTCTTTGGTCAGCACCATTTGGAGCCATTTAGTATTTCATAAATTATTTTGTGATAAATTTAGTAGTTAAAATATAGGCCTGTTGTGTCTAGATTACGATATAGCTTTCTACGGCCGAATAGTAACCCGTTGACTTTAGCCTAGGGCTAAGTTAACCAATATAACAAATGACAAAGTGATTTCTATATTGTAGAAACGGCGCATTTTACCAGAATTATTGTATTGTGTATTTTGTAGAAAATAAAGATTTTGGATAGTATGCTAAAACATTCCATGAATGTTACAAAACAAGTATCCAGTGAGTTTCACATTAGTAAGAGTATTCATAATGTATTGCGATGGTATGAGAAGTTGGGCAGTTATTCCGTTAAGGATTCTAAAAAAAGTGACGTAATAACAATCTCTTAGTAGCACTTAAGAAAGTTAGAATAACGCATAACCATTGACTATTACTAAGCACATATTTATTCTTTGATGTCAAATTTTATGAAATGTCTAATATAAGAATATTACAGGTAACTTTCCATAGTCATCAAAGGCAAATCACAATCTGTATATATTCAAATTCAATTGCCTATAGCATTAATAGAAATATTTTTGAATACTTTTCCTGGCAACTGTACTAGCATGCATGAAGAATTCTTTGGTGTAAACTGATGAATGAATAAATAGTAAATACAACTCGTGTATATTTTACATTACAAATTTTCATTCTAAGAGAAGTAATAAGGCTCGACCTCCTAAACGGCCAAATATCAAGATGAGTGTACATAATTATTTTCTTCATAAATGCCTCTATTCCCTCTTATGCAGTCAAATGTTCGGGGACCCGTGACGTAAGTAGCATACAAAATGGTGCAGCATGGCCTACGGCCTACATAAAATATAATACTATGTATGTCACCGAGAAGGCATGTAAACGGGAGGGCCAACATTACATATCTCCAGAAATATATGTTTTAGAGTAGAGGTATGTATTAATGACAAATAGGGATATGATAGCGAAGCATGTATTTCTATTGTGAAATATGATTTCTCATCTAGTGGTTTCGCAAGAGCTATTTTTAGAACGAAAAAGTTGCTTTTAAAACTATATTTAAACCATGTTCTCAGTATTTTAGTGCTTGATAGTTTTATATAATGACAGAGGCGAAAAGTATATTTGAAAACAATAGTTGATATGAATGGAATGTGAACACATTCCTGTTGTTGACAAGGGAACCTGTTTTCATTTATTTAAGCTATAACTCAAAAACTATGAATGCTATGGCTCTCAACTTTATACCAATTGTTCGTAATAGTCAACTTTCTTTTTACTAGTAGTATATTTCATTTGATTTCAGTTAATACTTGAGATATATTGACATTTTTCATATATTATATGACTACCATACAGTTAAGGGACAAAAGTATTCGACCACACAAATACATCGTCATAAATTGTATACTCTTTCCCGTTCCTATATATTGTACAGTCTATATTCGTAGCTGCAATCTAGTAATTTGCATAGAATAACATGTTTTTCAAGAATTTCAAAAAAATATTTTCGATTTACACTTTTTGAAGGTGTTAATTATTAATAATTATTAGATAATTATTGATAATCAAAATATGTGGTAATTCAAAACCTATTAAGAATCTATAATTTCTGACTTGATATTTGGATTATACTTAGGCGAGTTACCCCAGATTAAATTTTCAATGGGATTGAACAATTTTTGCCAGAGTTATAGATGAATTTCAATTTGTGCCATTTGTGCCACCTTTTGCCCAAGGGGCACAAGTGGCCGTTACCAAGAGGTTATTTTGTAATTCAAGGGTTAGCATAGTCATATAATTCGAAAATATTACTATGACTTATTCCTCCTAACCCTAGTTGATTTCCTTGTAATGGCGCTTTTTCCTGCCACCGGTGTCACTTTTTGCAACAAGTGGCACAAATTGAAATTCTTCTATAACTTTGGTAAAAATTGTTCAATACGATTGGAAATTTGAATCTGGGGTAACTCGCCTAAGTAGAATTCAAATATCAAGTCAGAAATTATAGATTCTTAATAGGTTTTGAATTACCACATATTTTGATTATCAATAATTATCTAATAATTATTAATAATTAACACCATCAAAAAGTGTAAATCGAGAATATTTTTTTGAAATTCTTGAAAAACATGTTATTCTATGCAAATTACTAGATTGCAGCTACGAATATAGACTATACAGTATATAGGAGCGGGAAAGAGTATACAATTTATGACAATATATTTGTGTGATCGAATACTTTTGTCCCTTAACTGTATATATACCACATGTCAAAATATCTCAAAAAGTATCAAGAAAAAGTATATCAAATACAGACTACTGGCATACAGTTTAGAACCATAGCACTAATAGTTTTTGAGTTATAGCTTAATCAAATGAAAACAGGTTCACTTGGCAACACAGGAATGTGTTCACATTCCAATTATATCAACTATTATTTTCAAATAAACTATTCCTCTCTGTCATTATATAGAACTGTCAAGCACTAAAATACAGAGAACATGGTTAAAAGACAGTTTAGAAAGCAGCCTTTTTCGTTCTAGGAATAGCTCTTGCGAAGCCAGATGATGAGAAATCATATTTTAGACATTGTAATGCATATATCAATACCATATTCCTATATGTCATAAATACATTCTTAAGCTCTATCATATATATTTCTCGAGACATGTGGTAAAGAATTCACATCCTGTCGACCTTAATGTATTGAAGCCTAGTGAGAAAAAGTACAGCAGTATATTATTGTGGTCATGCGTGCAGATTCAGAAAGATAAGCCTGAGATATGTAACCAGTTTAACTAATAAACAGAGTGACAGTATATTTCAATATCTATGCGTTTTGGCTCGAAAATAATTTCGGCATATTTGTAGAAGAGAACACTATCAAAGATAATATGTTAAAGTGTGCTCGATTTGTTTTCGTGCCAACTTCACATTATTCTTAGTGCCTAGTTTCCAGGTCTTGCGTGAGGGCCGTCGATAACCAGAACGGTGCTCGGGTTAAGATTTAACCGGGGCCTCGTTATATTTCATAACGTTATTGAGTCTTACACTTGGATTCACCAAACCTGGGAGTACTTGTACATTGTGTCAATTAAATTTTAGAAGTGAATCCTATCGCGCTAAATTCATTGCTTTGGAATTCAAAAATAATTGGAAGAGTTGGGAAGCCTGGCATAACTTACTGCTAATAGCCAACCGTACAATTGCCCCCTAAAACTGAATCTACATCTCAGACAGCAGTTGGTCCAACTTCTCCAGGGATTTCCCAAGCCTTCACCTCACTTGGATTGTGTCCTACAACATCTCAAGAACAAGATTGTCTTCGAGTTGATAAATGAATGAGACGCCCTCGAAAGCGTTGTTATATGGAAATACTTTATACAACCTGTAACCCTTCTCCTACTATGTGGAACATCCGAGCAGGTCTCTACGTAAATTTTCAGATTTAAACTAGTTGGTTACTCTAATAGTCATAAAAACAACAAATAAATTTACCTTAGAGAAATTTCAAAATGCCAAATCAGTTTAAGCATACTTTGTTGCCTCAGTAATAGCAGGTCTCTACATACAGGGTGGCCCATAAGTTCTGTCCCACAGATAAAAGCCCATAATTTTGGCAAAAGCCACTGAAATGACTTAAAATCTTAACACAACAACGTACACATGATTTGGAAAATAATATATTAGCCCGTGACCTACGTTATAATAAGGCCTGTTCACTAGTGCGATTTTTTGGACCATGGATGTCGTTTAAGTCCATTAAATTTTATTTCAAATAATCATGTATTTGATGTTATTCACCCAAATCGTGAACTTAAAAATTGTTCTTAAGCGATTTTGAAGACCCTGGATGCATTTAAGTCCTTATTTTTACAATAAATGTTATAGTTAGAGAAAATTAACTAAAATGTGAATCCATGAGATAAAATATTATTGGATTTAATACTAAGCATATTTCAAATAGTGAGTGCCTGATAATAGTACAAAATAACAAAAGATACGTATATTAAAGTGGTATGTGATAAGTTAATTAGGCTTCAATTTCTTTAATTTTCGAGTATTTTCGACACACGGTTTCAAGGGTAGCTGGGAATTCATGTTCTTAATCTTATTTGATATAAGACAGTTTGAAGTAGCAGTCAATAGTTTAGCTAATACATCCCACATGAGTGTACCACATTCGTCACACATCACTCTCCATACTTCAGCTTGTTCATTTTCTATAAGACTTGTTGTTGACCCTATCAGGATACTTCTAGAAGGACCAGTTATAAAGTTATTGAATATGCTTGGTTGACTCTCGATAGAAGAGAATACTTTCCATAGCGTAATAATTGCGTCTATGACATCACTACTTGGCCATTTTAGTGAGCCTGGGTCGATTATCTGAATTAATCGATATTCAGAATCTGAAGGTTCTTCAATTTCCATTTCTTTGTTTTCAGTGAGGAATAAGAGACATGATTGACATTTAGTAGAATGTTTGTAATAGGCATGCACTGAGTAGCCTGCTATAAAGGAGAGTGATTGGAGTATTTGCTTGTTTAATTCTATCCCTGAATATCCCTGAATCGCCGAGAGATACATCTCCAAGCTGAAAGACGCATGGGAGTCTTGGTCACAAGAGGATGAGCACGATTCTAAGAAGTTCTTAAGTGATATGCGATCTTCTACAGGCATTTTCGAAAATAATTTGAGTATGCTGGACAACTTTATTCTCCGTTCTGTTTCAAGGACCTGGCAATAAGTAATGTTGTATTGTGCTCCTGACATCATCCTATACAAGCCAAAATGATGCTCAAGTGGATCATTTTGCAAAAACGAAGAAAGGACGTACGAATAGCCACAATTTCCAGTCAGATGGTTTACAATGCACGGGAGTGCAATACAAGAGTGACGGAAACTTGTAAAGGTTTGAGGACTTAATTTACCTCTTTTGTCAGGCATGACTCGCCAACTTTCAGCCCAATCAACTACACGTTGAAGGAACATAAATCTGGTATCATTGTAGGTAAGTGGAACTGAAAATTCATCTTTGTGAAGGATACCCTTGTTCGGAGTATTGATGTTGAATATCTTCCAAACATTACAAATAATGGCAATAAAGTCTGCAGTCTGTGAATTTGTAGAAGTGTGGTATCGCGATTGGTAGCTAACGTTTAATGCAGCGGCTGTAGATTCATCAAATATCCTTAAAGCTAAAGAAACATTTTGTCGTTCTAAAGTGGAAGGCCAACAAGCTTTAGAGGTTAATCTTGGAGCTAATTTAGCAACAAAGTGTTGGTCACTTTTATATAATTCGCGAATTTCTTCGAAAACTGCAGTGCTCGCAACTTGTATGTTCTCAAAATCTGGATAAGTGAATGTTTTATTATAATCTATTTGGTTTAGCCAGTTATTACGTATCGATTTGATTATATGAACGAAGTCAAAAAGCAAAAACAATGGCCGGTTTGAGTCCATAGGGTGAGGAACAATATGCTCTAGAAGTCGGCTGGGAGAAAATAACTTGAAAATGTCAACGTTCATCGGGTAATTATCAGTACACAAAACGTGTACAGAGAGTCCACATGCTTCAACATCACGAATAACATCTTTGATGATAGGAAAGAGTACCTCAGCAGATGAGCTGGAACAGGGCAGTAAACGGACAATACTGGACCATCGTTTGGACAAACTTGATATCATGAAGGCAAAAAACGGTTTTTGCAGGATCAGTAGGATTCAAAGAAGATCCAATTATCTTACCTCCTTTGTATGTAAATGTGGATTTTACATAAATTTCATCCATCTGAATCACTACATTTCGTTCCCATTTGTTAAACTGAGTGACTGATTGTTTGAGATAGTTGGTAAACTCAGAATCCAAACCAAAATTGGAATATAAGCGCTTTAGAGTAGAAAGGTGCGGCAATGATAGACAGTCCAGGGATTGAAGATATCTATAACAAACTGGCGAGATAAGCTGGCATTTGAGGACAAGGCAAGAATTTCGATGTTGTATCGCCTCATAGTTTTCGCGATCAAAGCGTTATCCAATTGGCATAGAATAAACTGAAGACTTGATAATAGAGGCTGTTGGTTTCCAGATTCTTTTCCAGTTGAAAGGGAGTCAATAGCTTTACGAATGCTTCCGGTTGCTTCTCTGACATGGTGTTGGAATGTTTCAGGAGAATTAGTAGGGGCAGAATGGTTTTCAATTTCTTTAAGCAAATCGTTAAGTTGACGAATATCATTTATCTGAGTGAGAGAAAGAGGAATGCGTATGCCTTCGTAGAAACCCATAGTATGTAATGTTTCGGTAATAGTTAACGAGCATCTAATTGCAATCAAACTGTTATTCGTTATAGAAGGTTTGAGTAAATTAAAGGAATTATCATAGAAGACCAACTAACCAATGATTAGGCAAACCCGAGTGCTTCGTTTTGGATACCAAGTCTTCCAGTGTGGTAATCTGAAAAAGTTCTTTGTCTTGGTTATACTGTAATAGACTCTCATTAATTGCAGTATCAATCAAATGCTGTTCTCTCAAAGATCTATCAAATCTCGGAGGTATGGTGTCAGATGACGAAGAGAGATGAAGTGGACATCCAGGTAGAAATCTTGGCACTGCATCCTTCTGCAATTTAGGCTTAGCTGGTACTTCTAAGTGTGTTCCATCTGGTTGATGGATAGAAAAACTGGTCTGAATTTCTTCGTCGAGGAAATGTTTTGAGCACACAAACACATTCTTTAAGTCTCTGATACCTTCTCCACAGAGCGCTCGATGCCAACGATTGACAAGATCAGGTGGACCATTTGACAACTTAAAGACTGGAGTATAAGGTTCTCCTGCGTAATTACTCCGACTTCCGGGGCAGAACACCTGTTGGGCATGACAAGCTAATTGAAACTATAAAAAGGAGAAATCGAGAGGTAGATTAAAGAAATGCACATAACTGATAGAACAGGGTGGAGAGCGGCATTACAGAGATAAAAGCTAAGTTGTCTAAACAACTTAGGATAAAAGTACAAGAGGACAAGGTACAACGGGTAGTGAGTACCTAAATGTATTGTTTCAATAAATTGAATGTAACAAAAAGGTTGATTCATAAATTAATATAAATATTATGGGTTTCTAAGAAATACTTCTAATACAAGCCTTCAACGACATCCATGGTCTTTAAAATCGCCTAAGAACAATTTTTAAGTTCACGATTTGGGTGAATAACATCAAATACATGATTATTTGAAATAAAATTTAATAGACTTAAACGACATCCATGGTCCAAAAAATCGCACTAGTGAACAGGCCTTATTATAACGTAGGTCACGATTAGCCTTATTCAATATATCCACCTTTTTTCTTAATTACAGCCCTAAGACGTGAAGGAACTGCCTCTACTGCCATTCGCATGTTCTCCTAGGAGTTTTCACTCCAAGCACGTATTATTGATCGCTTCAGGGCCTCCAGATTTTTATGAGATTTATGACAAGCCTTTGTTTGTAATTTAGACTAAACTGAGAAGTCTAGAGGGTTAAGGTCCGGACTAGATGGCGACCAATCCTGTTTGGAATTAAAGTCAGAAATTTCGGAGTGAAGCCAGTTTTGAGTGGTATTTGCTGTATGAGCAGGGGCACCGTCTGTTGAACAAAAAGGCTTCATTGTTAACCATCGACTTGCTAAGATCTTTGACTATAGGATTTAGAACAAGGTTTTGGTGAGTTTGAGCATTTACTTTTACCCCAGTTGGGATGAAAACTATCGGAGTCCGGCCAAGTGAGGATAGTCCAGCCCAAACCATACAGAACATGGTTTCTGGACTCTTTTTACATATCTGTACTCCTCAGGGATGGTAGACGCTATAGAAGACAATATTCTGTCGTTTTGTTGATTATAAGCTTCCTCTATCGTAAAGAATTTCTCACCTGAGAACAAGACGTGATCATGACCTTTGATAGCGAACCGGTCAATAAGACCTTTGCTTCTTTTCAGCCTCTTCTCTTTCATTACCCTTGAAAGATAGTGTACTTTACGTTTTTTAAATGAGGATAAACCCAGGTCTCTTTTGACAATTCTTTGGAAGGAAGAACGAGATACCCTGAGCTCTGCAGCCATTTTCTCATCGATCGACTGGGATTTCGCCATACACGACCCTTTACGATCTTCCTCATCTTTGTTGTCGTTACAGATGCGGGACGACCAGATCTTGACTTGTCAGAGACGCCGCCAGTATCTTTATACCTATTAATTGTACAGTATACAAACTTTCGCCTCGTTTTAGGTATATTGAGAATATTCAAAATTTCACTTGATCTTTTCCCATTTCGATATAATTCGATAATTGTCAACCTTTCCGTTTCCATCGAGGAATTTGTCTAGATAAAACTATGAGATATTAAGATGAACTGTTTCGAATACTTATAAGACTATAGAAGCTTGAAAAGCAAACCAATTACCTAGCTTTACCATAAAATCTATGGTTATGTATTAAAGTATGGGAGAGAACTTATGGACCACCCTGTATATTTTAAGATTTCAAATATTTGCTCCTTAATATTGATAAAAATAATGAAATTGCCCATGAGAAACTAGAAAATCCGAAAATTCTGATTCAGGGTACTTAGTTACGGCTAGATAGCCATTTTGGGCAAGCCCTTATGAATATATTAAAATTCGGCAAGTTTCTTTACTTATATTAACATTAAAATAACAATATATTTATATATGATTTTTCCAAAAGAGTTAAAATCGGAATCAGCATGTTCGATGTATTTGCTGAAGTTGTATTGAATTATATTTACTTCCTTATGAACACGATAAATACATAGTTATGCGACAATTTTAAAATTACATTCTGCAAATCCGTTCCTTGATAACGCACAAATAAACAAACCTAACTAACAACAATTGAGATTTAATGATATAGATATTATTGATATGTAAATATATTGTTGTTTATGAATATACAGGAAACAATTAGCAACATCTCAAAATTTACGTAGATAGTAGCTCTCAACGACCACGAATGGGGATCTTACAAAATAATTCAGCAACATATGAGCCATATACGTATATTTGTGAATTATATTGTTCTAAATATATCTATACAGTGTGTCCAGAAATTATTGGCCAAATCAATTCTAAAATATATTATGAAATATAAGACCTCAAAATGTACGGTTACTTGCCCTTATAATCTCCATTGAGTCGTAAACATTTATTGATCCTTTCGGCATGCATGCCTGCCACAATATTCTCTAGGCATCGGGGTGGGATATTTTTCCATGCAATTTCGAGCTCATTTTTCAGTTGTTTAACGTTATTTGGTTGCTTCATTTTACCAATGGATTGTTTCACTATACCCCATATATTCTCTATTGGGTTTAAATCTGGTGAGTTACCAGGCCACTCATCCTTAGTCCAAAAGCTTGAAAATTGCTTTTTGACCATTATTGTGCAACTATGGCCCTGTGAGCAGGAGCACCATCTTGCATGAAATGTGCCTCCGACCTTTTTAATACCAATTTTCTAGAATAAACAGGCCCGTTTATTCTTCTTTTCTTGAGTGTATTAAGGCATGTATCTTCCAAAATATTTGAAACATAGTATAGCGCATTGACTGTTTGTTTTAGTGGAATAAAGTCTAAGTCTGATAATCCTCGATAGCTCATCATGCCCAAGACCATTATTTTGGGTGGATTCTTTATTGTGTCTCGAGGGAGAACATCCTGAGTATTGTGAGCCCAAATACGATCATTTTGCGTGTTACTCGAATGGAATAATTCAAATAGTGATTCATCTAACCACATAACTTTCTTCCAATCGTTGACTGTCCAATCTTTCACTTTTTGACAGAATTTGACTCTGTTTATCATCTGATTTTGAGTCAGCTTGGGTTTTTTCGGCCTTTTAAATGCCCTAACAGCTAATTAATTCCGTAATTAGTTGTGTATAGTACTCTTTGAAATCTGGTACCCCTTTAACTTCAATTTAGTCGACAATTTCTTAGTTGAGTGATGTCTTTTACCCAACGATTTCACGATCACCATTTTGGCCGCCATGTCCATTTTTTAGGTCGTCCAGCACCTTTCGATGTGTGAGACTAGAATTTTGTTTGAATCGAAACCACCAACGTATGATTGTTCGAACTCCCTTTCCAAACCTACATGCTACTTCTTTCTGGCTTGTACCCGCTTCTAACAAACCAATTGCTCTATATCGGATGTCGGAATCCATCAACACTACCCCAAAATAACAGAAATAAGAGTAAAATCTCAAAGTTGCTACATATACACAAAATGTAGACAGAAAAATTTCGTCATAGCCGCAAAGATAGTTTCTGAGTAGATAAGAACATCAACAAAATCTTGTAGAAATACACTAATACTACTATATCTAATTAGTTCGACAAATGTTAACAATGGATTAGCCAGTAGTTATTGGACACCCTGTATTATAATACTTAAAGGGGCCGTCAATAAGAAGAATAATGGATACCTCGAGGAGCAATGCTACGAGCCAAAGGCTAGTAATATGCATATTCACATGTAGTTGCAATTTACTAATATAGGCTTATTTGCGAATTCTATTCATTCTTACCCACCACTTGTATTATTTCTCGTGTTTTCGGAAGTGTATATATATATGGTAATTGCTGATTGTTATAATTATATACGTTATAGCTGTTAGCGCATTAACGAACGCTCTGCAGGATTAATTCTTACGTAACACCAAGCCAGAAGTAGGGACTACCTATACTACTCTACATGGCTGGAGGTCGTTGGTTGCTCATCGTACTTTTTGGATAAGACTTTTAAGGATTATGTCCTCGATTTGTTTCGGCGCCAACTTCACATCATTCTTTGTGTCTAGTCTTGCCGGATTTGCGTCAATCCGAACTTTCTGAAGCGTGTAGGTATGAGTCACGAGGGGGTGGTGACGGTTCGGATAAGGGGTTCGCATACATTTGAGGGACCTTAAACCTATATTTCTTTATCAGCTCTATGGGTTCGAAAACAAACGAGGGTTGCTCGAACCCTCCCTGCCCCATCAAACCCGTTAGTAACGTAGTGATTTAGTGATTCACCCCCCTAGAATACTAGCGATATGACAATGAGGCAGGGATGAAGATTCTTGGGTTATGGAGCCAGCACGTCATAACGCTAACCTTTTTGCGGATCCTCGGTTCTGTGCAGAAACTAGCGATGCATGAAATAGATCCTTTGAGACAACATCTTAGGGCAGTGATAACATTTTCGCTCATTACAGTAAAAAAATATGAACTAACAGTATGATCTTTGAGGGAAAAGGAAACTGTTAATATTTTGGGCATTCCTCGAAATTAATAATATTAAATATATTCGCAAGATATTATCCAAAATGTTTACAAGTGTTCTGATCTTATTTTCTTCCAGACAATTTAGATAATTTACATTGTCTCAGATCACACCAAATGAATCAAGTTCGAGGTATGAAGAGCATATCCTCAAAGAGCAGGGTTGTTTCTCAGACTCATCACAATTTTAAGTTTGAGAGGATATCTCCTATATACCATCACCTCCTGTACCTCCTCTAAATACTACCTTGCCTTTATGTCCTCCTCATTCTGATTCTACATCTCAGATTGTAGTTAGTCCAACTTCTTCAGGGATTTCTCAAGCATCCACCTCACTTGGACTGTCTCCTACAACATCTCAAGAAAAAGATAGTCTTCAGTTGATAAATGTATAGGACGCCTTTGAAATCGTCGCTTCTATGGAAATGCGTATAAAACTTGTCACCATCTCTTACAGATGTGCAAGACCTGACAATACCGCTTTGCCCGAAACTGCCTAGAGCAAAGAATAGCAAATACCTAAAGTTACTCACACACACAGAGGCCACATTGCTAAATTTCGCATTCCACCAACAACGCGTTCCAAACCTGTGTTACTACTTTCAGATTCATGAGAAAAGAGAAAAACGCATGCCAACTGGAATGAGAATTCTTCATGTTAGCAACCTACCAGATGTATTCTCCACCTTTCCTGCAGCGAATGTGTTGGGAGTCTTTCCCTTTACGAAGAAAAATGGATTCATGGATTCATACAATCCAGTAGAGTGCTATAGCTGTACATTCTACTGGTATTTAGTGGCGTAATATTCACAAACTATCTACAATAGTTGATATCCCCTACCAGTTCAGAGCATGCAATCTCCATATCTGAGCTGTCTAGAAACTGTTACAAAAGTTGCAGTAGGGAGTACCATGTCTGATACTGCTAAACTGGTACGCCAAAGATCAGACTGTTAAGTATTACCTAATTCTAACGCGACTAACGTGACCGTCAGCTTCGATAGCTCCTGGAAGACCATAGGATTCTATTCCAATATAGGTTTCGGTGCTGTTATCTCTAGCGATACCAAGAAGATACTGGACTATGAAATCACGAGCCGTCTCTGTGAGAAGTGCTCTATCTGGACAGAGGAGAAATCAAAGATCGGTCAGCCGAGTACGAGAAGTGGTTAGAACGTCATAATCCAAACTAAAATCGAAACTACACTGGATCTTCTCAAGGTATGGAGCCAGAAATAGCCAACAGGATATGGGGACGCTCCTCAGAGAAAAATCATCTGGCATACTCAGTTAACAGATATGGAGGTTCAAGAAGTTTTCAGCAGGTGAAGAACTAATTCCATACAATCTTGTGAACATTCGTTTAATGGATCGTGAAACGTCTGTAGTCAAGAGTCTGATGAAGAAGAGAAGTACGTAAAATAATACTATGTACAACACGCACTATCTGAATGGAAGGCTGCTTATATCGCCGCAAATTAATATACTGTCATCTATCAACATCATGGTCTAGCATCAATCAAGCTGTGTTCTGCTCTACATATACTAGTTGATAATGCGGCAGGGGATCATTTTGGCTGTCCTACTGGAAAGACATCATGGTGTCTGTTGAGAAACCCATCAGGTTCTTCAGCATCTACTGCTCTGACAACACAGTAGTTTAGAAGCAAAGAATAGACAAAAATTGATTCGTATTTGATGGTTATATTCATTTTATATTGTTTAAATGATTCTCAAATAAAATATCTAGCGATTGAGACCCTAGAAGCTGTAAAACTTCTTCATCAAAGATGCGAAATATTCATAGGAAAATTGAGGCTTCATGATTTCTAAATTTAGACCCAATTTCAACTGAACCTTGTAAGAGCAATTACATAATCGAATGTTACTACTCTGGTATACTCTATACATTTCGACTATGCTAAATCTAAATATCTTGTTTCCATGACTGTATATTTATATATTTTGTGAACATGAAATTTCTAAAATCTAGTAAAATCGGTACAGAATTTTTATAAAGAGGAATGCTTAAAGTGTCAGGAAAAAATAAACAACACAAAACAACTGCGCAAAATTAATCAGATACAGGCATTAGGATTCCTAAAAATATAATCTAAAACCACAAAACCCGAAATAGTGCGCAACCTAATTTTCAATGACATTCCATTACAACTTTTCGGTGCTACGAAATTCCTATTGTAGCATACTGTAACAATGGAATGAAATAGTATTGAAATTAGTTCTTGAAATTTATTATAGTTACTTATATATATAATCTACTGAATAATACAGGGTTGGGCATAAGTTCTGCCACATTTTTAAAAAACTATATTTTCCGATTGATATATTGTATTATGTTGAAATTCGGTATGTACTACTAAATATAGTATATAGATTCGCAGATACGTTAATTATTCGATGTATCCTCCTTTTCTTTCAATTACAGCCTTTAGTCTCTTAGGGAAGGCCTCTACAGCGGCACGGAGTATTTCTTGGGGTATTCTCTCCCATTCTCGACACAAAGACTTTTTCAGAGAGTCTATATTGGTGTGAGACTTCAAACATGCCCTCGTTTCCAAAATGGACCAGATAGAATAATCCATTGGATTTAAATCGGGGCTGTATGGTGGCCATTCTTCCTTTTGAATAAAATCTGGATTATTGCTTCGAAGCCAGGCCTGAGTGGCATTCGATGTGTGGGCTGGAGCACCATCTTGTTGGAACACGAAAGGTTTCCCAGAAAACATAGTTTTAGAGAGATCTTGTATTACAGGTTCTAAAATAAGCTCACGGTAGGTTCGGGTGTCGATTTTTACGCCAGCAGGCACGAATATGAGTGGTGTCCGGCCAATTGATGATATTCCCGCCCAAACCATGACTGAAAGTGGCTTTTGTATACGGCTGACATATCGAAGTTCTTCTGGGATAGAAGAAATTGAGGATGAGATAATGCGATCATTTTGAGGGTTCGTTGCTTCCTCAATGGTGAATAATTTCTCATCTGAGAACAGGAATGAATTGAGACCATGGATCGCGTGCCTCTTAAGAAGTCCCTTGCTTCTCGATGCTCTTTTTGCCTTCACTAGGGTCGTGATGTGATGGACTCTCTTTCTCTTGAAAGAGCGCATATGCAAGTCATTTTTAACAACTCGTCCGATTGATCTACGTGAAACTCTTAGTTCTTTGGCCATTTTGCTCATGGACCGGCGGGGATTTCGGCGAATTCGTTGACGTACTACTTTTTTAAGCCTTTGTGTCGTTACAGACCGTGGACGGCCAGATCTTGGTTTATCAGTAATCCCGTCAGTCACTTCATATCGCTCAATAGTTCGAGTAATGAACTTCCTTCTGCTATTAGGGAATTTCAGAAGATTGAAGATTTCTGAAGGATTTTTTCCTGCTTGAAATAATTCAATGATTTTCGACCTCTCTTGCTCCATGACCAATTATCGCTTCAAAAGGCTAAGATAATATAAAATTTCAGGGAAAGAGTGAAAAATATATATTATAACAAAGTTTGAGCTAAATGACAGATACAAATAACTAATGGAATAATTTTTGGCTGGATTATAATATTGTGGCAGAACTTATGCCCAACCCTGTACAATATATTTTTCAGAATTTCTTGAAAACAATGACAGAAGAGTTAACTTTCCCAAAGTCCTGCCTTGAATCGGCAAGAATCCTGAAAGACAATAATAGTGTATCTTTGAAAAGACATAATATTTCAAAAAACACTTTGAAATAGACTCTGATAATAGGAAACTCTTGGAAACCTTGCTGTTAAGAATTCGGGACAGATTCAAGTAGGCGAAGAGATCTTTGGATTGTTTAGAAGGAGAATGGTGGCATTCTAACATTTCCATGAAACCTGAGTTATAGAAAAACCGTATTTCTGATTTACTAGAGTCGTCTTCTGACGATGGTGAAGTTCCTATTCATTCAGTGAGACATAGAAGCATCTTGATGATCTCTCTCTGAAGCAACAGCGTACTCGATTGTCAAATCTGTTAGAATGCATTAAGTCATTTCAGTTATTGATAATACTACAGAAATAAGCATTGCAGCACGTTCATTACAACTATTGGCAAATGAGGAGGATAATCATCAGGTTGTTATGGTAGCGAAATAGATTATTGTCAATGAAGGATTCTGTAACCTCAGTAACAAGCATGTTCCAGGTGATAAAGCCTTATCCTGCTGGATTTACTTGAAGTGGGCAGACGAAAATACACTCAACTATGTCAGACACTTCTATCAGACAATATACATTTCCCATCTTACAGCAAGTTAGCTAGATGCCATGATTTCGCGATCCAGTATAACTTTATACCCTAATCCAGCTAAAACCAATAGGTATACACGCACAATATTTTTTTCAAGTTCAGAAACCTTGGAAAGAATATGGTCAATGGTAGATCACCCCACAAGTGAAGAATTCACACTCACATTTAAAATCGCAGATGGCTTGGATGGTTCTGGTTGTTGCACTATCTACAACCAGCAGACAACTAATACTTTCACCAAAACTTCGTTCTGTTTTGTTTCAAGCCCATCTCCATCCATACGGTAACAAACAGGATTGTTTGGCAGAATAAATCCCCCTAATTCACCCTTCTCTCAAAGGCCTGTTTTTCTCTGCGCTGCGACAGAATGCGAGGAAAATATTCGTTCCTTCATGGAAAGTATGATTGATCTCGATACACCGATGTTGCAAAAATGGGATTCCTTTAGAAAATGGTGTTGTCAATGTCGATATTCTCCGCTCAATGTTTGATGGGAAGTTGGCAGCCCTTCTCTCTGGAGCGGAGGAGCCAGTTGTCAGATGTGCACTGCCACACATAAAGATTTGAAGGACCGGAATTTAGTTCTTGAAGGGTTCCCCATCAACAGAAATATTACAGATGCTATCGAGTTATTTTCGCACATTGATGACATTGAGTCGTTCTTTGCTCTTTCGACTAATGAACGCTTCAATTTAACTCATCAATCAATTTCAGAGATTATCATACATCCAGCATTTCCACTTCATTCATACATATGCGTATTTAGGTAAGTAATCTAGTACTCCATTAATCATCCAGAACTTATCTTCACATAATTAAACAAATTTTAGGTGGTTGAATTTTCTGGTATATCATCTTCGCATCGAAAAGTTTACCTGGTCCCCAACTTCACAGTTATCAAGGAGTCAATGGAATTCCTTCAAACATTTATTTAGGAGAAGACAGGATTAAAGGTTGACCAGCCTAATTCTAGCTGTGTAACCACCTCAACAGGAATGTTGCTAGAAGAGCCTTTTCGGATGAAACTGAATACCTTGAATGCATTCTATCAACCGTAGCATTACAACATCGCCCAATCTTATCAAAGATACATACTCAGCTTTCAGCCATTCTTCGGGTTTTCAATTCAAGTCACAAGGTTAACACTTTGGAATTGGGGAAATTGTGCAAGGATACCTACCTTGTCATCTTAGATTCTTTCCCCTGGGCTAGCATGACTCTAACCCTGCACAAGCTCTTGGTACAGTGGCTTAGTTGTAAAGAATTAAGAAATTTTGTATATATTAATGCTTTCATTCCTTTATGGTTTCATTGTGTTTCTAAACATTCAAGTTGCATCCATTCCAATTTTCGAATCATTTGGTAGCCTATTAGTTATGTAAAATTTGGATCGAAACTTTGTGGTTTTTGATGCTGAAATTATCGTTTCGGAGAATTCAAAATATAAAAGATATTCATATTGATTCTGATTCTGTATAGAATATATTAGTGATCTATTGTTTCGTCTATTCTAGACAATTTTGCGTACTGATTTCAAATTTTTTATCAGATATATTCTAAACTGTGTACTTTTCATGTGAAGGATTGTTGTACCCAAGGTAAAAAATGAACTCCATTTTTCCATTTGATAAAATTTTTGAAGTGTCTGAAAAGAAAAAGTCAAGAAACGTCAAAGCGAAAATAGTACCAGTTGTTGTTTACATTTATACTATGTTATATGAAGATGAGAGGCCCGAAACACTGCGCAACTTTGATTTTTTAGTCACATTCCATTGTCTGTAATCGTTGCTATGGACATTCCTAAAGTGATATCTGTAACTATATAATTGAATACCCAACTAATCCTAAATCTTCTTGGAAATTACTGCACAAAATTAAACATATATACGTGTGTATATACGTGTACTTATGTTTCAATCATACACCTATATTTTCTCAGATAATGTATCCGTGATCAATGGCTGAACCAATTGCTCCGATGACATCCCCGAATCCCGTCTCGATTTAGCGAGAATCATGAAAGCAATGGCAATTGCGCCCAAACAACTCTCTGTTATCTTAGCAATCTCCATGGATTAGACGATGCCAAGCAGGCCAAACTTGAATTGATTCTACGTAGAATACGAGATATGATTAGAACTTCAAAAAGTCTCTTGAATCTTTGCATGGAGATTGGTGGCATTCGAAAATTTGCTCAGAATTATTTGTAGCCTCGCAGGCCCCCCACAAAACTAGGTCGGTGCGCCAAAAGAAAGAACTTATCAATCTTTCATTGAAACATCAGCGTTCCCGGATCTCTAGTGTCCTTGAGTCTATCAAGTCCATCTCGGTAATTGAAAAAACTTCTGAAATTACAATTGCAGCTCTTCCTTTGCAATTTTTGTGCAATGAAGAAGACAATCGAGAAGTTGCAAGGGTATCTAAATCAATTGTGCAGGGAAAATTCGATGGTCAATTCGGGCGTGCATCCAAAAGCAAAGAATTGGATGTGGACAAGGCATTATTTCTTTTGGATCTACTAGAGATTAGCAAGAGGAAGTATACTCTACTACGACAACTTTGTTATCTAATGAAATTCACTTTTCTACATATCAAAGGGTGGCCGATCGTCGAAATAATTTAGTACTACGAAGTATGATTCAACTATACCTGAATCCTACAGCCCCAGCTGGTGTGTCTGTGCCATACGCTCAATTCGTCTACCATACATTATCGTAGAATTATGTCCACTCTACCGTCCCCTTCAAATGAGGATTGTCCTCTCCGATTTCAAATTGCTGATGACTTAGATGGATCTGGAAAGCATACTGTATATAATCAACCAAATACGAATATGTCTACCAAATCGGTCATCCTATTTTGCTTCAAAGCAATACACATTGTCAATTCTAGTGGAAAGGAACCTTGGAAAAACAACTGCCCGAATTCTCCATTCTCCCAACGTCCAATTTTCCTTCTTGCTGCCACAGATAATCATGACAATATTCGTCAAATTATGAAAGATATCATCAATCCCGAAACAGATCAAATGAGGGACCAAGGTTTCTATTTTGCCGATGATAAACATATATTTGTCGATGTTGTCCAATCAATGTTTGATGGTAAAATGGCAAGTATTCTCTCAGGAGCAGGAGGTTCAAGTTGCCAACTATGTACTGCAACGCAGAAAGAACTAAAAGATCGTGAGTCAATTTTGCTAGGCTATCCCATCAATAGAAACATTTCAGATGCCATTCAATTATTTGGAGAACTGGAAGACATTGATGATTTCTTTTCATTACCAAAAAATCAAAGATTTAACCTGACTCACCAGCCATTATCAACAATAGATATTCTACCTGCTTCTCCCTTACATTCCTATACGTGCATTTTTAGATGGTTAAATTTACTTGTGTACCACCTGAATTGTAACAAGCTCACATGGTCACCATCATCAAAAGAAATTAAAGACTCTATGATGGATATGCGAACCATAGTTCAAGGAGTAACAAGTCTAAGATGAGACCAACCAGACCCCAAAGGAGGTTCTACTTCCACTGGCGGTGTGGCTCGAAGAGCTTTTTCAAATGACTCCAAGTTTATTGAATGCACAATGTCTTTGGTTAAGATTAATCATAGGGACTCACTTTGTAAATTGCACACATAATTATCTGTCATTCTGAGAATCATAAATTCAGACAGAAAAATCAATACAGAAGAATTGGGTAACCTTTGTACGGATACCTATTTCCTTATTTTTCAATCCTTTTCTGGGTAAACATTACACCGACTTTACATAAATTACTAGCCCATTCTGAAGAAATACTGAGAGAGATGAACTTTGGGTATTGATTGAAATGCTTTAGCGAAGAAGGATCCGAAGCCTGCAACAAATTAATCAGGAAATATAGGGAAAATCTAGCAAGAAAAAATTCCTTCAAGGATAGTGTTGTTGATAAATTTGTCGGACTCTCATCTGAAAGCGATCCTGTGTTAATGAAATATCGATCGACAGTGGTGTACGCAAAGTGCGGAGAACACGGTCATACCGGGAGAGCTAAGTGCTGTAGAGACAATGCAACAGATTTATTAGAATCATCTATTGATAATATCGTTAAGGGCCTTATTATTGATATGATATTGTAACAACGTAGTTTGCTGAATGTTAGCAAATAAAAAATAAAAATAAAACATCCCTAAATACAATTGCTTATTGTTTTATCCAGAAATTGTTAGAATTGATATATATATATTAGCAAAAGATATGAATAATTTCTAAAAACGCATTTAGAAGTATGAAGTACAAAAGCAAAAATATGAAAAAATTGTGTATGACGTCATTATATAAATTTATAAGTAATTTTATATTTCTAACAGTTGCAATTGCTTCCATGGATATGATATACTATACTCAAATAATACAATTTATAGGGCTAACATTGTTATACAATCAGATATTAAAGAAAACAAAATTCAGCACAAAGCTATGACGTCAGAACATGATATATAGAAACCTTATAAAAATTTTGAATGCGCCATATGATACCCTATATGCTGATAATACATTATATATATATATTTCAACTGGAAGTACCCATTCTTTACTAACTTCCATTTTAAGCCACTGTGCTTGACCCATTCCGAGGAGTTAATACGTCAATCGAATTCTAGCTATGGCTTAAAGGCATTTTCAGAAGAAGGCATGGAATCATGGAACAAATTAGTTAGAAAATATCGGGAGAATTTAGCTCGTAAAGTTACTTTTGAGACAAATATTATGGATATCTTCGTCAGATTAACCTCTCAAAGTGATCTAATCTTAGTAAACTATCGAAGAATTTTGACTTGTGAACGATGTGGTCAATCTAGACACATGACGAGATCTAAATGCTGCAATGCTATGAACAATCAGAAAACTTGTATACAGACTTTATTCATGACTTTAACCTCTAATGCAGATTGCCAATCATGAACTTAAGTATGAATATAAGGTATATTTTGTAAATCAATAAGATAAATTCCATCATAAGTGTAATGTCATAATTCTGAAGACATCATGACTCTATAAATACAAGCCCTACAACAAAATTTTAAGTTCAAGCTGATTGCCAAATACGGATAACCCATATGTAATCAATAGATTTCATGGCGATAAAGTCGAGTAAAATGTATTTATTGAAGAAAATTTAAAATTTCACATGTATCAATGACGTCATAACTTGGAAATTTTGGGCCATATACTTGTTATGACAAGATGTATTGGTTCCTTATATATAATAATGGATATGTAAATAATACATTTCATATGGCTATCTCACACCAAAATAGCTATTCTTTACTAACTTCCCTATTAAACCACTGTGAACAACCTTCAAACCAATTGACATAGAAAGGTGAAAGAAGTATTCTATACTCATGCGACAGAAGAATTATGTAGCATTCTGCCATTAGGAGTGACTCAAAATGCTAATGAATCCTTACATAACACTATATGGAGTCTCTGTCCCAAATGCAAGTCGAACTTTCACTATTGAGAATCCTAACTGACTTTGGCCTGTCTCCCTCTTGGCGGACTTATAGTGCAATTCTGAAACGAGAATACTGGTCAGATTATTCTCGATGAGCTCAGAATAAGTTGAATTATCAAAGACGAAGAAGAAGAGCGAGACTATTCAAGCAACAAAGAGAGAGTGCCCTATTGAAAGCAGAAGGCAGAAGAAGCTATAGAGGGAGGGAGTTGGGCTGAGAATTCCCCATAGAAGAAGTGTATCAGGCTCGAGGGCGGATCGTTATAACAGGTAGAGGAGGTACTGGAGTGAAGAGAGGTATGAAGGAGCGTGGCGTTTCTCCTGTTACTTACGATCTTCTAGCTCAACCAGCAGCTTGGACGAGACGGATACCCTGTGCAGTATATGCCACAAGAAAGAACCAGAACCTGTGACAAAGACGAAACTTGGAAAGAATCAACCGATTGGGTATTATGTAACAATTGCTCTGACGTTGTTTCAGGCCAAATTATTTCCTAAATATAAACGGTTTAGCTCTATCGAATCTTTTGATAATTAATCGGTAGGTAGAATATCCGGCCATGCTATTCAGCGGAAAACTATTTCGATCACTACCACTACCCACGCTTAACGCTATCCCTTACATAATCTAGTGATTACCTGATGATAACTAATTCTCACTAGGAGTATACATTCCAAATATGGTGTCTTAATCTCTAAGGGTGTGGACACACAGAAGGTAAATAAGATTACAAGTAATACCAGAAGTTCAAAGGGCATGAAATGCTCGCAGGCTGCATAGAGCACCCCCACGCTTACTTCTACCATTCAATGATAAATTTGTAAAGGGGCCGAAGATACCTAGAAAAAGCCTTCCGCAGGAGCTAGCAGAAACAACGCACTAATGGCGATTTTCGGATAGTAATGGTTAAAACACATCTCGAATTATTCATTATCTATCAGTTAGAGTAAAAGACAATCCAAACTGTAATTACTCCAAACATGTTTGGAGAATGGTAAAGATTGACGATTGCGATGCGAGTAGATTAATCTCGGCTATGGTTGGCCTAGCCTTGTTAAACCATGGTTGGACTAAGGTAGCAAGTAGAATTTTGCAGTAAGCATATGTTGGTTAGTGTAAAATATTAAATAGTCGATGAAAGAGAATTAAATAATCTGATTCTCTGGAGGCCATGTTATTGTAACTCAAATGTAGCTTGCCGGGCAGACGTACTCTCACCTCTTCGTATTTACCCGGATCAACTAGATAATGCTATTAAGCGGAGTGGACTATACATAATTTAGATTCGCTAAGTTTGTCATAAATGCTTTTGAAGTTGTAAGGAATATATCATAAAATATACAGTAAACCATACCTTCTAAGCCACCGATTTCAAAAAGGGGGAAATGAATGTGTTTCTGAATCTAGTAGAGTTTATGGACGGATACTAAATCATGTCCACCAAATTGACAAGTACGTACTGTGAAAATTGATGTGGGAGTTGAATTGTGGAACATATGTACATTTAGTATGAAGCATCATCATGAATAAAATACAACCATATTTAGTGAATATGGATATTGTCTGACAAAAAAATTTGGAATCAAAACCGATACATGTTGTCAATTAATAAGTTGATATGGCATTTTGGACCATGGAGTATATCTATTACATATATTTTTGCTGCTGCTGAATAGAAAATGTCAAACAAAGTTATAGTAAAATTGACTCTGTAAATAAATATTCATAAAATTGGAGACAACACCTGTAGGTGAATAAAAACTAATCATTCTTAAAAGAATGATTTCTGAAATAATTTTTATATATGCTACATTGCCAGTCCTTAAAGGCATTTAATCTCTCTCGCTCTCTCTCTCTATAAATATATATGTATATATATCTACATATATATTGTATGTCCAGAATTGATTGAAGAAATTGGAGGATCCCAGGGCAGATTTGGAATACAGGGGTATTTTGGGTCTGGCTCGAAAAATTTGAGTCTTAGACGAAAATTCACACCTATGACGAAATTATGACAACTTTGGTTTATCGAATAATCACATCATTAAGGACTGCTCAGCCAATATACGTACATGATAGAAGTTTGAAATGTAAATCATAGGTACCCCTCAATATACCACACATTTAGGCTTCATGATTCTGACCAAAAGCTAACTCATCATTGGATTCTTATGTCATGGGCCGTATTCACTAAGCATACTTAAGTATGTACTTAGTACTTAAGTGCTAAGTACATACTTAAACCGTATTCACTAAGATTTAAGCTCATACTTAGGTATGTACTTAAATACAAAAGTTAAGTAACCTACCGAGGTTGCTTAAGTTATTCAAGCTCTATTTTAAGTTTCCAAACGTATATTAAGCGATAACATTGATGTAATCACTTCAGTCACTCGTTTTCTTTGATTAATTCATACTTTCACTATAAATTATGATTTTCTATGATGTTACAATATGACTAAATCGTATATCTAAAGCTGCTGCTGTTGATCTTTTCTAAAAGTCTCTGCTTTTATGACGATAATACTCCCTCTGCTCTTCAATCAGTTGTAGTTGAGCCGAGAATACTTCCATCTGTTTAAGGAGCACTTCTCGTTGCAGAGGAAGTAAATCAGAGACCTTTGTTGACTGTTCGATGCTCCTCTTACGCCTATACCTTCTCTCTGGATGACTGTTAACTACAGTAACTTCTGGTCCCTCAAACACTAGTGTTACTTCTCTGCTTTCGCTAATCTCAGTGTGTGAAGGCAATGTTGTTGGGGCTTGAAACATATCAACACTACCACATATTCCAGAGAACGCTGGCGTACTTGAGAACATCTGTGATACTCTCTCCGTCACAGATGTAGATATTTCCCTATCGGAGCTAAGGATGCGGATGTCTTCATCCTCCACTTCACCAGCTTCATTTGGCCCTCCTCCTGTCCTCCTCGCTTCCCTTCGACTGGAATCCACACGGGCTTTTGCGGAACCTTTTAGATTGTTCCACTTCTTTTTTTATATCTTTTACATCTCGGTTGTTGCCATGGATAGAATTGATTTTCCTCATAACATTGTTCCAAAGCCTCGTCTTTTTTTGTTTATCTCCGCGCACTGACCAGCAATACCTCTCAATATATCTCCAGCATCCTGGATTGCCTCAATGAGTGTATACTCCTCCTCCTTTGTCCAATTTACTTTGCGACCTTTGTCCATACTCTTGCTTTGGAATATCAATAACCGCCACCAATTTATAGTTTTCATAATGCAACAACTAGCTCCCAATTCAAGTGCGATACTTGATACATTTCACAAATAAATATCCAACTACAAAGACCAACATCCTACTTAGATGTTTCAAAACTACAAAGACCAACACCCTACTTAGATGTTT
Organism: Oopsacas minuta; assembly: GCA_024704765.1. Classification (NCBI taxonomy): domain Eukaryota; kingdom Metazoa; phylum Porifera; class Hexactinellida; order Lyssacinosida; family Leucopsacidae; genus Oopsacas; species Oopsacas minuta. The sequence goes on along the minus strand of JAKMXF010000011.1, from coordinate 26,774 downwards.
TAAAACTACAAAGACCAACACCCTACATAGATTTTTCAAAAATACAATTTCCATGTTACCTTATAATCACTAACTGTGCAAAATGTTTACATATCTACATCACAACATATATACTATGTGAATTTAGTTGCTGAAATTATGAATAGAAAATTGATCCCTGTAATGCTTTGATGCCAAATGCCCAACAGTTTCTTCAAAGTCAAGAACATCATCCGGATAGGAATAATCGGAGACTTCATCTTCTAAGAGAGGTTGTTTCCACTGTATTGCTATGTTATGCAATACTGCACAAGCAACTATGATGGAACAAACTTTATCTGGACTCATCCTGAGCTCTCCATGAAGACAGTGGAATCTTCGTTTCCATCGCCCAAATGTCTGTTCAACAATAACCCTTGTCCTCTTATGTGCATAGTTGTAGTTAAATTGGGGTGTAGATATTGGTTGGCGATAAGGAGTGAGTAAATATGGCCTCATCATGTAACCGCTATCTCCTAATATATGCCCCCTATTGAAAAGGTATTTTCAACATGCATCCCAACACCTGAATTCTTCCAAATCCGTGAATCGTGAACAGACCCAGGAAAACGTGCCAATACATCACTTAACATTCCATCTGGTTGGCAAATAGCTTGGACATTAATTGAGTGGTAAAAATGCCGATTTATATAATCTGCTTCATTTTCCGAGGGTCTTTGGATTCGTATGTGTGTTCCGTCAACTAATCCTACTACGCCTGGAAAGTGAGCAATTTCATAAAACTTGTTTTAACTTCTACCCTCTTGAGACCAGGCAAACTAACAAACTGATGGTATATAGCTTGCAAACCCAGAGAAACATCTCGGATATAACGAGAGGCAGAAGCTTGGCTTACGTTTATCCCATCCCCGCAAATTATCTGGAACGTTCCAGAAGCGAAAAACTGAAGTGCCACACAAACTTGCAAGTGAGGGGAAGCAGCACAAGAACGCTCGGTGAAATTCAAATAGTTAGCTATCAACTCTGTAATTTTAGATATTGAAACTCTAGAGAAACGGAAACGTCGAACAAGTTCCATATCATCATAACAATCTAGGGGATCATTGAGATCCCTGAAAACTCGTTGACGTGCCATTGAGGAAGAGGTTTCTTCTTCTGCGAGAAATAGTGGAATCATCTGTGTCATTTGTTTATATTAAAATACTGGAATATTTATATATTATATTTGATCATAATTGTATTTAGCAAAACAATCATTAGTGTAACTTGGAATGTATAATTCAGAATGATATTATTCAATATTACGTACAAAGTAATGCATTCCTTAGTAACAGATATGTTATATCATAAGCGTTTGAGGAATTCCTTGTAGCATTATTTGTGAAGTATTTCATGAACGTAAACCACAATATTATCGTGAGATCATGCATAAACCATGAAAGTTTTGAAAGTATATTCCTGAATGATTGAAAGTAATTCTGTAAAGCAATCCATCAGAAACTCACAAATTCATGAATATAAGTGATACTTAAGTATGTACTTAATTAAGTACATACTTAAGTACGTACTTAACTAAGTACATACTTAGTACTTGAGTACTAAGTATGCTTAGTGAATACGGCTGCATCATTGTACAAAAAATCCAATTTTCCAAATTTCGCAAAATTTCAAATTTTCTTATTATCCGAAGCAGTGAAGTGTCGAGATACTGCAAAAAGCGACAAAGCATCTCCAGCGTCACCACAGAAGGTAATTCAACTAATTTGTATGGCCATGGATGATAAAATCTTTAAAATTTCTGCTTTATTATACACCCGAAGAACGAAGTACCAAGTTAATCCCGTCACGTTGTAATCAAAGGCACTGAGAAATTTAACTGTTTATAACTTAATCTAAACTGAGGCACTAAGCTCTCGCCTAGCGACCTAGCAATTGAAGCACGCTAGTATGCTATAAATTGGCTATACTGATTTAACATTAGCTTTCATGAATATCGAGTAGGCTTGAGACATTTCTAATTATCAAAACCGGACACATCAATATTATTAAACCTCAAATGTTGTTTGTCTGTTTGTTATAACCGTTCTCAAGGAAAGGATTTACGGTATGCGATTTTAAAATTCTCGCATAAATATCTATTATCGTGTTTATCAAGGAAGCACATAGAATCAGATAAACTTTACTGAATATATCTTACATGCTGAATCCGATTTTCACACTTTTGGATTAACCACATGTAAATTTATCGTAATTTTCAAGAATATATAGTGAACATATTCTACATATCTCATAATATACAAACAGGCTTGCTCTAAACGGCTATGCAGGGATAATAAGTACGCTGGATACAAATTTCGCATTTTCAAGTTTCTCAAATGTAAATTTATTGTTGTTTTATGGATAAATAGTAAACAAATTATCCAAAATCTCAAAATACAGGCTTAGGCATAAGTTCTGCAACAAAATTTAAATTTAGCTAGAGGTTCAGGGAATGTTTTTAGATGAGTATGTATTTATCATTTATTATCTTCAATATCTTCTAAACACTATTTAGAGTTTTAGTCCTAGTAGAAAAATTTTGTTGATTTATGAATATAGAAGCAAAACGGTCATTAGTGATCTTGTATCATAATGAAGGCAAGTCAGCTTCTATATTATCAAAAATACTGTCCATAAACAGATGGATTATCTACCATACAATCAAACGTTACAATGAGACTGGCAGTACCCAGGACAGGTTCAGAAAAGGTAGACCTCGTCCTGTTCGTACACCCGCTGTTAGGAAGCTCGTCCGGGAGAGGGTCAGGAAAATCTTGTCAGAAGCATCCAAGGCATGGCAAAAGACTTCAATATTTCAACCAAAAGTATGGGGAGGATAGTAAAAGAGGATTTAGGCTTGAAATGCTACAAATTTCGAGAGGAACAGTTACTTTCTGAGGTGAATAAGAGGCGTAAGTATGAAAAATGTCTGATTCTGAGAAAAAGGTTCACTGGTGGCACACGCCAGAGTATTGTCTTCTCCGATGAGAAGATTTTTACTGTAGAAAAGGCATATGATCGCCAAAACAGGAGACTTCTATTTCCAGATCAAAATTATATCTCGTCATCAATACGCACAATCAAAAGAACTCAAAAACCTGCATCTGTCATGGTTTGGGGAGCCATTACCTCTGATGGTCGGACACCTCTCGTGTCCATTGACCAAGGGGTGAAAATTAACAAAGAGGTGTATGTAGAGAGCATTTTATAGACCGCATTGAAGCCTTGGGTGGTGAGCACTTCAATGGCGCGCATTGGGTGTTCCAGCAAGATTCCGTTCCCTCCCACAAAGCCAAAATGACATCTGAGTGGTTGAAACTCAAAGTATCGGAATTTATATCAACTGAAGAATGGCCGGCCTCTTCTCCAGATCTAAACCCTATGGATTTCTGTATATGATCCATCTTAGAGTCCAGGGCATGTGCAAAGCCTCACAAGAATTTCGAAAGTCTGAAGTCTTCCTTGAGATGAGAGTGGGATTTAATCAATGAAGATGTGTTGCGTGCCGCTGCCGATAATTTCTACAGCGATTGAGCCAATGTATCGCAGCAAAGGGCACTACATTCGAAGAGCTAGATTATTTTCGTATCCTTAGTATGTATATTTACTAATTCATTACGAATCTCAGCTACTACTTTGGTAACATTAGAAATATACAAGTTTATGCTTGTTGCAGAACTTATACCTAACTCTGTATACGCACAGGCTTGCTCTAAACGGCTACACAGGGTAACATAATACGCTGAACCAGTATTTCGAACTTTCAAGTTTCTCGAATGTAAATTTATTGTTGTTTTTATGAATATATAGTAAACAAATTATCCAAAATTCAAAATATGCATACAGGCTTGCTCTAAACGACTACCCAGGGATAACTAAGTACGCTGAATCCGAACTCGCATGTGTGTTTATATTTGGAGTGTACTACTATTATATCTATAATTTGGATTGTATTATAAATAATTAAAATTATTCAATAATCTTTCTCTCAACTTACTTGAGTACCTAAAGGGGCTGGAGATGCAAAAATCTGATATAGATCAGCGAACATTGAGGCGTTTTTGTAGGGGCTTTTATGATAATTAAAGCGCACATGGTCCATCAAACCAACATTAACCTAAAAACCATATCAAACCAAATTAAATATTTATTGAATTACTTAATTCATGAGTTCATTCATTTTCAACGATATATCCCAATTCTATATGGAACAAAATATTTGCGATCCAATCAGTGGTGTATCTAAGGGGGATTTGTGTGTTCAAACACCCTCCTCATATCTCGTTTCCAAAAGGTATGTGTTGTTAATTATAATTCAATTTTCCTCCGAAAGCGTAGAGCTTTTGGGATCTTATTTACCGAATGCTATCTACATACAATGTGCAATCACAATAAACAAACAAACCTTTATCCTTTAGATCCAGAAATTCTTCATTCGAAGAACTTCATATCGCCAACAGAATGACAACCAGACTCAGTCAGTTTCATCAATACAGCAAAACACTTCACTTTCAAGACCTATATACAACAACAACTAAATTCACACAAACAGCAAACTTAATATACAGAAATACATAGGATATTGCAAACACACATGAAGAATACACTACAGACAATACAGACACAAATATATGGCACAAGTGGACATAATATTATGGCGCCAAAACAAAGCTAAAATAGTTATTACCCAGATAACAGAGTTCATATTTTCAGAATGCCAAATAATCCACCTGAACTTAAAGCCCAATTTCACAAAGTATACACCATATAAATCTGCAAGTATTGAGTCCTATCAGGATAGCAGTTGAGGCGTTTTGTAGAAGAGATGAAAATTTGATTACCGAATAAGCAACAATATAACCTTTGTTGATGAAATACAAAATTACCCCATTCAGAGTAGAACAATTTGATTATTGAAACAATTACTCAAAGAAGTAGTCAGAAACGCTATATCTAAGATTCAGTATTAATTATATATTTACAAAACCTTCAGCTAAGTTAGAAATAAGGAATTATATATGGGAATTTGTTGCGAATAATTCTGCGGAGTAAGCTATTACCAAGTTATAGACAGAAAAACGGTTTATGAAATGGATCAGGTGATGGACAATTCAGATACTGAAATTTGTTACAAAATTTTTATAGATCAGGGTTCCGCAACTTTCTCTCTGATCAGGCTGCATCGTCTTAAATTGTTTTGTACAGGCGGAAATCGATGTCAATAGCTCAAATTCAATTTATGGTGAAACTTATTGAATATACTTGTCCTCCTGATTCCTTCAATACTTATTGATGCAAATTACTTGTAAGCATTATAGAATTTACTAAGTTTAATATGTAATGTGAAATACATCAATTTTCATGATAGATAGTTGAATAATTTAATGCTATTGTGATGGATGCACTTGGACTATTTAGGGACAACTTCGAATTGAGATGAATAACTTGTGCCTGCAGCTTTTAATAATTCTGATGTGTGTTGTGTTGTAAGACTATTACATGTCTTCGACTGTACTGCATTCATCAAAGAATACAGTACAGTCGAGCTTATTCTCAACATTACGCAGATCCAAATATTGACAGCAGAACAATTGCTATAAATCTCAGATTTTTCTCATGTACCTAACTCCAGAATGATGTCAAAGCCTCAACTGTTGAATGCTTTCTTCTTAGTACAGCTTTTTGGCCAATCAGACAGTAGTGTACATTGGATATTTATCATTGTAAACAATTTGTGCCTTGCTGCATAATGTTCGTTCAATTGCTACTCTTCATGGAAGATATTTGTGAATCACAAATTACAGACAAACAAAATAGTGCTCAGTTACACGAAACTCTCCTTCCCATCCTGGTATGAATATTTGGAGCTCCTCTTGAGCTTCCTTTTCTTTGCGGTCATTCTTCATATACAAAAACCAAAATGTGTATATCGTCATACAAGGAGATATTTATAATTCATATAATTAATATTATGGGCGATGTATAATTCGAAACCTAAATTTACCAATTTACTACTAGATTGATTGTTCAGTGTAGGAAATTACATAGAGGTATGGGCAGCATAAATTATCTGTCAAACCACATGTCATAGACAGTTATATTGGATTATCAGGTCGCATGCGGTCTGAAGGATACCACAGGAAATACCACCTCTTTATCATCTTTGAAATATGATTTCAAATATGCCATAGCATTCTTGTATACTAGGACATAGGCACTTCCTTGAATTAAGGTTAATATGGATATTTTAATGCCGTACAGAACCGCAGAATACTGCACTAGTATATCGTATAGTATAAATACATTACACTACATGCATATTTGTTTACTAACCCTTTTCTTTTATTCAATCAATTATAGTTGTTGAATAATTACTTGAATACATACTTATTCACAATGGCACGACAGGTGGAAATTGCGCAATATTTGACAGTGATATTTTGATATCTAATTAATCCTATCTTATTCAGCATACTCAGAAACCCAGAAATACAGCATATAATGATATTTGATAGTTTTACTTTTGAACAATAGTTATTTCTAGATAAGCAACTTCAACATGATAAAACACAAAAATCAAGGTTTCTCAAAGTAGCCAAAGGAATTTGACACATATTCTTGTTTTAGTTATTTATATGAAAATTGTAACCTGTCATATTGAAGTACTTTAAGTGGCCATTATAATGAAATACATGACTACTAAATTATAATATTAGCTTTTAGAATATACTAGGTAGAAATTCCAAATAATTTTGGTGAATTTATGTTTGGTCAATTGAGTTTTAAATGCCACAACTATCTTTGCCCGTTGTTGCCCGTTGTAAATTGGATTTTATTTTGAAGAAAGTTATATTTAAAACAAAATAAACTTAGTTCTAGCCTGTCGCAACTTGGCGCTAATTGAGTTTTGCAACTATTTCTACTGGTCGTCCCGTAATTTACAGCCCTTTTGTTTGTAACGAATTTTATCTTATGGTTGTTTATTAATTAGTTTCAATTTTACTCCGTCCTAATGAACAACAAAGAAGCCTTCAATTTCTATATATGTCCAACTCGGAGGAAGCGTTTAGTACGATTGCTCGTGAGTTTATTTCTAAATATAATCTTGAAGAGTCCAATTGTGACCTTTTCCGCCGAAAATTTTCAAATATTAAGTCTGAAAGAAAAATATATTTGAAAGAGAAGGACTTAGCAACTTGGGAGGAATTGCTCTTTTGTAGGGATCCTCAAATGGATGACATTCCACAGTCTTCAAATGAAGCTAGACCCTTCAAGGAATCTACAATTGCATTCGAGGAAGATTTTAGTCGAGTATCTCGGAAGCACATCAGCGAATTAAGTAATAAAGGTATATGATATCGATTAGCCAACCTGAGATTACATCTGGAAGCTGTCGCACAGCAGGAAGAAGTTTCACCTAAGATGATTTCTAGCTACTTACTGTTGTTGTATTCACAGGAAGAGCATGATGTTAGCACGCTAATATCAGCAAAAATATAATTGCCAGGAGTCATGGATTAGGAAATTTCAACAAGAAACTCTCTTTAGATTCGTCTTGCTTCTTACTAGACTCATTAGAAATTGGGAAGTCAAAATACATCGACCTAAGACGTATATTAACTAATGAGGATATCACTCTTCCTGGTTACAATAGAGTTGCAATCCATCGTTGTCAAATTTGCCTAATTGATGAGATGGAAATAGTGGAAAGAGAATATCCGGTTGGCATTGGCATTTCCTATCACACATTACTCACTCACACAGTGAATAGGATAATATCCACAAATACTCCCATTGACAGTGATGACCAACCACTTAAGATTCGGATATCTGATGGGTTAGATGGGTTAGGTTCCCACCGCGTTTATCAACAAGCAACTTCCCATCCCAATTGAACAACCAAGGACTTTCTATTATTTGGATTTAAGGTGCTTTCTATCACCAATCACTAAGGAAACTCCTCTGGAAGAACTCTGTTCCGAATTCCCCATTCTCGATAAGGCCAATAACCATACTTGCTCTTCAAGAAAATCTAGAAAATGTAGGCTCTCTTATGTCGACAATGGTTAACAAGGAGACTGAGTATATCGAAAATGATGGTCTAAATTTGATTAATGGTATCACTGCTAGTGTGCAAATTTTGCGTTCGCAAATTGATGGAAAAATGGCTCAAATTTTGAGTGGTGCAGGAGGAGCTTGTTGTCAGTTTTGCACAACTACATTCGAGCAGATGCACGATTTAACTTTTGTCCAGGATGGCTTTCCCATCAATAGGTTTATCAGTGATGCAAAGATCATATTTGAAGAAGTTGATGAAGAGTGATTTCTCTCACTAAGTTCTAACGAAAGATTTAATCTTATGCATGCACCTTAATCTGATATAGACATAATCCCGGGTTCACCTTTACACACATACCTTAGGTGTTTCAGTTGGTTTATGTCTCTGGTAAGCCATCTAACTGCTGGAGTAACTAAATGGTCACCAACTTCTACTAAAGTCCAATACACCAAGAGTTTTATTTGCGGTTTGTTAAAAGAAAAGTTGAATTTGATGATTGATTGTGCTTCTTCACAAGGTGGAACTTCTACAACTGGAAATGTTGTGAGACGATGCTTAGTGAGGAAAGATGATAGTGAGAGAGACTTCCTGTACTGAATTTTGACAGTATTACCATCAAATTGCAAACAAGTGATCACTGATATCCACACCTACCTTGGAGCCATCCTACGGGTATATAATTCTAATAGAAGAATACACACAGACGAACTCTCATTAGTATGTCGCGAACTTTATCAGCTGATTTTGACGCAATTTTCTTGAGCTAACATAACCCCTACAATGCACAAACTGTTAGCTCATGCAGCAAGCATTATTTCTGATTATAATGATGGTTATGGACTGGAACAGTTATCAGAGTGTGGTCTGGAGTCAAGCAATAAGTTACTCAGAAGATTTAGAGAACGTTTGTCGAGGAAGTTTCCTTTGAAGAAAACTTAAAAGATGTTTTCCCACGGATCATCTGCCAAAGTGATCCGATTCTTCCACTAAACAGAAAGATGCGGAAAAGTACCTCAAGTAACAGCGATACTCTTAGTAAACAAGATCTTATTGCTAATTCCCTCATAATAGAGGATGATTAAGTATATTTCTAATAACTATATAGACATTCCAATGACGTCATGACTCGTGATTCCGAAGCCGTATATAAATTCTGATAGTGTAAATCTGTTGTATAGGGTAGATAACCTATACGTCAATAATACATCATAAATGCATATCTGTTACATAAATTGCTATTTCCACCAAACTGTCATTTCGTGCCACTGTGTTATTACTGATACGAAGATAACTTGGGGGTTGCCAGGATGCAATAATAATTACAAGAACCAGGAGCATCGTACGCCAACCTTTCATAAGGACAAAGAGTTTTTTAGAGGTGGTTTAGGACTATCCGTGGAACGAGAGAGGATTATGAGTGGGATGCCAAACTATGGTTAGTTAGGGTTATCTATTTATACGTAAATGCCTAAACTCTGGTTGAGTACTATCTATGGTCAGCTGCATCGTCGCAATTAATTTCATCAATATACATTATAGGTAGAGTTAGGTTCATTACAATTATAATTGTGTGATTGTAAAAATTACAATGACGCTGTAATCGTAATTAAATTGTAATTGAAATATCAGGAGTCTTATAAACGTAATTAATCGTAATTGATTTCCAATTTGGTGTAACAGTTCAATTATAATTCAATTACATATTCGATTTTTCATGGGTGTGAAATGTTCCAGTGAATGATAAAATTCTGTGTGTTCGTAAACACAAAATTCCTATAAATATCACTGCAGCATGAATACTAAAAATACATGTAATCTGTGAAAAAACAAATGAAACGATCAATATTTTCATTTAATAAAGAAGCCAAATAAACTATCATTGTCAAAATATAATATAAATTAGAACTTTCATTTGTTATAACAACTTCCAACGTAGTATTCACATTAACATTTCATTTACAATGTCTCCTCTTATATTTGATCACTTTGATCCTCCTGAAAATCACACTAGCTGCAGATGTAATTGAAATGTAAACAATGTAACAAATTGGTATCTGGCTCTTATACACCAACCTCGAACTTCCATACTCACATGAAGGTAAGTCTCAAAATACGTAGTTACATTTTCACTATTGAAAGGTTAAATTACTTTTTTTCTAATCACTAGAGGCATCATTCAGAGGTTGACATAAATCCCGCGACTAATTCATCGTCCAATCAGAGCATTACGAAATTTATTTCTGTTACATCAGACACTTGGAGTTTAAAAGACCCTAGGCAAATATATCTTACAAAAAGTGTTGGAAACTTTATTGCTTGCTCACTACAACCACTTTCCAGAGTTGACTATCCCAATTTCCGTGCATTTTACATAAAGCTCAACCAGCCTACATCTTACCTAGCCGTAAACATCTTAGTACCAGGCTCCTACCTGGGAGAACAACTCAACTTCATGCCAACATTCTCATATGTCTCAATGCAGTGGATGCTATCTGTTTGACATTAGACCTCTGGTCGAGTAGAGATATGAGAAGTTATGTTGGCAAAACAGGATATTTTATTGAGGATTTCAAACTTATGAGTGTCATGTTAGCCTGTCGTCGCTTTAAGGGTCCTCACACTGCTGAAAACATACTTCTAAATTACCAACAAGTCACTTGTAGTTTCAATATTGAGAAAAAAGATCACTACAATAATCACTGACAATGCTGCAAATATGATTAAAGCGTTGTTAACTCTTCCTGGATTTGAAGTAGATAATGTAAGTGATAGTGACAGTGATGATGAGGACAATGAAATGGAATTCCTTCCTGGTTTCAATATTTTGGATTACCTCCCTAAATACGTCCCCTTCTTGCACATACTCTTCAACTAGTAGTTAAGGATGGACTGAAGGAGATAAGATCAATATCGAATACTATTAATAAAGAGTCCAAACTTGTTAGCCACATCCGCCATTCAACCTTGGCTACAAAGTTAGTTGAAAATGATATAAAGTTACAAGCAAAGAATGATACAAGATGGAATAGTATTAATAAGATGCTAAAGTCTATTCTTCAAGCGGATCCTGCGAAAATGGAAATGTTAGATTTCCCTGGCAAACTTAGTAAGTACGAAATGAAAATCTTCAAAGAATAACAGAAATACTCACTCCCTTTGAGATACCAACAGATCAGTGCCAAGGTCAGAACCTCGTCATTGCTAGTCTTATATTACCCTGCATTCGAGGTATGAGATCAGAACTAACCACTCTTTCATCCAAATATATATCACAATTTGTCACAACTTTAATAACATCAGTTAATACCTGTTTTGCACGATACGAACAAATGAAGGATTTCAAATAGCAGCAATCCTTGATCCAAGGTGGAAATTAGACTGGTGTAGACCTGATGGAGTTACTCGTTACACTAATCTCCTTATTGAAAGAGTCTCATTACAATATGGACCAAATGAAATGGATGAATTGGAGGCAACATCATTACCTGCAAGGAAAAGATGCAAACTATTCAACCTTATGGCATCTCAAAGTACTCCAATATCGAATTCAAAGGAAACGTCACAAACCCAGGTGAATATCTATCTCTCTCAACCAACGATTTCAGAGAATGTTGAGCCATTAATCTATTGGCAGCAACACCAGGAAGAATTTCCTCAGCTTACTAAAGTTGCTTTGTGGTATCTTACAACACCCGCTTCATCAGCCCCTGTTGAAAGGTTGTTTTCGATAGCCAGAGAGATGTAGGATATCAGATCATCGGTTTGAAGAACTAATGTTCATAAGGTGCAACTCTAGCTACCATTAAGAATTTAATTTGAGTTGGAAATAGTATCATCCTTCTTAAATAGTAGATTAGTATAATATTCGTCTCATAATTTGTTTAGTTATTAAGATTGTCTTAATTTATGCTGTATCTTGTTTATTGCATTCATTATTGAATGTACTATTCATACAGTGTAATTGTAATTAATTGTAATTGGAGGGAAAAAATTGAAATGTAATTATAATTAGAAATTTTCGTACGTCTATAATTGTAATTAATTATAATCAAACATTTTACCTGTCTTGTAATTGATTCGTAATTGTAATTAAACAAATGTAATTGACCCTAACCCTGGATATTGGTAAGATAGTCACTCAATTATTAGAGAACAATTATTTGTTTGGTCGACTAACTGAAATTTATCATTACTATTACAAAATAAGGCATAATGATGATTCAAACATAGGGAGGTTATGGAAGAACCTGAGAGTCGTTATGGGAGGAATGCAATGTCAGACGTTGAGGAACACTGATGTAGAGGAATGCAATAATAGTAATATGTAGTATAATTGAAGCTAAAATGATAACATAAGTACAAATTCCCCATCACATTTTCCATATATTCCTAGATAGTAGAAATAAATTGTGTTGATACGACTTACTAGGGTATACAATGCTGATCATATTTTCAAATCAAGGGATCCTGGTGTGAAGGCTCAGATTACTCCCCTACTCAAAAGCATACTATCTGCCCTTGACCATAGTTTAATCGGGTATACTCTGAGCTAGGATCCTAGGACAGATGACCCCAGGAAAGGTATAGGCTAGCCTAAAACAAGGTCTGCCTTGGCATTAGTTTATATCATGTGTAAAACGTGGGCTTTAGGTCTATTCTCTTAGGGCATATACCAATGCGGTAACAAGCAGATTCAATTGTTCAGGCTGACTTTTAATATAGTGTAATTATCTACTTATGAATTACCTAACTACCTCCCGAAGGGGTCCGTGTATTTAGATAATTATGGATACTTTGAGGCGCAATGAGCCGAGTTCACCGCGAAGCAACGAGCCAAAAGTTAGTCTTGTAAATTTCATTGTTTTTCTATATTAGCTATAAGATGTGACAATTTAAAGATACCTCATCAGAGAGAATTTGTTCTAGTTAGGTTTAACTCATAAAAATTCGCCCATTAAGACTCATACTGTTAATATCCAAAGAACTTTCATTTAACAAAGTAAAAATGAAAAATCAGACTCAGCATTAATATCCTATGTATCCGTTGCATCCAAGTTTCTAAGACTAATTCAAAGTTGTTTACCTTGTACACAGAATATTCGCTTATCCTAGTATAAGGCCAATGTTAATGAGAAACTTGTTACAGTTCCACATGAGATCCACCGGACTATGCATGCGGCACGTGGCTCATTGTATTATTATTGTGGCGTATCAGCGGTATAATTTGTTCATTCATAAAAATATGAGAAATACTTAAAAGATGGTGGAATGCTCATAAGAATGGTACAACTTTGGAAACTAGTACCCGTTCTGGCAGGTCGAAAAGTATAAATGGGGTAACAAAATTCTGATCGCAAAGTCTTTTGGTTAATTTGAAAATCGACATGAAAACTTTCAAAAAGAATTACGTCGGATGGCGAAGCTGTGTCGTACATGACTATTTATCGACATTCGAGGCATCAAATTTGGAAAATCCCTGTAAAATTAGAAAAATACCTCGAATATCAGCCAAAATATTCAAGACCGCCTAGAATTTGCCAATAATACCATGAGTGGAATATAGGAATAGGAAAAGGGTTTTCTAGTCAGACAAGTCCCCCTTTGAATTATTTGTCCCTCATAATATTTAAAATGATAGAGTTTAGGCTAAAACAACCAAAGGTGTTCCACCTGTCTTTACTGTGAAATTTCCTTTGAAATTCATGTCTGAGGGTTAATTTTTCTTCAGGCATTGTCAAACTTGCATATACAACAAGGACAGATTGTTAATGCGAAAATTATCGAAATAACATACTAGCAAAGACTTGATAGATGCTATTCCTCGTATGCAAAATACAGTTCATATTTTTGAAAGGCCATCATTTAAAACATGCCCAATTATATAGAAGTTTTATTAAGGCCCAACAATTGTAACTGTATGTATTAGTTAATGATCCTTAAATTAAATATGAGTACTTTCACCTTTGATTATCATCGATTTATTTTGACTATAATTATTTTGATGTATTTTAGTCATATGTTCACCATATTCACGTTTCTATTATGTTACAATGATACTGAATTGTGTCGATATGTTGGAATAATACGATCCTTTACCTTTTCTGCCTCAACAACGATTAGATATAATTAATTACAACCAAATCATTACTGACAAGCAGAATTTTAACAGAAATAATGACGTAGGATATCCTTTTTGTACTTGATACCCATACACAACATATGGTACCAATTGTCGCACCACACTCCTACAATCCACTTATCAACCGTACCCTTTAGTTTTACAGTTTTTTTGCGTCCAGTCTTGGCTACTGAAGCAAACAAATCGTCTTCGTCTAATTGTGGAGTAGCTAAAACTAATATTTAACCAATCCAGAAATACTCAAAAAATGGCCATAAATGCTATGTGTTGCTGAGTTATGTGATGAAACTGAAAAGACTAACTAACATGGAATAAAGACATGTTGTAACACGTTTTTATGAGAAAATATATTTTCGTGAAAATTTTCTACATTTTTCAATTAGGCATCGATATTTGACATTCTACACCATTAATTAGCAAGGTGTTGGTAGAAAATATATGGTGGAACGAATATTGACAAATTTAGTCCGAACCTGGTCAACTAACATGTTCTCATAAGTTTATCAAGTATATTATCTAATGCTGCCATAGTCCGCGGTCTATTGCATATATTAAATATTAGAAAATTTGTGTTTTCAAATATTCTAGACAATTTTGTGTATATACCGTGGAAGCTGCTTAATCGGGACAGCTCGAGAGTCAATGTTTTGTCCCGATTAACAGATGTTATATTTAAGTATTCAAAAGTAGTTTCCATGGTCTCAGATCATAATCAGAAATATCTTATTACACTACTACTACACCCTGATTATATAGGGAGTGAGCAGAGTTAATAATCTTAGTTTCAAATAGCAATTGTATCGGTGTTGTATTGTTATGGTTGTAGAATATTAAAATTCCTAGTTTTATAAACAAACCATGTTACAATAATTCTGAACAAATATACAATCGTATATTTGGGATGAAATCCCAATTAAGCGATTATAAAGTTTATATTCGGTTAATCGGGATAAAAATCTCGATTAACCGATTCGATGTCCCAATTATCCGGTGATTTATCTATGTAGAAAATCTGTTCTCAAATCATTGGCCCGTTTAAGCGGCTTCCACTGTATGTTGAAATTGTTGATTCTTGTTTTTTCTATTTATCAATTTCATATAGCGAATATTTTCTCAATGGCTTGTGGTGAAAAATCACTAACTCATTCTACCAAAATATGTCGAGATGAGTCATCACCTCAAATTTTTGCTAAAAATCATAAGGCTGTGCTTGCTTTTGGAATTGGCGGCGTTGAAAATGGTGAGCTTTCACGTGCCCGTAGTATTGCTTACCGTGAAGAAACTCAGGAATATTTTATTACCGACCAAGCTAATTCACGTATACAAATATTCAATTCTCATGGTAAATTTGTTCATACCTTTGGTAATAATGATTTGATCCTACCCTCCTATCTTGTTCTTCACGAACAGTTCCTATTTGTCACTGATTGGGGATGGCTAGGGTATTCTCTTTTTAAATATGAAATTTCTTCACTTCAGATGGTTAAAAGAATTGGGAAAAATGGATTCGACCCTCTCATTGATTATAATGTGTTAAGAAAACCAGCCATTGCCCCAAACTATAATTTATATGTTCCTGATAATAATAATAACAGAATTTGCATATTTACACAAAATTTGGAATTCGTACAAGATATTAAATCTACAGGCTTAATTAGTCCTGTTGACATAACATTTCATAAAGAACATATGTATGTATTAACCAATTTTGGTACACACTGTGTACATATCTTCAATTTCAATGGAGAGATTATTGAATCAATTCTTACCCGTAGCGAACTTGATTGCGGAATGCAAGTTAGATTTCCTAGCTCTTTTCTCATTGCTTCTGATTCAAATATTATCATATCTGATTTAGTTGATCATTCAATTAAAATTTTTGACCCCACAGCAAAATTTCTTCTCTACAAAATCGGAGGGGAAGGAAATGAATTTGGATATTTTTTTTATCCTAAGGGAATATTCCTTACATCTAAAGGGGAACTAATTGTTATTTCTATGAATGAAAGATATGGCGTTCAAATTTTCGAATTTGTATAATTTGTTGTACATGTTCTTCATCATAACGAATATATTTTCCAAGTATGTGTGGTTGGATGATATAATTGATCCCCTACTGTATTCATCTATTAACATTTAAGTATAGAATATGGTCGAAACATGTTTTTTCCTACTAATTGGTTTTGTCTTTCTATTATTCTGTTCCGACTATACTTATTTTATGGCTCAGCATTGATCGTTGTTTTAAGCCGTGATACAAATATTACAACAAGAGCAGTTCTAACATTGGTTATCCAATTTGTATTACTCCTGTTAATACGAACTGCTGATTAGGCGAACAAATATTGACCGTCCGTTGGTGTAAGTATTGAGGAGTTTCCACTGTATATATATACTATTTAAAGGCAATTAATCTATCTCAAGTGAAGTTTATCGTCGAATCATAGTCATTTCGCCAACTTACTCCGATTTCTATCGAAGTTGGCGAGTAAGAGTAGTAATCAATTATTTGTATTCGTGTGATTTCAAAATTGCGATGTGTGATTATCAAACTATGACGTCACAAATTTGAGATTTTCTTCATTTATAAAATTCTACCGAATATATATTTTCACTAATACATTTCAAATTGCTTGGATTTTCTTAGTTTGAATTATTAACATTCCAATTATTGCAAGATACATTGTTTCTATTTATGGATTTAATTGATTTCCCAGTATGTCTATTTGAGGTCAATATACCACTAAACTTTGGAACTGGAACCATGTCATGCTATGTAATAAGAATAAGGAAATAACTCTAATAGTCGATAACACCGACACCTTTGTGATAAATCCTTGTGGATAACTAGTGTGGATGTGAAGAAACGATAATCTATTCATTGAGAGTCAATTAATGCCCTAAATTGATACTTGAGATAGTTTGAGACAATCAACCCACTTCCCAAAGAATGGATTATCGTTATCTGCATGAACACAAATTATCCTTTAGGATTTATCATAAGATGTAGGTTATGTCGAATAATCAAATAAATTTTTTCAAATTATTTTGGCCAGTTACCCAGAATACACCAATCAATTTTAGCTACTTATTTTATCAAAACAGACATCCTGTATATACAACAATTTTTGTAAGAAATATCAAGAAAATGAGAAACCGCGGAGGTCGATCTAGTAAATTCGTGTTCAAAGGTTATTTAGATTTCCTTAGTTTATAGATATGGGCATAACTAGACTCAGGTGCCTAGCCGTGTCGAAAGAGGAGTCACTCGATGGGGGTAGGATAAATTTGGAGAATGGAATGTTTCTACAATTCTACCACCTTTCTGCGTTGCTAGGGAAAAATATCCCAATATATGGTCAAGAGATTCATCAAATTGCTGGAAATTTTACGTTGTTAGTAGTTGATTTAACTAATTGTGAAAAGGTTGACGCAGGGGATGTATCGGCGAATAGCAGAAACCGCAAATTAATTTCAACTTGGGTTCGAAGATGTTTCTGAACGACGTGGGCCTAGGAAATTTTGATGCCTCAGTAATGTAGATTTTTAAAATACTTTGATGCTTCGAAGCTATTCTACCTGACTAAAATGGTTATTACTGATTCAATTGTACATAACTTCACAAGATTTGATAACTACAATCTGTTAGAATTGATGCCGATGATACAAATGGCAGAATAAATTTTTGTTTTCCAATTTTCTTTTTTTGTAGATAGGGAAAATCTAATTCTAAATTTGATAATGGAAAATTGAGTTAGTGATATAAAATTCTCTTAGAAGGGTATTTTGGGATGTTCTTGAAATCTTCAATATATTGAAAAAGTCTAGTGAGGTATGTAATACAACTGATGAATTTAATTTCCCAACAT
The DNA here is from genome assembly GCA_024704765.1 of Oopsacas minuta. NCBI lineage: Eukaryota > Metazoa > Porifera > Hexactinellida > Lyssacinosida > Leucopsacidae > Oopsacas > Oopsacas minuta. Next base: position 8,689 of record JAKMXF010000011.1, on the reverse strand, counting down.
TCCACCTAGAGGTACATCATAGTTCCGATTACTACCTTGATTTATTTCCAGTTCAAAATTTAGGTGGTATATTGACCTCAAATAGAATCGAAGTTGGTGAAATGACACTATAATTTGACGAAGAATTCCACTTTATGTTTATATCATATACTCCTATAAATATTGAATGTAGGCAGGGGTTATTGGACGGTAACGGGGGGAAATGCATTTCCCTTACTTTCTATTAGATGGGGAACGTGAAGGGGCTTCTTTATGGAAATATTGGAATTATTCACTTTAATTTTCAGTTTAGACATTAGATTTCAATTTTGTTGTTACCAAGAAATATATATGTGTATTTTCCAATTTTGTATAAGTATCGTTTACATGTTGAAATGCTTATTTTCATCACGTTTTTACTTAGCATTTTATACTTTTAGTGAGAATATCTTGATCTTATAAAATGTCAATGTAGACAAGTCTTGAAACTAGGTCAAAAGGCGATGCCAATTTACTACATGAGAGCGCCAATTTTAGTGGAGGGGGCAATGTTTTCGAGCGTTCCCTTACTTTATCTTTGTGAATACACCCCTGACTGTACGCACTAGAACTCTAATCTTGAAACTTGGGTCCATTAGACTAAATTTAATGTTCTATATTTTCAAAGTGCATTTTTTGTCCGAAAAGTATTATATATTATCGAAATTTATTTCTTCTATCCAACAATGCAAAATTTTGTTCTTAGTAAGCATTTTAGGTCTAAATGTTTCCATCTGTGAAACCCCTTAGAACGATAAATGTTACAGATACGATTTCATAATTAAAATTCATGATCTAATGAAATTTTATACAAAATTTTCAAATTTGGCATGATAAAGTTGGCGAATTCCTGAGGTAAAATGGATCACATATTTATGTATTATTATTTATAATAATATTTATTTTCGCGAAATATGTCAGTCCAATAACTAGGATATCCCCGAATTCCAATACCCTAATAATTCATTTTGTTATGATATTCAATAACTTTGATTACTTATGATATCTCCGCTAACTATCATCAGGGTCTGATAGAGACAGTTTTCTGTGGGGGGGAATTATGCCCATAGATCATATACCCATTTTAAATAATTTAATAGTATATTCATTATCAATTCAGCTAACCTTGAAGCATTAATTCTGGGGGAGATATCCCAGGGCCAACCCTATCTGTTTACGAATACTGACGATGTAATTTAAATATGACCATAAATGGGGATAACGTAAACTTTGTCCTTGTGTGTAGAAATTGTCATATCAAAATGAAATGTTTTGGTCAAGGAAGTCGGGTATATTGTAGGTATTGGACTGACTTCTTTGGCAAATATTTTATCTTTTAGAGTTATATTGAATTTTCATGAAGTATGCCATCCATGGTAACCTCCAACTTTATCATGTCAATTTTAATATTTTGTATAACAGTGTCATCAGGTCATTGAGTATGAATTCTAAAATCTCATCTGTAGTATTTATAGTAACAGTAAGCACAAAGTTTCACTCATTTTGACAAAAATATTCTTGAATGACTAAATATAATTCAATAATTATTTAATACATTTTTATTCAGACAAAAATTTGAGACTTTTGAAATATAGAACATGATATTTTGTCTAATGGACACAAGTTTCAAGACCCGAGTTTGAGGGCTTACAATTCATATTTAACCGATCCTGCCGAATTGTACGTTCGTAACGAAAGCAACAATAATTTTTACCACTTCTTTTTAACAAATCCCAGGACCATAACGAGATTTAGCACCTTCTTGGCGAAATAAATTCACAGATTTCCCGTCAATATTCGGTTAATAAATAAGGCAAAGACGAAGTCTAGCCTCAGCTATGTTTTTCTAGAGATATTCAATATGAAATCGGCCTTTGGTCGATTGTCCCTAATAACAGGCTAATTTGAAGTATTTTTTTAATTCGGTTGAAAATTTGTCAAAATATAAGTTTGTCGTGTTAGAATATTAGTAGAAATATATTGCTGCTAATTGTCACTGAAACTAGGCTCATTGATAGATCAATTTTCAAAAACAGAGGAAAGTACCGCGTTCCGAAGTTATTTTTTGCTATTTTTGACACTTGATTATTGTCTATATTGAATTTGAATTTACTTCATCAAATTTTGGCTTTTACGTCAAAAGTCAATAATTGATATTTAATATTTGTTTCTAAATTGCAAAATGGGTGAATTTCTAAGTTTTTTGAATTATTCATTAACCAGAATTTTTTTGAATACATTTGATCTAAGTAAGAGTTTCTTCTTGATTAAATTCTAGAAGATATTTCCCACAAAAATTGCCAGGGCGAGGCTATCTCACTTGTTGCAGTATTTTTTGTCCGTATGATCATGCTAGATATGTCCTAACACATCCTACAGCGTTCCTAGCTAATATATTTCCATTTTCTGCCATTTGCACCAAGGCTACATACATTTTATATGGAAATGTTAGATTAAAAAACATTGAAAGCACTAGCAAATGCACACAATTTGTCATTCAGCACTAAAATCGGATTAATTTTGCTTTATCAACACATTTTGGGACTACTTTAGGCACTATTTTGAATTTACTAGCCAAAGATTTCAAAATTATAGTGAGCTCGGTCTATGTGCGCACATTTATTATCCCTTATTTATGGGAATGCCCATGGGAATATTACCGAATGGCAGATGGAGCCGGTGATCAGGAGCTTCAGAACTCCAGGAGCCTCGCGGGTCACATGATCCATTATCAGATTTATCAGCTCTCACTAGCATCAAGTTATACAAGATTTCGACGATATCGCTCCTAATTTCATTCCCCTAATTGGTCATACGCCTTATATTTTAGCAGCATATTTATTTGTCAAATCTTGTGTCCGGTTAAGAAAATTCATCCCATTCTAATGCTAATTCAACATTATCTGAGTAAAACACATGAAATGGATTTTTAGGCTCTTCCCATTATTTAGGATCCTAAATAGTAAAGAAAAAATCATGAACCTTCAGAGAATGATAAATCAGATTAGTATGCCTGTAGCATATACTCAGTACTCATACATATAAATAGAAGTTTTACTTTGACAGTTGTGAAATTTTGTGTAAAGATACGCATATATCTAAGGAAATAATTACAAACGACGAGCACTCCTGCGGCACTTTGCTAAAACCTTTTGAAGGAAGGTATTCAATTCGTCTTCTGAGTTACTTGCTTCAGATTGAATTTTTATCTCTGCGATTGTAGGAAAGGTAGGACCCTTTTGACTAATGCTGACCAGTGATGATATTCGCCAGTGAGTACAGATCTGATGTCACATGCAATCCTAGTCGTGCAAGAAAAACTCCTCTATGGAACAGCTTCTCAAAGGCATGTTAAGTAGCATTGTTGCAATCGTGCAATGTTCTGGATCCATTGCCCTCGTGTATGAATCTGATATGAATCTATTCCAAAAATAATTATTTTGATTTGAATTTGGGTATTTACGAGAGTTATGCGAGCTTTCAGTTAATGTCCTTTTCGACGAATTCATATTCTTCACTTTCTTAGCTAGGATACAGTTGGTGCTGAAAAAATAATCTTTAAGATATTCCATCCTATTGTGTCACAAGTAGGGCATTTATTTCCCCAAAACTCAGTTTCATTACTTTCGATTACATTTAATGTTAAGGGGACTAAGATCTTCCGAGATGGACTTGTTATAAAGAGATTGAAGGGACTAGAATCAATTTCGATCCTGGAGTAGACCTTCCACAAAATTACAACTGCTTCAAGTACTGGAGCTGAAGGCCACTTAAGGCCTCCTCTGTCGATCGAACATATTAAACCATGGACAGGATCAGTTATATCTAATTCGAGAGTATCTTCCTCAACAATACTTGACAAACACTGAGAGCAAATACTACTGCTTTTTCCGTATCTCTTACGCCAGAAGAGTGAGTAATACCGCGCTTAGAATAGAAAACACTTTTGAAGATGGAATGAACAGAATAACCGGCAATAAAGGCTAAAGATTGAATGAGAGAAGTATTCAGTACGATTGGTGTCTCCTCTTCAGTGAACACTCTGTTATTGGGGTCCGAATCGATTATATTGTCATCGCTAGATTCTTCAGAGACTGAAAATGACTTTTAAAATTCTTTTAATGAGATTGAGCTCTCACCCGGAGTACAGGGTGTTTCACAATTGATGTCGTATTTTCTAAATTTGTTTATTATGCACCCATGCAATAATATCTGTGTATTTAAACTTGCAATCATAATTAATCTTACAGGGTTCTATTGAGTAATTATTTCATTCATCAATCGAAACATTTTATAGCTTCTATTTCCATATCCAAATTGGGCTAATTATTTGCATAATATAATGGTGAAAGAATACAGTATCATGATTCGCTCACAGGCTGTTGGCATGCTACAAGCTGGCTCTTCTCAGAAGTTTGTGTCTCTTAAACTTGGAGTTAATATCCGTACAGTTCAGCGTTGGTGGCGACTTTTCAAGAATGATTTGACATTAGAAAACAAAGGGGGACGTGGCCGTAAATCGTCCATATCGAAAGTTGCCAAGATTGTAATTACTAAATCAATTGGCAAAAAACGACAGTCTGTACGTGGTCTATCCAAGAAATTAAAGTTGAAAGGTCATTCCGTATCTCAGAGTACAGTGTACCGTTATTTGACAAAAGAAAAGGGCGTAAAATCTTACAAACGCCAGCGGCAGCCGTTAATAACAGAGAAAAACATGGCTGCTAGGTTAAAATTTTGTAAAGAACGTGTCAATTGGACAGCAAATGATTGGAAAAACATATTATTTACAGATGAATCACCGTTTGAGTTAAATCATCCCCCAAACAGGAAAAATGATTGTGTTTGGGCGAGAAACGCATTGGATGTCGAGCCCGTTCAGATGGTGAAATTTCCAAAGAAAATTCAAGTATGGGGTATGATGTCACATCGTGCACTGTCGGAGTTACATTTCATTCCCGTTGGACAAACTGTATCTGCAGAGTACTATGTTAGTGAGATACTGGGTAGAACTTTAATGTCTACAATGAACAGAAAGCGAGAAAGAGGCACAGTTGTGAGAGAAAAATGTTAAAAAATATGTCCCGTGCGATATTTCAACAAGATAGCGCTCCAGTTCACACGGCAAACATGACACAAAATTGGTTGAGAAGTAACCTAAATAGTTTTTGGCGAAAGGTACCTGGCCAGCCAACTCTCCAGACTTGAGTCCCATTGAGAACATATGGTCGATTTTGAAAGATGATCTAGATTCAATAGGTGAGATAAAGACATAAAAATGTTGGAAAATCGACTGAAAACAGCATGGTCCAATATTTCACCAGAGGTTTTGGACAAATTGATGGATGGAATGCCAAAACGAATCCATAAGTGTATTGAACTTAGTGGTGGATATATTGGCAAATAATTGTAGTAATATATCTAGTATTCTATTAGTTATGTAATATTGTATAACACGACATCAATTGTGAAACACCCTGTATTAGGGGCACTCGAAAAGTTTTGCCGTTTGAAATGAAACAATTAATCTGTCGGATATTTTCCGCATCCATCTTTTTAGACATATTTTATTACTCTACTTTGAAACTTTCATTCATTTATCTCTTCTACTGTCATAAATTAGATAATTTTAGTGTACATGGCTTCTAAAATATCACAATCTAAATCAGATCTCACAAAACGTGATTTTCGAGCAATGATTTTGATCTTATTCAAACCACAGAAGACAAGAGTGGAAATCTCTGAATCTTTACAGGAACATTTTCTGGATCTATCTCCCTCTCTAAGTACAATTGAACGATGGTACAGGGATTTATTCACGGAAACTTTGTTCTTGAAGATGCCTCTCGTTCAGGAAGACCGAATATTTCGCATACTGAAGAAAATGTTAACGAAATGCTAGATCTAATTACTAAAGTTCCTCATATTACGTTCGCTCAGTTAGAGTATGAAACCGAGTTATCATCAGGGACAATTAATATCATTTTGCACAAAGAGCTTTGTGTCAGGAAGTTGTGTGCCCGATGGATCCCCCATTATTTGAACTTACAGCAAAAATATCTCGAATAGACTTTTGCAAAATTATGCTCAAAAGGTTTGCTAATGGAAGTTCAAGAGCTGTTTCTGAGATCCTTACAGGTGATGAGACATGGATATACCATTATGATCCAGAAACAAAGCGAATGTCAAAGGAGTGGGTTGAAGAAAATACCCCACCTCCAACCAAAGTGCGGAGGGCTAGATCTGTTGGGAAACAAATGTGGGCGATTTTTTCAGATTTAGTGGGTTTGTCGAAGCTGTTGCTCTCGAGGATAGAAAGACTGTTACTGCCGACTGGTACACTATAGTGTGCCTACACAAAGTCATCACAGCAATTGAGTCACAGCGGGAGAAGACAGGCATTAGAGGAATTCTTCTTCATCATGATAATGCATCATCGCATACGGCAATCAGAACTCGTGAGCTTTTGGAAAATTCTGGACTCAAAACATTACCTCACCCGCCCTACAGTCCTGATTTAGCGCCTTGCGACTTCTGGTTGTTCCCTAGACTCAAAGATCAATTACGTGGGAGGAGATTTTCGACTAATGACGAGTTGAGAGGGGTACTTTTCCAAGCGATCGGAGACATATCCAAAGAAGAGTGGAAAAAATGTTTTGATAATTGGTTTACCAGAATTAAAAAATGTATAGATTGTCAGGGGGAGAGTGTTTTGAAAAAATGTAATAGTCAATTTTATTATTACCATCTGATATGTCGGTCAACGTCAAAAACTTTTCGAGTGCCCTTCGTACTAGAGGAGAACAACTTCAGAATTGCAGGAATCTTAATTAGTCTCTCACTTTGCAAAACTTGGCAAAATGTAACATTGTACTGGGCACCGCTCATTATTCGGTAAATCCCAAAGTGATGTTCAATTGGGTTGTTTTGAAGAAAAGAACTAAGAACATAGGCAAAACCACAGTTTTTGGTAAGATGGTTGACTATCCCTTCAAGGACAATACACGAATGGCGACAACTGGTAAAGGCTTGCGCAGTGAGTTTTCCGTGCTTTTGGGGTAAAGTTCTCCATTTATCAAGCTATTTCACAACATCTGAAAGAAATACAAACCGAATGTCATTACTCTGTAGTGGCATAGAAAGCTCGTCATTTAGACGGATGTCTTGATTAGGTCTATTAATGTTGAAGATCCTCCATGCCTTACAAATAAGGCTAATGAACTGAGCTGTTTCTGAAACTTGACCATATTTAGAAGCATGGACTGTTAAAGCTGCAGAGGTTGAGTCGTCAAATATGCGAAGTGCTAAATTGACATTCTGTGTTTCAAGGCTAGATGGCCAGCAAGATTTGGCTGTTAATCGGTGGGCTGTTTAGCGACAGAATTTTGCTCAAGTTTAAAGAGATTCTGAAGGTCTTGAAATGGTACCTTTAAAGTATATTCGCAAGATACGAATGAAGGACAGCTAAAGTGTGACGAGAATCTATTTGATTTATCTAATTATTTCTTACTGTTTTGATGATGTGGACAAAGTCGAAGATAAGACAGAGGTCTACAAGTGTCTAATGGGTGAGGAACACAGGTTTCAAGATTGGAAGTAAGGGATAGTAACTTAAACAGATTCACATTCAGAGGGTAGTTATCTGTACAAATAACTTGAATTTGAAGATTGAAACTTTCTACATCCTTGATCACTTCATGTAAAATAGGAAGTATTTGAGCAGCTGAAGATTTTGCGCAAGGGGTAGGAGTCGTATAACTGTATCATTTTTTGCATACACTTGATTACATGAATGCTAGAACTGTATTGGCTGCTTCGTTCTGTGTAGTCGAAGAGCCGAATATTCTCCCACCTGTGTAAGAAAACTCTGATTTGACATGTATTTCATCCATATGTAATGTAACATTCCTTTCTTGGTTATTGAAATTAGCAGTAGAAGCCTTCAGATATGTTTCCAACTCACACTCTAAGCCTATAGTTCCATAAAGACTACGTAGAGTTGTTGGGTGGGGAAATATTAAACAATTCAAAGACTATAAGTAGCTGTAGCAGGTAGAAGATATCAAATGTGATTTTAAAGCTAGCACCATTGTAACAACATTGTACCGTCTTCGATTTTTGGGAATTAGTGTATTCTCAAACTGGCACCGTGGAAATTTTAACTGGGGTAACAATTCCGAATATTTCTCTAGCATATCGTTCGAAGTTCCTATCTTCGAAATCGTACTTTCAATGTTGGAAGTAGCTTGACGAATACAGTTTTCAACAGGGTCCTTAATGTATGCAGAAACCTCGCTGATGATGGTATCGATTTCTCGAATATCACTGAGATTGTGTATAGTGAGAGGAATTTGAATGTTTTGACAGAAGCCTGTATGTAGGTGTTAAGGAGTCATTAATTGAAACATATGTTGGTATATATATATATATATGTTTGTCTTTTTGACAGCTTTAGCAAGTTAATAGACGTGTCATCTGAAATCAATTAACCCAAGAAGAAGGTAGTTCAAATTCTTCAAGTTTACATTTTAGCTCTCCTAATGATTTGACACCGAACTTACTATCCTCAGCATTATGAAGATCAAGGCTCTGTTCTAAGGCTTGAAAGAATAATTTACTCTCGATCTTTCCGCGATCTAAACTTTCAGGCTTCGGGGATGGTGAGCTAAGA
>JAKMXF010000010.1:60688-106928 GCA_024704765.1 Oopsacas minuta | reverse complement strand
TAGTAGTAGTAGTAGTAGTAGTAGTAGTAGTAGTAGTAGTAGTAGTAGTAGTAGTAGTAGTAGTAGTAGTAGTAGTAGTAGTAGTAGTAGTAGTAGTAGTAGTAGTAATATGTTTTTGCTCAGATAGTATCCTATTGTATGTCCTTTCGTAAAGTGGGCTAATAAACATTATAACTAAGAAAGACTGTGGCATCCAATGTTAGCAATAAGAACTAGAGTCTAGAACTACTAGCTATCCCTAACGGATTCAACCCTCGATACCAACCGATAGACATGCAAATACCGGCTGTAATTACTCTTGATAACAATCATTTCAGCCAAGCATAATGCCTTGTCTCCTATGAAAAGGTTTGGACGTAGTCACTAGAGTGACCCTATCAGAGGAAATTCCTCGTAGTCCTCTCTCATGTAACAACCGCAAACTATTGGGTAGCAGATAGCGACATAGGTTGCCTGATATGTCACACACAAAAACACAATACTATCACCCGGCACTACTGACAATAATAGTATATATTACATAATATGTACTGTCCTATCGTATTTTGAGGCGCTTGTATGACAATACCGTGAAAGGTGGATTATAACTACTAGTGTTGGTTTGGTATGGTAGTTATAAGCACCTCAAAATACGATACGACAGTACTATACTATACTATACTATACTATACTATACTATACTATACTATACTATACTATACTATACTATACTATACTATACTATACTATACTATACTATACTATACAAGTGTTTTGGCAATACAATGTGTGAAACTGTCGAAATGAAGCTACACAAAGAATTCAATTGAGAATTGATAATATACGTATGATGAACAGAGAGATTGCCGAGTGAGAGTCAGGAAGGTATAGTCTACTGCTAATCAATAGCGTTTCCCGAACACTCACAGACTCTAACTGCACAATCAATCAGAATATACACGTGATATGCGTGCAGGTATAACACAACTACACAAGAGTATTAGAATAGATGAATCAAACTACTCACCACAAAAGTGCATCTGTCCATGCTGTTAGAAACTCATATCAGATTACAAAGAGAGCAAACAATTTCTACAATGGTTTATATATATAGGTACAGACAAGCATAAATCTTAACAATATTCTATTATTCTTGGTGCAGAATGCGAACAACTTTTACTCAACAATTTGGATAAAATCCCTCTGTACGCTGCAACTCAATTCTATGAGTGAGAATTGGTAACTTGCATTTGGTAGATATGAGATTTTATACTTTTCATAAGAGTAAATAACCGCATACTTTGCATTAGAATGTGGTGTTCTGGCGAGTAAATTGTTGGCCGCACCCTCCAAATTGTGTAGCTACGCCTCTAAACCTGACTAACTTTGTTTTGCAAGGGCAAGTTTCAAACCACTTGTCGGCTATTATACCGCTCTCTTCAATGCAATCGCACGGAAATTTTCGATTATAGGCGTCATTCTAGGATCAGGATGTGCGTCAAGGTTTTGTTTATAATACAGTAGATATCGCTTATAAGAATATCGGTTATAAAAACCATTTCTCCTGTTAACCGATTTTCTTCTTATAGTTTTGTATTAGAAGAGTACCGGTTATAAGAACATATCGCCTATAAGAACCATGGCTTGTGAGCCATTTCTATCCATTCTTACTAAAAAGTGTCGGTTATAAGAATATATGTATCTGTTATATATCATATATAACGGTTATATGAACATATCGGGTATAAGAACATTTTTCTCTACTCCCGACGATGTTCTTATAAGCGATATCTACTGTAATATATAATTGAATATTTGTCCAATAATGATGACGTGACATTTCTATGGTGAGCTAGCATTTAACAGAAAGCATGGTGTCAGGAAAAATTGACGGGATTCAAATTTCTAACATCTATTAAGTATATTGACAGTATCGTAATCAAAATTAAGGTCATTGTAGAATAAAGATGCATTGATTTTGTCCAATAATGATTACGTGACATTCCTATGATGAGTTCGCATTTGTCAGAAAGCAAAGTGTCGACAGAATTTACATGATTCAATTTCTAAAATTGGTCAAATATATTGATTAATTGTTGTAGTCAGAATTTAATCAATTCTACTTGTATATATATATATCAAAGGTACAAGAATATTTCATGCTAAGTCATTATACTCAAAATTTTTAGAAAATATTCACCATTGTGTTTATGATTGAAAAAGATAGAAGGGGTCATTCAAGCATCCCAGACAAAAATTACCGGGGTTTTGACAACCGGAAGTGTGATATTTACACATGGGACACTGTGTCCCACTTGTGCAGTATACGGTTAAATTCAATATATCAGAAGATGTATACATTGGATATCTTATTCAATTCTATCAAACCTAATGAAGACATCACATGCACAGGGTTTGTCACTTTACATCCCAAAGTTTCCCGCTGTTGAAAAGAATCCTGACGCAAATAGAGAGTTTATTTAGTAGAGTGTCAAGAAAATTAGTAGAATATTCTCCACAAAGCGAAAACTATTACAATTATTTCCCAGCATTCACAACAAACCACACGTAAGTTCGAACTTGTATTTGTGTTTATATTGAAAATACTAAATGCTATTCAACTTTTTTTATTTTACCATTCTACTATACTTGTACAGGTTGCCAGTATACGAAAATCTAGAAGTTGAGTCAGCTGAACCGTGTCTCAAAAAGTTTCCAACTCACAAAAGGTTTTCCCACGGAATAGCAATCGCTTGTAAACACAGGATTTGTTATGGTTTCCAAAACCTCAGTCAACACGAATCTACAGTTGTAATTTATAATTTGTTAATGACCATATTCAGAGAACAGCCAAAAGTGATCATCTACGATAATGCTTGCAACTTACACAAAACGTGTATGAAAGGTAAGTGCACATAACAAATTGGGTATAAATGATAAATAGTCGAGATTTCAAATAGAAATTAGTTTGTGATTTTTATATAGGGACCCCAAAGTATTTCATAAGACAACATTTCTGATTGATCGATTGCATTCTACAAACCACAAGTGCAATCCCTCTTATTCTTTGAGATCAATTCAGACTGACGAGATGAAAAAGCTAAACTCACAAATTTGTGAGCAGTTGTTTTCATCACTAAGAAGGATAGCAACACAAATCGCATACATGCGTATAGATAATGTATTCTTCACTACAAGATATTTTCTAGCTTGTTCGAATCTACATATTCTATCACAAAATAATAATATATGAAAATAGTGTATATGTTAGAAGAGTCACGACAATTGTGACAATAAAAGTTATCAATGTCTTTGTCAATATCTTCAAGTCCTACACATGGTTTGTGGAACTATTTAAGACATTTGGGACATTCAATCATATTTTTTGGCGCGCAACTGGGTAGATGACACAAACACCATAACTTTATCTTTAAATCTGTCCCTAGATTTGTAGTCAGGCGAGATAGTAATACTATGCTTTCTATCTTAGGAAAGGGTGTTAAAATTTCGCTGTTAAAACAATCAGTTAGGTGAGATCTCATTCTTGACTGTTTCCAGTATACTTGGGTTGGGTCGCCTCCCGTTGCTATTGTTAAACAGACTGTAAGCTGCAAATAAACCACAATCCGCCCCACCTCTTTGCTGCTGAATAGGAGCAAGGGTGGCTTTCAGCTCATGATCAGCATCATTCCCATATAGAAAGGCCAATTGCACAGCTAATTCACCAGATATTCTCCCAGTAGATAGCAAATCATATAAAGTTACATGCCCTTCAACATCAATACTGGAGCAAACCCAGTGAAGTGCGCCATCGTGATGCAGCTGTATACTAGGACGAGGAGCTTTGACGAATTGACGATTCTAAGAATTAATTGAATATCAAATATTGATTTACAATTCAAAAATTTAAACCGAGAAACTCACTTCGGAGAGAATAGTATCTGAAGTCCCTGTAAATGGGGGAAATTCTTCTTCAGTAATGTCTACAAATACATATATGGTATGAGAATATTTGCTAACAAAACGGATTGAATTTCAATGTATAATAAACTTACACAGAATGCATTAATGGTGGTGCCTGTTAGAAAAGTATTACGACTTGACAATTCGGAAATTGACAAGTTTTTCTCATTTAAACTAATGGAAGGAGTGATTATTTGAATAGGATCCAATGGCTTAACTCCGAGTAATGTCACCAGACTGGAAGTTGGGGTAGGTGTTTGAGGATCTGGAATTGGTTTGTTCGAAGCGATAATGGGTTGCTGAAAAAGCTCATCGAAGGAATCATCACTAGTAACTACATCAGATTCTTGGTGTATTACATCTCTAGCGAAATCAAGAGGAGATCTAGATCGGTCACGGTAGAAATCATGTCGCGATGCTTGAGAAGAGCTTGGAGACTTCTGAGATTGAGGGCGAACTGAAACTCGCGCTTTCATAGAGTAATCCTTATATGATTCTATTATCATACGCAGATGAATCTTACATGCGCTTTTTATGTTTTCGAAAGGGACTCTTTCGGGCCAAAAAGGTGGTTTGAGAGAAGGATCATTCCAAAAAAACATACCTTTCCCTAAAATACAGAGCTATATAATCAGCAACCCATATAATTATATAAATTCACACCGTTGACTTACCAGTTGAAACTTTTATAATCGCAGAAACAAGTCTTCGCAGTCCCTGTACATTATAGCCAGATATATCTCCATCTAATAGCTTGAGGATTTCGTGATCACGAACAGGCTTTGATGACGCTGACGTACTTGTAGATATTTGGTTAGTCAGTAGAGTTCTTGATATTTCAGCGCTATTCTCAGTGATATAGGTTTGAAATTTTTCTGGACCCAAAGAGCCAAGCTTTCCATGCCATGAAAATACAGCTCCGGCATATTAACCAGTTACTGAACGAAACTCAGACAATATGTCTGTCAGTACCATTATAGCATTAGCCTTTGTCAATTTGGGGATCTTTGGCATTTTGGCTAATCAAGGGTGCAGAATGAGAAATCAAGAGGAAACACTCATTGAGTAAAGTATAAAGTTAATTGAGAAACATATTTAGGGATTTTGCTAATAAAGGAAGTAGAAATAAGTAACAAAAGTCAAAAATAAATAGCAGTACCTTCGGATTTAATTACACTATAATAGGATGGTATCTGAGAGCTTACTTTTTCCAAAATTCCAATTATATATTAATACAGCGCATGCGCTACTCATGTATAAATATATGCAAAATTCAGAATAGCAACTAATCCTATGAAAGGAATGTGGGTAGTTATAACTGGAACTAATTTACATGTTGAAAGCTATTTGACCTAACACATCCGTAATTCTGTTAGACAATAGTCTCGTGGTAGAGTTTAAGGAAATGTGATCAGTTGTAACTTCTATTCACGTACAACTTGTATAAATACAGTCTGTAAATGAGAATAATCATAAACAGAACAACAAACAAATGGCCACCAAATACCCAGATGAAATTCCTACTAACCATTTCGAACTAGCGGAACAACTGATCCATTCCACGTTCGAGAAGATAATTAGGATTGCGACAGTGAGGAGAGATCAGCTGCTTGTGCAGCTGTTCGATATCAAGCAGGACTATCTAAGAATGGAGAATACTAGAAAGAAACAAGTAGCAGACCTGGAGAAGCTAATCCAACAATTAATGGAAACTAGCATTCAACAGAACGAAGTAGTAAAGTTTCAAGAAGAACAGATGAGGCAAACAAGAGCTGAAATACACAAATGCGAAAATGAATCACCTATCCCAATCCCTTCCCTCAATACTGAGGGTCTAGACTCTCTCCTAAAACAGCTGGAGAAGTTGGGGTCTATTCAGCATATAACTGTACTATACAGAAACAAGCCCGAGCATATCAGAAGTATTGGGGGTAAGGGGAGTAAGAAAGGAGAGCTGTATTGCCCTCGTGGATTAGCTATAGATGGAGATAAGATCTATATAGCAGATACAAACAATAAGAGAATACATATCTTCTCTACAGAGGGAAAGTTCATTCATGAATTTGGTAAGGGGCAGCTACATTATCCACACGATATAGCATTACATAAGGAATGGGTGTTTGTAAGTGATTGGATATTTTGTTATATATTTAAATTCTCTAAAACAAATTACAAATTAATTAAGAGTGTTAAGGAAGGTGTTGGTGCCCCTTTTGGTCTAACAACTGATACAAATGGAGAAGTGTTAGTTGCAGATTCTGATTATAATAGAATTGCAGTATTCAGCTCTGATTTAGAATATATTAGAGAAATAGGAAAAGACAAACTCAGAACTCCACGTGACGTCAAAATAAATAATAATATCATATTTGTAGCAGACAATAATGAGATTAATAATATTCACATATTCTCTAAATCAGGTGATTTATTGAAAAGTTTCATAAAATTAGAAAATGGAAAAGGAGGTATTTTTGTGTTTTGATTTGTATAATAATATTGTAATTAGTGATTATTATGGAAATTCAATTAATATATTTACTAAAGATGGACAGCTGATACACAAAATTATATGTAATAATCCTACAGGAATAGTTGTTAATAATAACTTTGATATTATTTGTGCTAGTTTTGTTGATAATGCAATAAATATATATTAATTATATTGTTGTTATTTACATATTTGTTTTGTAATTAAATTATCATATTTCACTCTATTTATATTAATAATTCCTGTACCACAAATGTATGCATAAATAATAATTTCACCAAAATTACGAATTGACTGACAAGTCTTATTCTAAGTGATACCCAATATATCTGAATACATTAACGGTCTCATGTACATAGCAGACACCATCTTTGGTCTCTTACTGGAACTAAACCTGTCTATAACTTCCACTTCCTATATCTATCGGGCAAATTATATAGCAGTCACCTGACCATAATGTCCACTTTTGAAAGTCCCTTAGAATACAACCATTAACTACTTCCTTTGTATTATATTATTTGCCAGTCACCTGTCCTAATTGTCACATCCAATATATAACTACCTTTCTATTATGTCTATAACAGTCACTTTTGGTTAGTCCCATTGGCCGCCGTTATAGACAAGTTTGACTGTGTTGGATATTTCTGGATTTTACAGTGACTACTAATACTATTGCTAGTATAGTGGCTCAGTTCTAAAATGGTCTACTTAGTATATTAGTATACTAACACATCGTCGTTCCTGTAAATTGTTTCTGTAAATTGCGAATTTACCAATAACGGCTAGACTAAATCTTAATGAGAAAGGACGGTTTAGTACTGTCGAAGAGAGCAATACATTGTATAAACAGAATCTGGCCGCTGGGTAGCAGGGCCTTAGTGTCGCATTCGACACCCCGACACATAGAGGCTACGATTCGGACAATCCCGTGTAACAGGTGACGTAGGAATGGTAGGAGTGGCAGTGGATAGAGTCGAGGCATGAAACAACTATTTGATAGCATAACTCTTGAAAATGTGTCAGTATCCATGACAATGAATGGTGTGGTTCTACCTGTCTTAGGAATGTATATTGTAGGTGCTGAGGAGACCGGTGTACCTATGGGTCTATTATCAGGTACCATACAGAATGATATCCTAAAGGAGTTCATGGTTAGGAACACCTATATATAGTCCCCGGATCCTTCGATGCAAATAGTAGGTGATATATTATCATTCACCTCACAGAATATGTCCCGATGCAACTCAATCTCTATATCAGGGTATCATATACAGGAGGCAGGGGCTGACACTGACCTGGAGCTTGCCCTGACCCTCGGAGACGGGCTGGAGTACTGTCGGACCTGATGGAAAGCGGGGATAGATATCGACAAGTTCGCTCCGCGACTATCGTTCTTCTTTGGAATTGGAATGAATTTCTATATGGAAATAGCAAAACTGACGGCTGCGAGGAGACTCTGCTCTCAACTAGTCCGGGATAAGTCCGACACGACTGACACATAGTCTCTAACCTTACGGACACACTGCCAGACCTCCGGATGGTGCCTCACAGCTAAGGACCATTATACTACAGTCATAAGGACATGTATCGAAGCGATGGCCGACGTTTCCGGGGGTGCACAATCCCTCCAGACGAATTCATTCGATGAAGTTCTAGCACTCCCGATACCTTTTAGTGCCAGGTTAGCAAGGAATACTCAGATTGCCATCCAGGAGGAGACAGGAATAGGGCGGGTAGCAGACCCCTGGGGGCTCATATTTCATGGAGACATAAACGGGCCAATTATGCGACCGAGCGAAGGAGACAATCACCCGATTCGAGGAAGAAGGGGAGATGGCATCAGCTGTAACCGCCGGTATACCTAAGCTAATGATTGAAAATGACGCTACAGAGAGATAGGCTCGGATTGATTCAGGAATGGAAATCATTGTAGGTGTTAACAAGCGCAAACAAGACAAAGAAGCCACCTAAATGTCCTGGGGATAAATAACGAAAGTGTTCTAGCAATACATTGTGAGAAGTTAGCAAATCCCATTTACTAAAACTCGCGCGGTTCTCACACTCCTTTAGTACATTCTTGTAACCAAGGCCCTTATATGGTATTTCTAATAACTGCGCTCTATTAACCGCATCGTCCGTTTTCTGGATTTCACTTTAAATTTATTCATAATAATCGGCGCCGAAAATGAAATTCTAAGAATTGTGGCTGAAGTATGATAAAATTGCTGTTATGAGAAATACTCGCCAGCTGGCCACTTAGAGGTGGTTTCATTCCATAGAAATATGAGTATGACAACGCTGTTTACTTGTTTGTTAATTATTTCGTTGTTGATTATTAGGTTAGTGACGGGAGACAAGTATAGTAATAACAAATTTGTATAATGATATCAATAGGAGTAGAAGTGATGAATACAGAAATGTTATACAGCAAAAATGAAATAGACACACAGGTTAATCGGGCCAAAACGGAGCTTCAAAGTTACAAATTAAGAAAACTGTTGGAAGCATTTAATAGACTATAGAATATTTAGAAAAGGAAATAATCTGTGTTAGTTATGAATAATGGAAATAATCAATATACTAATGTTCAGGTAAATACATTCTGAGTAAGTAGTAAACAAAAATACAAATAAAGTTATAATGCTGGTAACAATTCTATTTTAATTAGAAGAGTTATGCTGTCTTCTTTACAATATTTAGCTTCTAATATTTCAGTGTTTGAAATGAATGAATAAGTTCCTAAACCTTCATTTCTCAGCTAAGTAGGTCTCTTGAAGCAATCAGCAAAATTCTCCAAATATTCCTTAGTTACTTGCTCAGTGTATTCATAATTATTATTACTGTTAATGTGATTGAGTAGAATAAACGTAAATTTGTATCTGATAGGCCAGTGTAGTTTATCATCATAACCTCCTTTCATAATATGAATATAAACAGCTACTTTACCTGTATCCATTCTATTCCATTGAATACAGTCCTGGCACTTGTATAAACCTACATAGAATGGATCAGTGAAAGTATTCTCTTTGTTTTCTATCTTCTGTTTAACACCTTGAATCTTCCACTCCAATTGTCCTGTAGGTAGAGGTAGAGGTGTATAAGAAAAAAGAATTGATTTGACTGATTCCAGTTCTGAATTCTTCATAGTAATGTGTCTCTCAAAATTCTCGATTTTGGTATTTGCTGCAGCTAGCTCTTCGGTTAGACTTGCATTTTCATTTTGTAAGAAAGCAATCTTCCTGGTTGCTTCATCCAGTTTATCATTGGTTACTATTTGTTTTTGTGTGAGTTCTGATAGCTCTTTGCTTTTGCTTTCACACATATTTTCGACTAGTAGTATCCTCTGGGTTGCTGTATCAAGTTTGTCTTGCAATAGTTTAGATGTTCCAATGTGTTTCAGTTTCATATCAGCCATCGATAATCTGTAGTGAATGTGCATGAATTCTCTTTCATGAAGATCCAGCTCTCTCCTCTCCATCTCCTCCCTACATCCATAAAGCCAATAAGGACACTCTACTTTCTGTAGAGGACACACGTCAGTAAGATGGACAGGAACATCTCTCCTCTTCAATTGTCTGGTCACTTCCTCTCCTTCCCTCACACATTCATTCGGACAAGGAACTGGAAAGTGCTCACAGTCCTCCAAATGAGGATTCATCTCACAGGCCTTCACATTATTCACACAGAATTCACACACCAGTTCTCTTAAGGGACACGAGTCACTCTGGTGTTCTGGAATCTGTCTCTTCTCCAGTTTCAGAACTTTCCCTTTCCTCTCTCCTTCTAAACAGACACAACCCAGAGGACACAGTACAGGAAAGAACTCACATTCTTCCAGGTGGTGTATTGCTGTAGTCACTGTGTCACTCCATTCACACCCTCTCTTCTTTAGGGGACAACTAATCTACAAATAAATAACTCATCTGTAAACACAAACAAACATTTGGAAATAACAACAAATAACAACAATTTTATCGGAGACAATTTCACGGTTCATCTTTACTGGTTGCCATGCTACACCCTCAGGAATGCACACACCACACCTCAATTCTTCTTCATAGAGACAAGCATCTCTTAACAATCCATTACATAAGGCACATACCAATAGTTTCAGTTCCATTTTGCTTGATAAGTTTTCTACCAACAAATCAACCCTCCAGCCTCTGTAGCTACCATCCTCTGTCTTTATGTACACCAAGTCCTCTCTCCCTTCTGAGTCTGTTATCTTCTCTGCCATTATACAATCTACGTATGTTTTTGTTGAATAGAATTATTATATAAATAAGAGTAACCTGAGTAATGATAATTGAATTATTACTTATCAAATAGTTACAGGAATGGAAACAGTTAAGCTGTTAAGAGAAAACGGAAAATAGTAGCTCTTAGTATATATCACTAAACTAAATTCCATTTGTCTATCTCATAACTATAGGAGACGATACGGTTAGTTCAGTCAGATCAATTTTAATCATTTCACACCTTAGGAAAGTATCTAGAATTGTAATACAGCAAAAATAAAATACAGTAGACTCCACCGGTTAATCCGGTCAAAATGGCATGGCACTGTTAAGACTATAGAATAATGCTAAAGCAATACTGAGTAAGTAGTATATAGAAATAACAAACAAATTAGACAAACAATCTAATGTAGAACTGCTCCTACTTATAGCTAACCTAAGTCTACTAAGAGACATTACTAAAGACACTTTCTGAGGTATACTAATTAGCTCATAGCAGTACCGTGTCGTGTATGACTTTATGTCAATTTACTTACCCTAATACATCATACATCCTTAGTAATTATTGATATACTGAAGATAACGGTTATACTCCCATTATATTAACTAGAATTGAAGAGTTATGCCGGTAAGATAGAAATATGGTTAAACGACTAGTATTTCTTCACAAATTAATATGCGTTTTCTTGGAGGACAGAATAATCCCAAAATACATGCAAATGTTACGAAGGCCATAGCAAAAGATCTCTCGGGCTACCGTTTGAGCACCCTTCGCCTAAACGATGGAATAATGTAATAAGTAAACCTAATTCTTAATTGTTATCGAAGATACAATAAGGAAGTAAGAATTTCCCCAATACATATAGCTTGAGAAATTAATTGATATACTCTAATTAATGAGACCGACTACCCAGCACTACCTAATACATAGAGGTGATGTATGTGCTAATCTGGCGCCTAAACAATTCGTGAGACAGTGTTCAATATCGGTGAGCTTTAATATCTTTCCCTGGGAGATTATTCCCTATTTACATATCTTAAGAGATATTATTTAAGCTAGATGTGTGTAGGTGTAGAATGCTCTGCTCCTATAATTATATAATCACATTTCTAACACATTTTATGTGATAATTATTTCCCTTGACCCTAGGTATGGAATAATTCTGGGATCCAAGTCGCCTCTCTAACCCTAACAGGGCATAAGGTACAAGCTTAGGAACATGTTCCAAATGTTTGCCCAGCTGTGTCAAATTCTACTAGAGATATATATTTAAACTCGGCGCATTGCGCCTTGAGTTATCCATTTTTCCCTTTGAGTATTATAATATAAATATATTTAGAACAATGTAATTCACAAATATACGTATATGGCCAGGGCCGTGCCAGTAATGCAATCTGCCCAGGTCAAACCTGGGTAGAAGTTTTTTCAGGCCAGGTTTGGACCAGGTGACCTGGTGACCACCACAGCCTGGGTACTGAAAATAGTGGCTAGATCTAGAATCTAGATAGTTGGTAACTATACGTAGATTCATATCGCTTGTTTGTCCTAATAAATAACTATGAGAATTGGAATTAAATATCAGATCCTATTTCAAAATTACTGTGCTTTTATAATAAAAGAATATTTTGTCAGTATATGTTAATGAGTCAGAGAATACTCACAACTCATTGGGAGCTGTCACGCAACTGATCCGGGGCCAGTTATGGCTGACTACAACTGATACGCCGTTGCCATAACTGATACGAGGCGGACTAGTTATGGGCTGGGCCAGTTGTACCGTGACAGAGCCCTGATATTACTCTAATTAGGTTTGACCTGGTCAGGTAAAATTAGGCTCGCATCACCCTGGACTAGATGGCATATATATCATTGAAATATTTTGTAAGATCAACCCCCTTTGCAGCCGTTGAGAGCAAATATTTAGGAAAATTTTGAGATTTTGGAAATTAGTTCACAATATATGTATTTATCGTGTTTATCATGGAAGTAATAGAATTCAATGAAACTTCACTAAATATATCGAACATGCTGAATCCGATTTTCACACTTTCAGATTAATCATATGCAGTGATGTTTTCCTGGGGGAACGCAGGGGAACGCCGTCCCCTCACAATTTCTTCTAGGGGACACGTTCCCCCAGATATCACTAGCACAGAACAAACAAAATTGTAGTTGTCGTATATTGTAATTCCTCCTTGTAGTATAGTAGTAATAATATTTGTATTTTAACATCTAATTATTACAACATTTTCCACGCATAGGTGGATAGAGCGTTCCCCCACTCCTAAAATTGGGAAAACATCACTGATCATATGCGAATTTATTGTTGTTTTTATGAATATAAAGTAACAATTTGGCCAAATTGAGGTAGAATCATACTTTCAACGATTATACTGGGGTAATATATTTACAAATCAACGGACACACGGTGATATAATTGATCTTACAAAATAATTCAATAACATATATGCCATATACGTATATTTGTGAATTACATTGTTCTAAATATACAGTATGTCCAATAATTATTGCAACACTAGGGAGATTCCTTAGTGTAACCCAGAAACAATAAATATGAAAGTATATGATCTAGTTTTTTGTCTACTTGTTGAGGATACACTAAAGATTAATATTTGATTTTATTTCCATCGTTTTCTACGACCATCTGACATCTACGCGTCATAGACTTCCAATAGGGTTCCAAAAATTCGGGTGTGAGAGAATCCCAAATTGCTTAGATACACTTTTCAAGCTCAGCTAGTGATTTGGCATGTTGTTTGCAACTTGATTTTTCAACCAGCCGAATAGATTTTCTATCGGATTAAGGCCTGGTGATTGACTGGGCCACTGAAAGGCATTATTTGGCATTTTTTCTGAGATCCATTGTTGGGCTAATTTTGAACGGTGCTTTGGATTATTATCCTGGACGAGAAACCATCTATTTCCGTGGAAAGCCTCAGCCTGTGAAAGAAGATACCATTCAAGGATCTTAACAAAAAATTGTGCATTCAAATTCTGACGAAATATGCACAATGAGAGGTAACGAAAGACGAAAATGCAGCTCATATGTGTAATTTTGGTGAGTGTTTGGTAGTCTTTTGTGATCGTTATTTTCCAGATTTTATCCACATTCGAACCGTCCCACGATTAAGCCAGAAAGAGGCTTCATCTGCAAACACAGTTCTACACCACAGTTTAAATTTGTTTTCTGTGCCCATTCAATTCTGAAGAGACCATTTTTTTCAGATAGCAATGGAATCTGGACAGGAAATGGCTTAGAGTATTTCAGTTTCTGAAGAGTAAGATGGGCTGTACTTTTACTGACTGTCAGTTTCTTTGTTTTAGCTACCCTGGTTGTAAGTTTACGTACACTAGTCTCTGGAACCGATTTGATGAACTGAGTAGCTGTATATTTTATTGAATTGCCGAGTAAATTTGGTCTACCACCGCCTCTTTTGTGTCAAGGGTCATATTTGTTTGAAGCCATTTTTTTACCCTGTAAACTGTCCCTCGATCAACATCTAAAATGCGTGAGATTTCAGTAGGTGTATGTTTATTGCCAATCAATAGAGTTTTGATCTTTTCTCTCATCACCTCTTGAGCCATATCAACACTAAATGCTAAATTATTCAGCTAAAACGTAAGAGAATTTTCTAATTTATGATGAAAGGTACTAAATGATGACGTCATCCTCTTTTGCATGAAATATAATCCCATTGTGTTTGCTCAGATTTATCTTCAAATAGATATCAATTAACTTTCTATATTAGTACAGTAACTACTACTTATCAAATAGAACTATAGCAGCAGTGGTGAAATAGAAATAATGATGTGTTGCAATAATTATTGGACATACTGTACTTATATTATAATACTCAATGAAACCGTCAATTTGGAGATAAGGGATACCTCGAACGCAAAGCCCAGAGGGCTCATGTATTGTATATTCTATAGAATAGCATTATCGTTATATTATACATAGCTTAATATATAATTATAATATACCCATAACATTATACTCAAAATCAGATATAAGTAGTAGATTAGTTATTTATTATTTGCTTTACAAACTTTTACTACAAATTCTTCATAAAAAACTTACAGGTAAGTTGGCTTCTATGCTTTGGTGTCTATCCAGCACCTTATTATACAGAAATGAGTTTAATTATTGTTTCCTTCTTTGTTACACAATATAATTCCTACAGAATTTGGTTTGGATTGACAATGACCATCTTATTGTTACAGCTTTGTAATAAGCCTTTTTGAATGGCTACCACCACTTTCCCATTATGTTCACATAACACCATTCCCTTTGTACCGTAATTACCGCATTTCAATGGCCTACCAGACAAATGTTCTGAATAAGCAAGCTCTCTGCAAGAAATAGGGTGTAATCACAGTAATAAATTGGTACGTCACTTACACCTGTATTAATCGGACTGAATGATATAGAAGTTTACTAATTATATGTTTATCCTTTTGATCAATAGCTTCTCAAACTTTTCATGAATATATTCGTTTTTCAGAGTTGCAATTGGTTGATATTTGTAGGTGTTGTTTTGCATCCCTAAAGAAGTTTTCATTTCCGATTCAGTCCGAGGGCAAAACCGTTTGGTACAGGAACGACATATCGGCCTGTCCTTATTCATTCGACCTCATTTAAATAAGAAGCTTTGCCCCAGGTGTGTTGATAGGATTCATACGCCATACTGTGGACTTGACCTCTGAACACTCCTCGAACCAAATTAATATATTATTTTGAAACCTTTTCTTAGTTCTATAAAGTACGAAATACACTCGAGTCTGTTCTACAAGAGTAAATAACAAATATGAAAATACAAATAAAGTTATAATGCTGGTAACAATTCTATTTTAATTAGAAGAGTTATGCTGTCTTCTCTACAATATTTAGCTTCTAATATTTCAGTTTGTGAAATGAATGAAAGGGTTCCAAAACCTCTATCATTTCTCAGCTGAGTTGGTCTCTTGAATTTATTAGGATATTTCTCCAAAGTTTCCTTAGTTACTTGATTAGTGTATTTATAGTTATTATTACTGTTTATGTGATTGAGTAGAATTAACGTATATTTGTATCTGATAGGCCAGTGTAGTTTATCATCATAAGCTCCTTTCATAATATGAATATAAACAGCTACTTTACCTGTATTCATTCTATTCCATTGAATACAGCCCTGACACTTGTATAAACCTAGATAGAATGGATCACTGTAAGTATTCCCTTTGTTTTCTATTTTCTGTTTAACACCTTGAATCTTCCATTCCAATTGTTCTATAGATAGAAATGTGTGAAAATAGAGTATTTCTTTAACTGATTTCAGTTCTGAATCCTTTTCAGTATTATGTTGCTTCAAAATGTGTATTGTTGTCTCAATCTGTCTCAGATTGAACTTAATTACCAGCAGTATAGCTATACACATGATAACTAGTGCTAATAATATCCATGTACCCCAGCTTCTGGTAGTATCAATTCCATTCAAAGAGCTTGTTGTTTCAAATTCCTTCATATACATTTTGTCACTCAGCTGTTCGATGGCAGTTCTCAACTGATTGAATTCACGCACTAACTTCTCGTGACTTATCGTATTCTGAGTTATGTGTGTCTCCAGCTCTTTTTTCAGTATTCCAATTGTGTCACAACCAACTTCCTTATAAGGACATGTAACAACCCCATCTGGATTATGTGACTGTATAGACTGTTCGTTCTGGTGTATCCTATCTCTCTCCATAAGTAAGAGGGGATTAGAATAACTATACCCATGATAACTAGTGCTAACAAAATCCATATACTCCTGTTAGTATTCGTATCACTTCTATACAAATAGGTTTGTTTGTTTGTTGTTTCAAATTCCTTATTATTCATTTTGTCACTCAGCTGTTCATTACTAATTCTCAGCTGATTAAATTCATGTAGCAATAATTTCTGGTGACTAATCATATTCTGAGTTATATGTGTGTCCAAGTTCTTTCTTACTACATCAATTGTGTCACAACCTACTTCCATATAAGGACATGTAACAACACCATCTGGATTGTCCAGACAAATTCTAGCGTGTTCGTTTGTTCTGTTAGCTTGTACTTCTTTTCCACAGTACTCGCACTCTTGATTTCGGAAGTGACACTCTTTCTGGTGGTTTATTGTGTCACATTTTTTTAACACCTCTCCACATCCTTTCTCACATTTTATTTTCACTTTATCACACTTATTCATGTGTTCCTCAATATTATCCAGCTTTCCTGACCAATCACAACCTCGTATTGATAGAGGACATCTGCATTCCAGTTCCCTTACGACCCCGTCTACTCTCCCATCAACTTCCCCGCCTCTACCCTCTGTACAATTTGTACAGAATGTCTTGCCTTCAGAAATTTGTGGTTTTATGCTAATTCCATCACATTTTGAGCAGATTAATAATTTCCTCATATTCTCAGGGACCTGTTCCTTGAGTAGGTCTGTTCGATACCCTCCTGTCTCTCCCCTCATATCCACGTAGATGAGAGTACTTATAGAGTCTGGTGTTACAGGTTCTCTCTCTGCCATGTGCCCACTTGTTTACTTGTTTGCTATTTATTACTTATCAGTTAGTTACAGTTCAGTTCTGTACTTCAATAGCTATTACATAAGAGATTAATTTCAAATGGTTACTTAAGAATCTATGACAGCTTGTGAATATGAAACGCTCGACAAAGGTGTGAAATATGATTAAACATATGCATAGAATTCAATCCTGTAATGAGATGGACAAAATCTGAAAGAGGGACAATAGCTAAATTTAATAGATTTGAATTGTTTAGAAATATTAAGAACGCTGCTTGGTCTGATTTACATAACAATGGTGATACCAGGAGTAATACATTTAGCTGGAAGTACTATACACTGGATATACCAGGATTATTTCAAGGAGAATACAAGGATTACATACAAATAATTGGAAATAAACGTAAGGACATTATTTCTATATTTACTGATTCTTTCTAGGATGTATGTAACAAAGAAGAGCCTTTCTTACTGTATTTCTCATCAATATCTTTGTTCGGATATTGAGTGAGAAATACTGTTGTGCTGTGATTACATGTTAGATTAACAGATACAGCCAATACAGTAAGATATATACACACAGTGGAACCTGCATAAACTGACACTCGTTGGGACATAAAAATTGTGTCGTTTTAGCAATTTGTCAGATTATCACGTTGAATTTGTATTGTCGGAAGCTATTTAAAACAGAAACACATTCGGATTATAGAGGTCTTCTGGATTATACCGGTGTCGGTTAATGCAGGCTCCACTGTATCACAATTATATTAAGCGACAAAAATGTACGAGTGAGTCAGCAATGTATAGTTAGTGCCTAATCTCTGGCAGTATATAATGAATCTATTAATTTCATTCTAATTTGTTAAACATAGATATTATTGTATCGAAAAGATCGTGTTTACAAAAATCTAAAATCTCCCCTCAAGGTGGTTGAAATTGATAATCGCCCCGGTTATCATACGAGATATATCGGGATTCCTTTCTTCAACTCTATAAGGTTTGAATTTGAGTCTAGTATTGTGTTTCAAGATATATTTCTGTCTCAAAATGGATATATTGTAAGATAAATTAAGTTAACTATTTGGTCCATGGGTGGCAACAATAGCTCCAGATCAATAATTGGGCCTGTGGTAATAAGTTTCAAACTTTTCTGGGGTTAAACCCCCTGGCCCTCTCCCCCCAAGAAAAAAAATCCTGTATGAAACCCTGAACTTCCTAATCTCTGAATAGATTTATTCGATTTACAATAAACACTTACTTTGAATACCACAGAAGTAGCTGTACAGTGAGTCTGTACATGAAAGAAAAATAAGTATTATTCCAAGACGTCCAAGATATTCGTAGTAGCACACACTCAAATAACCACTGTAGCATATAGTAGAGTAGTTTCTGATCTTAGAATGGTATTGTTAAATATTGTTGAATATGTTGATGCAATTAGCATTCACTAAAGGAGAAAATTCAAAAATTATGATAATATATACCCAGATTTCAAAGTCACACGACTCCACTGACCAATACAATTGCACCTTATAATAAATCAGGAGTTGAACCGAATACTACCGGGAAATGCGACATTTTGTGACGTAAAGAATATGCCAAATCTCGATTTTGGTACGGGATTAGGTAAAACGAAGTGGTAAGACTTTAGTGTTCCTTCTTGTTACGAACGTAACGCTTAGGCAGTATTCGGTTAAATATTAATACACACACTTCAGTAAGCCAATAGAAAGCTACTACTCCAAAGCATCAAAAGTCTATGAGTGAGAAGTTGGCGCACTATTCACTGAGCACAGTTCAAATTTAAATTTGACACTCTTCCCCTAAATAGATCTGGGAAAAATGGGTCATTGGATAGAGGAGAAATTTTTTTACACATGCTCGGTAAAAATGCAAAAAATGTAAAAAACATGTAAAAATATTTCAATATATTTTGGTAGAAACATAAACGTCCATGTCTCCTCTCTATCCAATGAGACCATTTTTCCCAGATAATAATTTTACTGTGCACCGTTGACAGATAAATGCATACATATATAGAAGCAACCATTTCAGATTTGGGTCACTATTATAGAGTGATTCTAGTCGGTACGGTAAAATACAACTGTCTGATCAGAACTGTGGATACGCCCGGGAAGAAGACCTATTAATGAAGTACATAAAGTGAATTATACAAAATTACGTACCTATATCTTGGAACACTTGTCACATGAGAAAGGTCTAGTTGAAACTATTTCTATGTCCACATCGGCACAATATCAGTGTACCCAATCTTCACATGTATCACACATGACCCACTCCGGTGGTTCCTTTTTACCCACTCTCCTCAATCGTACTGGTATGGGGTCTCTTTGGTTGCAAATGCTACACAGGATACCAGAGTCTGAACTGCTGGATGAATCAGACCAAGACTATGAGATGACAGGAGAGACACTACGCTCTCTCATTCTTCTCTTTACACTTAATCCTCTCCGTCCTCGAACCCAACACATTTCTTCTTTGGGGCATTCTCAGCCCCAAACTGTCCCCCTTTATAACTTCTTCCGCCTTCTGCTTTCAACAGAGCACTCTCTCTATGTTGTCTGAATAATCTCGCTCTTCTTCTTCGTCTTTGATAATTAGACTTCTTCTGAGCACATCGAGAATAATCTGACCAGTATTCTCGTTTGAGAATAGCATTATAAGTCGCCAAGAGGGAGACAGGCCAAGGTCAGTCAGGAGTCCGAATAGTGATAATTCCCCTTCGTTGAAGGTTAGGATAGCGATAGCGGTGCTTATCCTAATAGATTGTGGTGATAAGTACTTGCTCTTGGGACAGAGACTCCATATAGTGTTGTGTAGAGGTTCATTAGGATTTGTGTTAGTCCTAATGTGAGATGACTAAAGAATTCTTGTCAGGCATAATTATTGAATACTTCCCGTACCTTTTCTATATCAATAGGTTTGAAGGTTGTAAGAGCAGTAGGTGCTAAAGAGCTTGATGGGTTTCTCCATCTACAACAAGATTGTTCTCCAGTAGGACAGCTCGAATGATCCCTGCCACATGATCATCAACTAGTATGTGTAGAGCAGGACACAGCTTGGTTGATGCTAAACCATGGTGCTGATAGATGACTGTAGAATAATTTGCGGCGATATAATCAGCCTTCCATTCAGTTAGTGCGTGTTGTACATAAGTAGAATTTTTCGTACTTCTCTTCTTCTTCTTCAGAGCTCGCTTCAGCCGCTTAACTACATGCGTTTTACATTCCTCTTTTCGAATCTTGACAAGAGTGTATGGATTAGATCTTCCACCTGCTGAAAACTTTTGAATCTCCACCTCCAACAAAAACCGAGTATGCCAGGTGATTCTTCACTAAGGGCGTCCCCAAATCCTCTTGGCTATTTCTGGCTCCATACTCTGAGAAGATCCAGTGTAGTTTTGGTTGCAGTTTGGCCTAAGACGTTCTAACCACTTCTCGTACTCGGCTGGTCTATATTTCTGCTTATCTTCTGTCCAGACAGAGCACTTCTCGCAGAGACTGCTCGTGATTTCGTAGTCCAGTACCTTCTTGGTGTCGGTAGAGAT
This sequence comes from Oopsacas minuta, assembly GCA_024704765.1. Lineage (NCBI taxonomy): Eukaryota > Metazoa > Porifera > Hexactinellida > Lyssacinosida > Leucopsacidae > Oopsacas > Oopsacas minuta. The sequence goes on along the minus strand of JAKMXF010000010.1, from coordinate 86,135 downwards.
AACAGCACCGAAACCTATATTGGAATAAAATCCTCTGGTCTTCCAGGAGCTATCGAAGCTGACTGTTATGTTGGTAGGATTAGATTCAGGCGATACTTCACAGTCTGATCTCTGGCGTAGCTGTTTAGTGGCATCAGACATGGCAGTCCTTACTGCAACTTTAGTAACATTTTCAAGACGATTCAGATATGGAGATGGCATAGCTTTCATAAATTGTCTGAGACTACATCTTAGGGCAATTGATAAGCTATACCCTAATTACAGTAAAAATATGAAACAACACTATCCTATTAGACCTCGGAGGACATAAGGAAATTGTGAATATTTTAGCAATTTCTCGAAGTTGCTAATATTAAATTTTTGGCAAGATACTATCTCAAATTTGTGTAAGTGATAATTATAATCTTATTTTCTTTCAGTTCAATTAGATAATTTTCATTGTCTCAGATGACGTCAAATGAATCAAGTTCAAGTTATGAAGAACATGCCCTCAATGAGCAGCGAGATTTCTCAGACTCATTTTCAGATTCAGATGATATCTCCTATATTTCATCGCCTCCTGTACCTCCTCTGGATACTACCTTACCTCTATATCCATCTCAAAATGAATCTACCTCTGAGACAGTAATCAGTCCAACATCACCATGGATTCACAATCACTCACCTCTCTTGGATTGTCTCCTACCACTTCTCAAGACCACTTCCAAATTGGTAAACACATGGAACGCCCTCGAAAGCGTCGGTTCTTTGGAAATAGATATAAAACCTGTACATCATCTCTTACAGATTTGGAAGATCAGTCAGTACACTTTTGCCCCAAACCACCTAAACCAAGAACCAGAAATACGTAAAGGTACTCCAACGCAAAGGCTACATTTCAAAATTTCGCATTCCGCCAACGACGCGATCTAAACCTGTATTACTGCATTCCGGTTCAGGAGAAATGTGAGAAATGCACACAGACCAACTGGTATGAGAATTCTTGATGTTGGCATCCTAGCAGAGGTATTCTCTACCTTTAATTGCATCGAAAGTGTTGGGAGTCTTTCTCTTTATGAAGAAAATGGTTAGCAGACCTTTTACAAAAGTCAAATGGGATAGATGTCACAAAGAATATGCTATCTTTCCTTCTTCACGCTCTCTCGATATTCCTAGCCATCATACATGTATCAATGTGCCATTTATACCAGTGATATGAATGAGGTTACGATGAGGTCAGTTATGGCTGTACACTTTATTGGTATGTTGTAGCGTAATTTTGACAAGCTATCTACAATATTTGATATGCCCCCCATCAAGTGCTATTTCATGTAGCCTCTATGTTATCTAAAATTACCTAGAAGTAAGCAATGAACTAAAATTAGTGAATAGGAAGTTGACTAATACAAAACTACTGGAAAAATGTTCAGAGCCATAGCCCATAGCCAGGGGCATAGCAGGGTACAGCATATGCGGCCAAAGTACTACGTACTAGTAACGCAAGTGGAGATGTTTGTGATTCCCATTTCTTCTGTATAGACTCATTATCACTAGTTTAATCATATTTACTATTATCACACCTAGTTTAATCATATTTACTATTATCACTAGTTTAATCATATTATCACAACTTATGGTGAACATTTCATAATTTCCCTAGAGATTAGCTTCCAATAGTTAAATAGTGGTAAACAGGAGCAGAGAATTCGAATTTAATATTTGTAATGTCTATTAAGATTTGTAAATTCTATTTTATCTTTCTTTAGTAAAATGAATATTTAGTAGAATAATATAATTTCAATAATCAACTAAAAGTAACTTAACAAATTATTTGAGATTTTATCTCAAACTTGAAACTATTGAATCTTTAAGTTTGGACTACAGTCAACTTCCGTTATAACGAAGCTCAAAGGACTGCTATAATCACTTCGATAAAAGCTGAGTACGGAGTAACCGATTGAATTATCTTAGAGGGTTTGGGACCATATTGATGGTATTCCATAATTCAGTATATTTATTTCTATAAACCCGGCAGGAGTTAACTGTATTTGTATATGATAATCCACAGCGGTAATAAACCTGAGAAACACAGGATCTCATAATTCATATTCCATAGAAAATTAGTTAATTTCTTCTTATGAGAAGTAGACCTGATTAATATTGAGTTATAGAGGTTATCACTTATAAGAACACCTGTCAGTCAATTTGTATTTTAGTGAATTATTATTTAGGCCTGATTTGTAGTACAGTAATTATTAATATTATAAGAGTGAAATATGATAATTTAATTAAAAACAAATATGTAAATAACAACAATATAATTAATATATATTTATTACATCATCATAACTACTAGCACAAATAATATCAAAGTAATTATTAACAACTATTCCTGTAGGATCCCTACATATAATTTTGTGTAGCAGCTGTCCATCTTTAGTAAATATATTAATTGAATTTCCATAATTATCACTAATTATAATATTATTATACAAATCAAAACACAGAAAAATATATTCTCCTCTATTTTCTAATTTTATGAAACTTTTCAATAAATCACCTGATTTAGAGAATATGTGTATATTATTTATCTCATTATTGTCTGCTACAAATATCTTATTATTATTTATTTTGACGTCACTCGGGTCTTTGAGTTTGTCTTTTCCTATTTCTCTAATATATTTTAAATCAGAGCTGAATACTGCAATTATATTATAATCAGAATCTGCAACTAACACTTCTCCATTTGTATCAGTTGTTAGACCAACAGGGAGACTAACACCTTCCTTAACACTCTTAATTAATTTGTAATTTGTTTTAGAGAATTTAAATATAGTACTAGACATCCAATTACTTATAAACACCCATTCGTTATGTAGTGCTATACCGTATGGAAAAATTAGCTGCTTCTTACCAAATTCATAAATGAACTTACCCTCTGTAGAGAAGATCTGTATTCTAGTATTCTTTGCATCTGCTATATAGATCTTATCTCCATCTAGAGCTACTTCATGAGGGAAATTGAGCTCTCCGTGATTACTGCCCTTACCCCCAATCTTTCTGATGGGCTCGGTCTTGTTTCTATATGGTACAGCTATTTCCTGAATAGATCCCAACTTCTCCAGGTGTTCTATGAGAGAGTCTAGACCCTCAGTATTGAAGGAATAAAATGGGACAGGCGTTTCTTTTTCGTGTTTCTGTATTTCAGCTCTTGTTTGCCTCATCTGTTCTTCTTGAAACTTTACTACTTCGTTCTGCTGAATGTTAGTTTCCATTAATTGTTGGATTAGCTTCTCCAGCTCTGCTACTTTTTCCTTTCTTGTATTCTCCTTTCTTAGATAGTCCTGCTTGATATCGAACAGATGCACAAGCAGCTGATCTCTCCTCTCTGTCGCAATCTTGATTATCTTATCGAACGTGGAATAGATCATCTGTTCCGCTAGTTCGAAATGGTTGGTAGGAATTTCATCTGGGTATTGGGTTGCCATTTGTTTGTTATTCTGTTTATGATTATTCTCATTTGCAGACTGTATTTATACAAGTTTGTAGATTTATTATTCAGGTGTCAAGTGGTGAAATAGAAAGTTACAACTAATCACATTTCCTTGAACTCTACCACGAGACTATTATCTCACAGAATTGCGGATGTGTTAGGTCAGATAGCTTTCAATATGTAAATTAGTTCCTGTTATAACTACCCACATTCCTTTTTTATAGAATTAGTTGCTATGCTGTGTTAGCTATCAGTTTCAATATCATAAAGATATATTATTATAAACATGAAAATATTCGTAAGCAATATTCACTTAAACACACAACTACTAAATTTATATCTTTCGTTAAAACTAATCCAAGCGGGTAGAGTAACCCTATTTCTTGTCTTCCTATTTCTATAGTGTGAATGAGAGTTCCTTCTTTATTGAATATCTTTACTTTACCAAATATTTAATCATAGTAAATATGATTAAACTAGTGATAATAGTAAATATGATTAAACTAGGTGTGATAATAGTAAATATGATTAAACTAGTGATAATAGTATTTTCTACTAATTTACTTATAATGTATACAAATACATCTCTCGACCAATCAGATTACAGTCTCCAATTATTGTTGCGTAGTATTTTGAGATTCTAGTACACCATGGACACTCATGTCATAGTATTTTGAGGAAAGTATAGAATTCTGAGATTTAAGTATGTAACACGAATTGTACATGTGGTTCATTGTAATACTCAACTATCTATACACTAGAGATGTAATGTGCCTTACAAATTACAGTATTTCACCTATATTAAATACAGTAACAAAGTGATAATTATTCACTTATTTTGGTTCGCAAAATGACTGAATAACATTTTATTGATTTTGATAAAGATAATAAGAGTTTCAGGAAGTGTGCAAGTAAACATGAAACGTTACTATATTAAACGATCCAACGTTGTAAACATAAAACATCTCTTTCTCTCTAAACTAATTGTGTCTTAATTAAAGAAAATTTCGGAACAACAAATCAGGGGCCTTATTAACTAAAATTCTTAAGTCAAATTCTTAGAATTTTGCTTAACTTTAAGTCAAATTCTTAGAATAATTCTAAGAATTCGAACAATTCTAAGAAAAATATTTAGTGAGGTAAAGAGGACACTTAACTTATAATTTATTTTACTTTTCTATGAAATGATAATCAATACGCATTTAATAATAAAGAAGATTGTTTATCGCTTAAGACAATATGTTTGATTATCATATCTACATGTTGTAATATCCGCTATTGGGTGGGGTAATTTATCTCATTAATGATAAATGAAGTATACAAGTAGAAGGATATTATTTTCTACTATGCGCATATCTTCTCAAAAAGCGATTGAAGTCGAATGAATTGGCATAAATTTTATTAATCAATAGCAAGAATCAATCAAGTAGAATTACACAATTCTAAGAATTATTCTAAGAATTATTCTTAGAATCCGTTAAGTATAGCGAAGTTAAGAATTCTTAACGAAAACTAAGAATATTTCATGAATTCTTGGAATTATTCTTAGAAATACACTTAGAATTAAGTTAAGAATAATTCTTAGAATTTTAGTTAATAAGGCCCCAGAGTTTAATGAATTAAATAAATAAGGTAAGTAAAAATGAAATATTCAAAAACATATAAGTTTACAATATACACATAATATAACGAAAAATTAATTACTTGTTTCTCATTCGGAATTTCTTCAGAAACTGCCACGGTGGGGGGTATTTGATTTTATAGGTCAGTTAATACATAAAATATTTTGACCCTTCGATTATCTCGCCACCTTCTCTCTGGGCACTAAAAATATTGAATTTTTCAACTATATAACTAGTAAATATGGATTGCACACTCTGTGGCCAAAGAATTATCCATAATTTGGAAAAATATAAATAAAATCTTTCCGGACGGAGATAAAATTTGGGGCGGGCGGGGATGAGAAACAAGTATATTACTTCACATGGCTTTATCAAAAAACTGCGACTTTCGATAATGTAGGAGTTATATACTTTTGTAAGTAACACAGAATCTCAACAAACATTTACCACCAAATTACAATGAACCACATGTACAATTCGTGTTACATACTTAAATCTCAGAATTCTATACTTTCCTCAAAATACTATGATATGAGTGTCCATGGTGTTACTAGAATCTCAAAATACTACGCATCAGTACTACTGTTATAAACTCACCAGAACTAACTGAAAACAACTTCTGTACAATTGTATAACCCCACAATCTGATTGGGTTAAAAGACAGGTCAAAAGGTGTGAAAATACGCACATTAGAAATTTTTCATAACTAGATGTCACTACGAGTATACATGCCAAATTTGGCGCCTTAATCTCGAAAGGTGTGAACAGTCGCGTTCAAGGGCGTCTGAGATTACTTGCAAGAAGTGCAATTTATATCCACTACAGGTCCCATAAACTTCAACTTGCTGCTGTCAATGCTGCACAAAAATGTAAAATAATGAGAATTAGGAACAATGTTAACAATCTGGAAATCTTTCCATATTCTTTCAAGAAAGCTGAAGAACTTTCACTGATCCAAGCAGAACTCCAGTCTCCTGAGATTAAAATGGTAAAACCTATCAATACTCGATGGCTTGTACGTGAAAGAGCCGTGTGTGCTGTGCGACGGAGTATCCCAGCTTGGTACGCACATTTGAAGAGATTTATGATGAAACCTGTGATGCAAGCAAATGAATTGCGGCTCTCTTGTCAAAATACAAAACTGTAGCTTGTATCTAGATGCTATCAGATGTACTCGATACAGTTGCCAAGTTACAAGGATTTTACAGGGGAAAGCGATTGACCTTGGAAGTGTGCAATTAATGGTCAATAGTACCACTGAAAGACTAACAGAGATTAAAGAAATAGTAAACAGCACCACCTGGTTCAAGAATCATTCTTTAGTTTTTACAGATGATACTCAGCTTGGTGGAAAACAAATTGTAATCATTAGTTAGGTGATAGTTGATATTCGGTTTAGAGGGTCCAAAACGGACATAGAAGAGACTAAATCAGTGCACTCCCTTCTTTTTCGGATATGGTTAATCACACTTTGAATATATGGCCGATGCACTGTCTGAAGAAATTGAATTTTCCTTTTCCCGGACTGTGTCAAATATTGCGTCCCTCTTGTATATTTATAGAATACTCTGGCTATGTTACAGTTGGTGACATGAAGGAGGACAACTGTCTGCAGAGGCTCTAATCTCCTGTCCCATTGCTTATATTTATTATCATTATTTGTTGTTTATTTCCCAATTATAGTGATTAGTGTGTTTTATACATTTACTGAGTTATTCAGGGTACTATTTGATACCATGGGATCAATCAATTGGATACCTTACTTCCTCTAATTTCGCTCTGCTGTTCACACCTTAAGGATTAAGTCACCAAATTTGGTATGTATGCTAGTAGTAACATCTAGTTGTGCACCTGATATTTGGAAACTTCATATGTGTATATTTTAACACCTTTTGACACCTCTGTATTTTAATCCAATCAGATTATACGGTTTTACAATTATGCATAAATGCATAGAATTATTTCTGATGATTTGATATATTTCATTCGCTTTTAACATTTTAACATTTTAACATTTTAACATGTCTAACAAGATTAGTAAATTCAATTCTATCTTTCTTTGCTAAAATGGATATTTAATAGAATAATAAGTAAAGTTTAATTCTGTACAGACTGTGATTTGATATTTTATTTATTTATTGTTTGAGAATTTTCCTTATTTCGTTACTTAACAATTTATCCATTCAAATCTCTTTCTTTGTTCTAAAACTAGCTATATTTATGATAGAATTATTCCTCAATTGCATGAAGCAGCTAGGAATAATGAAACTGGTGAGTTAACTATTGTCACCTCGATAGAAATCAAACTTGGTGGGTCCACAATGCGGAGGGTTCAGTTCAGACCCCTCCTGGTACCCAAACTTGTCCCCTATGGATAACATAACATATAGCAGTGATTTTCGGTTACAGACCTCCTAAAACGAATTAACCCCCGTTTGGAGTAGCCTTTTCCGCCTTAAGTATCAACTGCTGAGCGTGACTGTAATTTGTTAGATTATGAGCCACAATGTGTCGACCTAGAGGGTTTATCTCGACACAAAGTGGCTTAATTTCTTGACTAAACAGCTGATCTGTCTTCCTTAAAATTTAAGTTCAAGCTCCACTATTCAAAGTTGTTATAATTCTATTTTTAGAAAGGACACCAACTTAAAATTTGGCATGTGTGTAGAATATGAGACTGATAATTCTTTTAGGAATCAATAATTCCTCACAGATATTTACAAGAAACCCAGGGTTGTATTTGAGATTCTATTAAAATATTTGCAAGTTTCAGCCCTTTTGCCCTCTATGCCCCCCCGTGGCGATGTCCCTGTAATTTGTCCTCAGTTGAGCCAAACCCACTTTAGAGAAATCCATTAAGCCAATTAGCCAATTATTCTCGTGTTTTATAAATTTTCAGATCAGAAACTACTAATTCAATGGCCCTAGCATATTAATTTGGGATATAACGTTCAAGGTGAGGAGTTCTAGTTTGATTATCACTGTTCCCCTGCTGATCATTTATACTTAGATGCAGCCATTTCAATCTAGAGTTCGATAACCCCATCGTTTCTTAGTATTGGCCGACACTAATTTGTCAAATCTATAAGAATGACCTTCAAAACTTAACGCAGGACACTATTTTGTTCTTTGACATGGACAAGGTTCCCATTTATACGAAATTGATCTATGATACCAAAATGTGCATTATTTTAACACCAAAAAGAACCCTTTTATTCGAGTCTCATTTTGATAACTTTACACCGGAGGTCCCCAACCTACGGCCCGCGTTCCCAAAACATAGGGTATAAAAGAGAAGTTTGGCCCGCCTGACTCACATATTACTAGGAACTGGCACTTGGTTCTAAAAGGTTGGGGACCGCTGCTTTACACATTGTGATATGGTTTCGCTCAAGTGAGGAAACCCCGTTGAAATGTGATCATTACGATACTAATTGAGAGTGATAACCATTAAAAAGACATGTTAGAGAGCAATGAAAATAGGATGGTATTAAAATCCAAACACACTGGTGTAGGAATTGTATTGTTTAATAAAGAAAACAAACAATAATTAATCTCATTTCTGTATAATAAGGTGCTGGATAGACACCAAGGCATAGAAGCCAACTTACCTGTAAGTTTTTTATGAAGATTTGTAGTAAAAGTTTGTAAAGCAAATACTAAATAACTAATCTACTACTTATATCTGATTTTGAGTATAATATTATGGGTATATTATAAGTGAGACTGATAGCTAATACAGCATAGCAACTAATACTATACAAGGAATGTGGGTAGTTATAACTGGAACTAATTTACATGTTGAAAGCTATCTGACCTAACACATCCGTAAATCTATGAGACAATAGTCTCGTGGTAGAATTCAAGGAAAATGGATTAGTTGTAACTTTATATTTCGCCACTTGACACCTGAATAATTAACCTACAAACTTGTATAAATAGTCTTTAAATGAGACTAATCATAAACAGAACAACAAACAAATGACCACCAAATACCCAGATGAAATTCCTACCAACCATTTTGAACTAGCGGAACAACTGAACTATTCCACGTTCGATAAGATAATCAAGATTGCGACAGAGAGGAGAGATCAGCTGCTTGTGCATCTGTTCGATATCAAGCAGGACTATCTAAGAATGGAGAACACAAGAAAGAAACAAGTAACAGACCTGGAGAAGCTAATCCAACAATTAATGGAAACTAGCATTCACCAGAACGAAGTAGTACAGTTTCAAGAAGAACAGATGAGGCAAACAAGAGCTGAAATACACAAATACGAAAATGCAACACCTATTTCAATCCCTTCCCTCAATACTGAGGGTCTAGAGTCTAGACTCTCTCATAGAACAGCTGGAGAAGTTGGGGTCTATTCATGACATAGCTGTACAATACAGAAACAAGACCGAGCCCATCAGAAGGATTGGTGGTAAGGGCAGTAAGAATAGAATGCTGGATTTCCCTAGTGGACTAACTCTAGATGAAGATAAGATCTATATAGCAGACACAGACAATAACAGAATTACAGATCTTCTCTACAGAGGGTAAGTTCATTCATGAATTTGGTAAGGGGCGGCTATATTATCCACACGGTATAGCATTACATAATGAATGGGTGTTTATAAGTGATTGGGGATTTAAAGTTGTAATAAAATTCTCTAAAACAAATTACAAATTAATTCAGTGTTAATGGATGTGTTGGTAATCCTCTGAGTTTAACAACTGACACAAATGGAGAAGTGTTAGTTGCAGATTCTATTAATAATGCAATTGTAGTATTCAGCTCTGATTTAGAATTTATTCGAGAAATAGGAAAAGACAAACTCAGATCCCCGCGTGACGTCAAAATAAATAATAATAAGATATTTGTAGAAGACAATAATAAGATTACTAATATTTACATATTCTCTAAATCAGGTGATTTGTTGAAAAGTTTCATAAAATTAGAAAATGGAGAAGGATATATTTTTCTGTGTTTTGATTTGTATAATAATATTATTATTAGTGATAATTGGGGAAATTCAATTAATATATTTACTAAAGATGGACAGCTGATACACAAAATTATATGTAATAATCCTACAGGAATAGTTGTTAATAATAACTTTGATATTATTTGTGGTTGTTATGATGATAATGTAATAAATATATATTAATTATATTGTTGTGTTTACATTTTTGTTTGTAATTAAATTATCATATGTCACTATTAATATATTTATAATTACAAAGGTTGCAACTGAATAGTTCCATATTTGGTATTCTGTAAGACAGCTATTCATGAATACTGATATTGGGTTCGGTCGGTTTCAACCTTGATAATTACGGTATACAAGTACAGTCCACTAGAAATACTTATAGGGAATTCTGAAATACCACAGGATCCCAAATTTGTATCACAGTCCAAGGGCAGATTGTGTTAAATTGGCATAACTGGTGGAAAACAATTTTCCAGAGTGCATGTATCAAGCATGTTCTTATAAGTTATTACCGGTTTCAACTGTTTTGGTATTATTCTTGGGATTCCGAAAATTGTTACCTAGTTTGTGCCAAATTCCCATTTTGTGGAAGTCATTTGTATGGTACTAGAAGTTTGCACTAATTATTTCTAGAAGTACCAGTTAGTGAAGGTTACACTGAATAGATAATATAATAATAAAGTTACTAACAATTGCATATGCTCCTTTGCCTAACACATCTCTCTTCTAAGTATAAATACATCGAAGAATACATACACATGTAGGCATGTAAAATATCTTTCAACAATTAAATCAGTCAAAAATGGAGAAAATAGCCAAAGGCAAACGTGTAACAACCACAACTCCATTTGTGGATGTTACACTGAATAAATAATTCAATAATAATGTTAGTAACAATTCCATATAAATTAATTGTGTATAGAGATTCCTGAGATACAGAATGGTAGAGACGTCTTCACAGAGCTAACAACACGATGGATAGGTATCATACGATATGGTAAGCATAACAGACAGAGAGACCACTAAACGAATGGTATATGATGTAATATATGGAATAGGTCGAGATAAATTATCTGAGTATCTTATGGTGACACCACAAGAGGCTCAGGATAGGATAGATAATTTCACAAACACTTTTCCTAAAGTCAAACTATTCATGAATAATGTCAAGAAGATCTGTCATAAGTATGGTTATGTTACAACTCTATTGTGAAGGAAGAGATTTTTATCTCATGTAACAGCTGGTAACATTCAAACTAGAATGTATGCAGAGAGACAAGCTGTTAACTTTGTTGTACAAGGTATATTTTGACAGACTTCCCTCCTTGTGTAATGCTTTGTAACTCTTTAGTACCACAAAAAGTATGAGATATCACACTTCGCATACAACGAATTACTGAAATTCAACCTGAATATTTCAGAACGCACTGAAAATCAAGAGGACGTCGTTTCGTAAATGCTATAAACAAAAAAGTCAGATAAATTTCGACCAGAATTAGCACAAATCAAACAAGACATAATTTCATAAAATAACTCGAAAATAATTCTTGAAAACTTGAGCGCATTTTGAAGAAGACAAATCACAAAATCATTAGTCTCCAAAAGACTAACAAAAACAATAACAAAGCAAATGATAAACACAAATAAAATGTATCGCTTCGAGAAATAACTTAAAACAATTCAATAGTTTTCTACAAAAAGAACTGATTCTGTATTTATAGTTATCTAAGCCAATTTCAACCAATAGGATCTCACCATAGTTTTCAATGCAAGGCCTATTACTCGCATTTATACGGCACAGGGGATTTGTAGAGAATTAAAGGCTTATTTGCTTACAATTTTTGCTTCGTCTGTCCAGCCAAGCAAGACGAATAATGAATAGAGAGGATAGGGTGAGGAATGTGATACGGGATGTTGTGCATTCTAATTGACATTGTTCGTTGTTAGAGTATAATCTATGAATGTGGAGGTAGTATTTTCATAAATAAATGCAGGAATTTACGTCCTTCGTTCATTATCGTAATAATGAATTCAAAGTTTGTAGTGACGACAATAAAATTAGCTGATAATTAGGTCAAGGTCACATGAAGTACATAGTGTGGTGAAATGGGAGGGGAACATAATAATTGAAGAATTCATAAGTTCTAAAAAGGGTATGTAAATATGAATACATTAATCAGCTGTGAAATCCAGTATACTACATTTAAAAATTAGATTATCACTTGTTATCTAAGTATAACAAAATACTTTCCCTCGATCTGTGGGAGTTAAAATTCCGTATTTTATCTGACAAGTCAAAACCTCTTTCAGCAACATAATTATCACACTTATAACGAACATTCCAGACAATTTATTAATTATTATAATCTAAACGGGATTAAGTTTTTGTCCGTTACAAGTACACTCCATTGTATACAAATTGGGTCAATCTTTCAATAAACACACAATAAAAGCATAGTTGTGATTTCGAGGTGAATTCTGTTGTTCAAAACAAATATGAATATTATCAGCATTCATTTGGTTGCTATGGAGACTAGAATAATGGAATTTGAATTTTTTTAGAATTATTCTTTCTTGGTGACAGAATGTTATTTGTAAATATTAATTAACAAAAGATAAATAAAACACTCAATAAATAACAAAACAAGAAAGTAACACAAATAAACAATTGTTTATTCGATAAGAAAGGGGGAATGAAAATTCAGAAAGCTAGGAGATTACATTTCTTGCTCCTCTGAGCTATAATAATTCTATTCTTCTTGTCAATAGCTACTCCATAGGGATAATAGAACTTCTGATCTTCTGGTACCATATCACTACTGATAGTGTGTAGGACTTCTCCTTTATTGGAAAATATCTTGATTTGATGTTCTCCCCGATCCACTACGATAATATTCCCCAGTTGATCCATTGAGAAGAAATAACTCCAACTGATCTCACTTTCTCCTATCAAACATCTCACTAGCTTTCCTTTAAGAGAGAATATTTGTAGATGGAAAGGAGGACAGCTACCAAACATGACATACATGTTATCCTCGTACAGTTTTATGCTATTTGTTAGTGTATCGGATTCAACTTGAGTAGTTTTGAGTTTGATTCTTTTCAGGAATTTGAGATCTTTATCAAACACAATTACTGATTGGTTCTGATACTCACATCCATAAACATTCATGTTTCTATCAATATCAATTCCAAAGACTCTTTTCTCTGTTTTAACCGATTTGATAGAATCATTGCTTGACTTTTCTATCTTTACTAGTTCGTCTTCAGTAGATACGAAAATGAATTCATTCATTAGAGCTATTCCAACAGGCCGTTGAGGTGTTGGTATTTTGTAGAGATGGTTACCTACTCCATCGAATACTTGTATTATGTTAGCGATATTATCAGCAACAAATATATTCTGTGTGTTGTTGTCAATTGCTATTTGCCAGGGATTAGCAATCTCACCAGAACCTGTTCCTTCTCGGGACCAGACAGGACACAATTTCACAGAATAATCAACTGGGATTATAGGTCTCTCCTTCAGTGCCACAACCTTACACACATCAATCACTGATTGTTCCAGCTGTTCCATCTTCCAGTCCAACTTTACCCACCTCACATTCACACTCCTTGCTACCTCCTCTCTGATCTCATCTTCTATCGTTCGTAGATTCTTCTCGAGTACTTTCTTCAATTTGTTCCTGGTTAAGTCTCTCTCTAGTCCTTCTCTAGCTGTGTACAGTTCCTGGAGGAGCTCTCTCTTCTCATTGAACTCTTGTCTCGCTCTCATAACAACCTCATCTATCTCTTGTAACAGACTGTGCTCCCTCACAACTAACAGACTCTGTAACTGCTGGAAGTTACTACTCACTTTCTCTTTCTCTATCTGCACGTGGTTAGTCAGATCTGTTAGATTCCTCTCTAACTCATCTACACACATCAGTTCTCCTACTGCTGCTACTCGTGTCGCCATAACTCTTAACTCAAACGTATATTCTATAACTTTTAACTATATCAATATACCTACCACAATACATACAGTGCTTTTATATTAATCTAATTATACTCAATAGTCATTTGTGTTAACAGATAGAATTACAATTCAGAAATGGATTTGTGTATAGTGTTAAGTGGCATACAGTAGACTCTACCAATCCATCTTAACCCGATTAAGTGGAATAAAGGTGTTGACTTAATTATACTATGATCTGTTATAGATTGTAAAAAAATCAAATTGCTTATGTTGTGGAATATTTCTAATAATTGTCCGCTTTGGAAGGTCTACTAGTCCTTAGTTAATTATACTTTTCTTAGAAACCGCGGTGAGAGCAGCCCCCGAGAAAAGAAGTAGTGACGCGCCGTACTCCCACCCCCAAAACCAAACGCTGATTGTCAGTAAGAAATTTGTCCCTGGTTTGGACTTTTGAAAATCTGGCAATCCTATTATGCCCTCTTGCCATGACGTCACTGTCTTTAACCGATCAAATACCAGTTGAGGATATCTATACGTATATGTTGTATAAATGGAACAGCTGGATATGAAAACAAAATACTAATATAATTAAATTCCAAATATACGGTACCGTTGCTAGGAAAACCATTTAATTTTCTAGGCTTGTGTGTTCTTCTGTTTGCAATTTCTTGTTTATGTTTGATTTTAGGAGACAGCTTACATCAATCTAAACAACAAACAAACAAACAAATACATTTATGAATTTAGCATATTACAGTTGCCTTATGTTGTGTATATAGGGTAGGACACGAGAGGGGAAGGGAACTCTGGGACTTTTAGCTCTAGAATATATGTCAGTTTCAAATTGACTCTAAATAAATTCAATAGAGTATTACTTTACATAAGCGGAGGATAGCAGGGGTCATTTGAGTGTGTTTTAAATTAGTCTACTGATTGGGAACCAGTGATCTAGATAATAGGACTCTAATTAATTAATACAGTAAAGAGACTATGCTGTGGAATAATAGCAGTCTAACACTAAGGATCTTTACTATTCACTAACTCCCTAACATGCTTATATGACATTGAAACATATGTTACTCTTCGTTGGTATTTGACTACACCCCTTAGAGAGGGAGGTAGAAGGTGATCATCGAAGGAGCTATTATAATTTATTCGTACAAACCTCGTAAGCCGCTGTTTCCTCTGATAAAACGACCTTTTGCTCGATGAGTGAAATTAGCTGTCTTTCTAAGCTTAAATTTTCTTCTCTCTTCTCTTCCAAACTATTACTGTAGCACGAACATCTAATTAGAGACGAGTGTGTATAATTATAGTTGTTTGCTTGTTTGTTTGTTTGTTTATTACCTTTCTTCTAACATTTATTTTTCGTTAGCAACTTTTGATAGTTTAACTCTTGCTTTGTTGACTTTATTTCTCATTCTATCTATCTCTGTCTTTAATTCTAATAATTTATCTCTCATCTCCACACACTCTTTCTCTTTCAATTTAACCTAGGAAACAAGTAAACAAAAAGTAAACAACCAATTAAACCGGTCTATTCACCCCTTGGTGAGTTACTGATGACAGAAGGGGACAAACAAAAAACAAACAACAAACAAACAATATATTAATAAGAACCTGTGCTCTGCTAGTGAATAATTCAGAGTGCAAATCATCACACTCACTATTAGTTACATCTAACTGCTCCATGAGTGAGGCTATAGTCTCCTCTAGAGTACAAACTCTACCAACCTCTTGTTCTAAGTACTCCAATTTGGGAGCATCAATGAACCCAGTAGGCTTAGCTGGAGGAAGCATTTGAGGTGTCATGTATTCAGGAATATCTATAATTAGTATCATTAATGCGAGTGAGAAATATATACAGAATCTTAACAGTCAACTCCTGTTATGTAGAACACGAATATATCGAAATACCCACTTATATCGAGGTATGAAATTGTATAAATTTGATCCCAAATGTCAAAGTAACATATGCTACAATTAGCTTTACCTGTCTGTTCATCCGCAGAGTCACGATCTGTTTGTAAGTGTATCGGTCCGCCGAACTAGGAATTTTATAAATAATAATAATCAAATAAATAAATAAATTCATAAACTAACGATTCCATCTTGTCCTATCTCTTCTAACAAGCTAACTTCATCTGCACAAGATTGTCTGTTTGCTAAATAACAAATATCAAAGGCCAGAAAACACGAGACAGAGAACGAGCATATACAGTGCTCCACTAACGGGGTCTGTAGAAATGAAGGAAAATGACTGAGTAGACGAAGTAACGGAGTAGCACTGTTTGTTACACAGGTAGTTTGTTTTGCATATAGTAATACTTACCTTAAGAAATTCAAACTCAAACTGTTTCTAGAGATGATTCAGAGATTCTCTGGTATCAAATAATTCATCCTTATGCCATGTTACCTGCAGAACAGAGGTGTTAAAATGTGATTAATCACATTTAGGATAACATAATTTACTTCTAATTCTAGCTCTTGGTTTTGATTAGCTAAACATTCAGCATTATTAGTAGCCTCTTCCAAATCAACAATCAGCTGTTCTCTCTCAGTTGTCAGCTGATTCACACATTTATCACCCTCACAACCTTTACATCTAGTTCCTTGATCTAAAAATAGAACTTATGAGAACCTCCTACAATAGCAACAGTCATAGCGGTTAGGAATGTATATTACCTATTCTTGGAATTCAATAAGTGATTTTTGTAATGAGTGAATTCTCTCTTTATATTTCTCATCTCGTTTCTTAATATTTACTAGTTTTTTTAACTGTACTACCTCTCCTTGCGTTTAATAAGCAGGGGCGGCGCCAGAAAGTGGCGAACGGAGGGGCTGGCCCTGGCGACAAGTTGTATCGCGGTGGCCAAGCTCGCGCGAAATGTCTATTATATTATTCAACATATTCGCCTTTAATTGCCAGAAAATTCTATGACCCGGTGCTTTGGATGGATAATATAGGTAAATCAGAAATGAAGACATAGATTATTAAGGTAATATGGTAATAACAATCAAACACAGAAATTTTATGCAAACATGACCTGTGTAGCTAATCTGTCATATACAAAGGAAGAAAAATGAGGTATTTGAATTAATGTTATGTAACCAGATTCATCTGAATCATCAACTGAATGAGAAGCAAGAGTTTCGGAGAAGTAAGACGGAATATAAGCTAAAATAGGCATCTATAAAAACAAACAAATTTGGGAAAAAACAAAACAAAGACGAAGCAAGTTCGTTCAAAAATATCTAAATTTTTATCTCCTGAAAATCACGGAGGGGCTCTAGGGGGCGCACTCGAAAATTACGGGGGGACTTGAGCCCCCAAATTTCTCCTGGCGCCGCCCCTGTTAATAAGCAGAACTAGTAAAACAACAAACAACAACAACAAACAAACAAACAAACAAACAAATTTATTTAAATAAACTTACAGTAGCAAGTTCTCCTCAAGTTCTATCCTATACTCAGTAGCCAATGAGAATTATTTCTTCCTCTTTTCACGCTCTCTGTTCAGTTCCTGTTTGTTTAGTTCCAGTTCTAGTTCCATATTACGCATCGCTAGTTTGGACTCTTCTGCATACAGCTGGTATTCTCAGCATTTCCTGTCCAATGAATGGACCTCTTGTTGTAGATGCTGTGGATATATATAGTAACAAATTTAATATGTACATAAAACTGTCCTTATGCACCAACGGGACTCAAACCAGCTCCCCCATATCCCTATAAGATGGGCAGGAAAATGGCACAAAAGGTGTGAAGTGGTAATGCTATAAAAAGAAATATAACTCGAGAATTAAATATACTATTACCTCTACAAACACTAGCAACTCTGAAGGAATGCTATTACTAAAATCTGACTGGTTGTGTTACGGGCTTGATACATTCCAATCTAGCGAATTGGTATCCGAGTTAGCGGTGGTGTTACCCAAGTGATCTGGAGATGAGATATCTGGACTTGGAAAGTTCTCAAAATATTCTGAGTTATCCTGAAATTTTGGTGTTGACGTATTCATGGCTATTAATATTAATACAGTGTTATATCGAAATTGTACAAATATTGTCCCAAACCGTCGAAATAACAAATATTTCATCAGTTCTATCGAAGTTATTATCAAAGTCCCTTGAGCTTTGATATAACAAGAATTGACTGTATCGGTAACAATTCTAAAACAGCAAATAACGAACTGTCCCATTGTCTTTCATAATAGCGGACAATTGTGTGAAATATAACCTCTGATAATAACAAACATTACGTTGTATAATTGAAATAAGATATCTTAAAAGGTGTAGCTTGTTATTCAATAGTTATGTAGCGTATTATGGGCTGGTTAGACGTTAGACGATCCCAGTTGGTAATAATCAACTCCTCCTTTACCAACATATATTACAAGTTTCAAAAGAATCTCTCTTAAATGTATTGATAAAGGGCAGTGTTATCTTACTTATGATCAGACACTTTGCCCCTTCTAAATAGCTGAAATATCAAAAATGACATTTACCCTTACCAAATAATTTTCCTGGATTTAGGAAATTCCCAGGAATGTGTATTTCTTACAAAAATACTTTGATAATGGCAAATATTTTCGAAATTAGTTTTCAGCGAGCTTACTGACGTATAAAATATATGAACTTTGATATTTTGATATTTTTCTTGCATAAATTTCAAGGAGGAATATACAAGAAATGATTAGAATAACAAATTGAAATTGATAGCTAATATAGCATAGCAACTAATTCTATACAAGGAATGTGGGTAGTTATAACCGGAACTAATTTACATGTTGAAAGCTATCTGATCTAACACATCCGTAATTCTGTGAGACTGTAATCTCGTGGTAGAGTTCAAGGAAATGGGAATAGTTGAAACCTTCTATTTCACCACTTGACACCTGAATAATTAACCTACAAACTTGTATAAATACATTCTGTAAATGAGAATAATCATAAACAGAACAACAAATATATGGCCACCAAATACCCAAATGAAAATCCTACTAATCATTTCGAACAAGTGGAACAGCTGATCTATTCTACATTCGAGAAGATAATTATGATTGCTGCAGAGAGGAGAGATCAGCTGCTGTTCAGCTGTTCGATATCAAGCAGGACTATCTAAGGAAGGAGAACACAAGAAAGAAACAAGTAACAGACCTGGAAAGCTAATCCAACAATTAATGAAAACTACCATTCAACAGAACCAAGTAGTAAAGTTTCAAGAAGAACAGATGAGGCAAACAAGAGCTGAAATACAGAAATGTGAAAATGAAACACCAATCCTAAGCATTTCCCTCAATACTAAGGGTCTAGACTCTCTCCTAGAACAGCTGGAGAAGTTGGGGCCTATTCAGGATACAGCTGTACCATACAGAAACAAGACCGAGCCCATCAGAAGGATTGGTGGTAAGGGCAGTGAGAAAGGAGAGCTGTATAGTCCTCGTGGATTAGCTATAGAAGGAGTTAAGATCTATATAGCAGATACAGCCAATGCAAGAATACAGATCTTCTCTACAGAGGGTAAGTTCATTCATGAATTTGGTAAGGAGCAGCTAAATGTTCCACACGGTATAGCATTACATAACGAATGGATGTTTATAAGTGATGAGGGTCTTGATGCTGTATTAAAATTCTCTACAACAAATTACAAATTAATTCAGAGTGTTAATGTTAGTCTCCCTCTTGGTCTAATAACTGACACAATTGGAGAAATGTTAGTTGCAGATTCTTATAATAATATAATTGTAGAATTCAGCTCTGATTTAAAATATATTAGAGAAATAGGAAAAGACAAACTCAGATCCCCGCGTGACGTCAAAATAAATAATAATAAGATATTTGTAGCAGACATTAATAAGATTAATAATATTTACATATTCTCTAAATCAGGTGATTTGTTGAAAAGTTTCATAAATTTAGAAAATGGAGAAGAATTGATTTTTCTGTGTTTTGATTTGTGTAATAATATTATTATTAGCGATAATTGGGGAAATTCAATTAATATATTTACTAAGATGAACAGCTGATACACAAAATTATATGTAATAATCCTACAGGAATAGTTGTTAATAATAACTTTGATATTATTTGTGCTAGTAGTTATGATAATGTAATAAATATATATTAATTATATTGTTGTGTTTACATATTAGTTTGTAACTTAATTATCATATTTCACTCTTTATACAGTCAGGGGACAAAAGTATTCGACCACACAAATATATTGCCATAAATTGTATACTCTTTCCCACTCGTATATATTGTGTAGTCTATATTCGTAGCTGCAATCTAATACTTTTGCATAGAATAACATGTATTTTTCCAGAATCTCAAAAAAATTTTTTCGATTTACACTTTGTGAAGGTGTTAATTATTAATAATCATTAGATAATCATTGATAATCAAATATATGATAATTAAAAGCCAATTAAGAATCAATAATCTCTGACTTGATATTTGAATTCTACGTTGGCGAGTTACCCCAGATTACAAGTTTCATTGGGATTGAACAATTTCTGTCAAAGTTATAGAAGAATTTCAATTTGTGCCACTTTTTGCAAAAAAGTGACACAGGTGGCAGGAAAAGTGTCACTACAAGTAAATCAACTAGAGTTAGGAGGAATAAGTCTAATTAATATTTTCGATTGATATGACTATGCTAACCCAGGAATTCCAAAATAACCTCTTGGTAGCGGCCACTTGTGCCACCTTTGCAAAAGGTGGCACAAGTGGCACAAATTGAAATTCTTCTATAACTTTGGCAAAAATTGTTCAATCCCATTGAAACTTTCAATCTGGGGTAACTCGCTTACGTAGAATTCAAATATCAAGTCAGAAATGACTATCCTTTATAGGCTTTGAATTACCACATATTTTGGTTATCAATGATTATTTAATAATTATTAATAATTAACACCTTCACAAAGTGGAAAGTGAGAATATTTTTTGAAATTCTTGAAAAACATATGTTATTCTATACAAATCACTAGATTGCAGCTACGAATATTGACTATACAATATATACAAGTGGGAAAGAGTGTACAATATATGACAATATATTTGTGTGGTCGAATACTTTTGTCCCTTGACTGTATATTCATAATTACGGTGTCCCCCAGATTTGTGGTCCTTGGGTAAGGAATCCTCATTTATGATAAGTTCGCGTTCCTTCCCTGATTCCTCTACACCCTAAATATCAGAAATCAGCTATATACTAGTACTTATTTCATTTATGATAGCAGGGACACGAACTTTCCCATACTCGAATGTTCTTTTGTTCCGTTCAGGAGATAATGGGTGGTACTTGAAAATTCCTCACAGCCGAGGAGATGGATGTGTAACTCCCAAGGAGTTCTACTCTTATCGTATTATGGTTAGAGGAGAAGTAAGCTATCTACACCTCTATGGTAGGCTCTACCATCAATACTTGGTTAATGTGTTCACTAAAGTCCAGCAAGTGAGACTCAATTATTACAAGTTCAACCAAAAGAAGCTCAGAGTAGAACTCTCCAGCGGACTTAGTGATGTAGTCTCTGCTGGAGATATAAATCCTGGAGAATTTGGTAGAAGATTGATATTACCTTCTTCCTTCACAGGAGGTCCACCGCCCGCATCTAATTTGGCTACAGCACTAATATTGTCATTATTGTCATTATATGACCTGACTAAAGTACAATAGAAGTATATTTTCATAGACTAACCTATTCTCATATCAAATTTGACTTTAGTAATTAGAAATACAAGCAAGCTATGCTTACTGGCGTTGCGCAGCAAGCGAACACTTTGTGTTCACGGTTGGCATCCCTCAGGTGTCTACTGAATTCTCTTTTATTTCCTATTGAACATAAACTTATCAACCATTTACATTTCTAATAATAGCATTACACTAACCACAAATTATTCATTAATTACACATAATCTAATTAGGGAAACGTATATGTAATTAATCAATAATGTATTTCCATGTATTTCTTAACATTTGAACTACTCACTATAAGCGGTAATATAATTTCTAATTACAGTAATTATATTCACTAACTTAGTTACAGGTTTAATAGATTGGCATTTGAATAATTTTCAAAATAGGAACCAATTAGTTAATTTTTGCAATCTAATTAACCTTTGTTAGCGCCTAAAATCTAATAATACATTATTTCCTTATTTGGTATATGCTTGAATCTAGTTTGTACATATTTAGTGTATTTTGTAGATGTCATATGATGACGTCATAATAGTATTTGTTTATGTAAATATTAGAAAATGTAATATATTGTTGACTCTTTTATGTTATCATATAAACTCGATGTCCGTATACTCAGCATCCACCGTATTAGTATTAGTATATCAGCTGTTACTTAGTAATTAGCAGGACAAGAGTCTTGTTTGTAACTGATAGCTATAGTATGTACATGTTCTATATATTAAGAATTAAACAAAGTATTCCTACTCAGTATTAGATTTGTATATTGTATAATGGCAGAGAAGTTAACAGACTCAGAAGGGAGAGAGGACTTGGTCTACATAAAGACAGAGGATGGTAGCTACAGAGGATGGAGGGTTGATTTGTTGGTAGATAACTTATCAAGCAAAATGGAAGAGAAATTATTGTTATGTAGCAGTTGTAAAGGAATGTTAAGAGATGCTTGTCTCTATGAAGAAGAATTCAGGTGTGGTGTCTGCATTCCTGAGGGTGTAGCATGGCAACCAGTAAAGATGAACCGTGAAATAGTCTCCGATAAAATGGTAGTTTATTTGTTGTTATTTACAAGTGTTTGTTTGCATTTACAGATGAGTTATTTATTTGTAGATTAGTTGTCCCCTAAAGAAGAGAGGGTGTGAATGGAGTGACACAGTGAGTACAGCAATACACCACCTGGAAGAATGTGAGTTCTTTCCTGTACTGTGTCCTCTGGGTTGTGTCTGTTTAGAAGGAGAGAGGAAAGGGAAAGTAATGAAACTAGAGAAGAGATGGATCCCAGAACACCAGAGAGACTCGTGTCCCTTAAGAGAGCTTGTGTGTGAATTCTGTGTGAATAAAGTGAAGGCTTGTGAGATGAATCCTCATTTGATGGACTGTGAACACTTTCCAGTTCCTTGTCCTAATGGATGTGTGAGGGAAGGAGACGAAGGGACCAGACAATTGAAGAGGAGAGATATCCCTGTCCACCTAAATGATGAGTGTCCTCTACAGAAGGTAGAATGTCCTTATTGGGAGTATGGATGTAGAGAGGAGATGGAGAGGAGAGAGATGGATTTTCATGAAAAAGAATTCATGCACATTCACTACAGATTATCAATGACTGATATGAAACTGAAATTGGCTACAGCAAATACCAAAATCGAGAATTTTGAGAAACAAATTACTGAGAAGGATTCAGAACTGAAATCAATTATAGAAGTACTCTATTCTTATTCAACTCTACCTACAGGACAATTGGAATGGAAGATTACAGGTGTTAAACAGAAGATAGAAAACGAAGAGTATACTTACAGTGATCCATTCTATGTAGGTTTATACAAGTGTCAGGGCTGTATTGAATGTAATTGGTTAAATTTAGGTAAATTATATGTTTCCATTTGTATTATGAAAGGAGGTTATGATGATAAACTACACTGGCCTATCAGATACAAATATACGTTAATTCTACTCAATCACATTAACAGTAATAATAACTATAAATACACTAATCAAGTAACTAAGGAATATTTGGAGAATTTTGGTGATTGCTTCAAGAGACCTACTCAGCTGAGAAATGAAGGTTTAGGAACTTATCTATTCGTTTCAAACACTCAAATATTAGAAGCTAAATATTGTAAAGAAGACAGCATAACTCTTCTAATTAAAATAGAATTTTTACCAGCATTATAGCTGTATTTGTATTTTGTTTACTTCTCACTCAGAACTTGTTTACCTGAACATTAGTATATTGATTATTTCCATTATTTATAACTAACACAGATTATTTGCTTTTCATATTTATGCTTTTATGTGTTTCAGTTTACAACAGAATATATCCAATACAGTGGAGTCTCCCAAAAACGGACAACACCTCTACAACGAACAAACTCGTGGAATGAAATCAGTTTATAATACATACGAATAAAGTTCAATCAATCTTTGAGAAGCGGACATCTCACCTACAACAGACAAAATATAATCCCCAAATGTGTTTGTTATTGGGAGACTTCACTGTATTACAATGATTTCAATTGATATTTCTCTGTAGAAATATTAACCTAGTTGTGTTAGTATATTAGTATATATACGAGGCATTGTTATCCCATTGTAGCCGAAAGAGCAAGTCTCTAAGTATATTTCCAGATTTCAATTCGTTTACTCTAAATTCATTAAAACAACAAATACATTTACATAGGATTAATTCGAAAGTGTGAATTCGGAATCAGCATACTTGATTACCTAAATGCAATTGTTTACTTTTCTTATATTGCTATGGTTATTAAGGAATGTAGTTTGTGTACTGTAAGTTTCAGGTTTTGAGATCTGTTGAGTAACACAAAGATGGTATAGATATGCAGGTAGATATTGTATTATCCCTCTCTGCTTTAGGTTGACTAGTGTATTCATTAGTATACTCTCATTGTGCAGGTCTGTTGTTATTTCTATATTAGAATATATACACAGTGTAACCTCCACATACGGGACCCGTAGAAACGGGTACCAATTTTCGGCGTTCCTTGGACCCCGTTTGTAGAGGTAACGCAGTCTATAGATAAGTAATACCATCGCTAGTGGGGGCAATCACATACTTGCCAATTATCCGTGAATTTAACTTCATATCCAATGGGAAATAGAACACCCGAAGGAAAAGATGTTTATTTGCTATATTTAGGATATTTTGGAGCGCGCCAGAGTATAACATATTTATTATTAAAGGGATGGCAGCAAGAGACACAATAAGCTAATTGCCCTTTTATCATAATATAGTTGTATTTATTTGTATTTTTAGCTTGTGGAATATTGAGATTTGAATGTGCTGAGTCATCATGGAATGTTACCACACACCGCCGTTGTCAAGAAATGATTTTTCGCAAATATACCCTTGTGACCCGTCAAACTTGAGGAAATTCATCATACCTCACGAAAATTAACATATCAGAGAATTCATTTGAAAAAGTTAATAGTTACAGATATATCCAATAATTAAGGGGAAAACCCGGCGATTCTAAGTCAAATCGATATTTTTGGGGAAACATTATACAGAAAAGGAAAAAGTTCACCGAATAATAGTTATAGGCGTCATTTGCTGTAGTTTATGGTAACTCAACTAATAGTGCATTCTATACACAAAAGGAATAGCTCATAAATCCCGAGTATGTACATTCAAGCAATAACTTTGAGACTTTGCTTGATTTAAACAAGATTCACCAAACACGATAACCACATTATAGGAAATCAAC
>JAKMXF010000010.1:0-57827 GCA_024704765.1 Oopsacas minuta | reverse complement strand
CTTACTTGTTGTTTCCAGGCAGACACAACACCCTCCTCAAAGTCACCCTCACTTGGATAGGAAGTGACCTCTGAGATGTTATCTTCATCAGAAACAGCTATTCGTAATGCCTCAAAGTCGTGAGGTTTGTCACCCAGTGAGTAATGCTGGTCTACTGCTTCAGACAGCTGATAAGCTCGAGGGAAACTTCGCTTATCAACTTTTTCACTTGAGTCGGACAGGCTCGTGTTCAGGTAATAGTGTCCGTCGATGGGAAAATTCTGGATGGGAGAGTAGACGGCCTCTTTTCTCTCCTTCACCTGCTGCTGTCTCTCTGACATCTGTGCACAAGGTAGGAAAGAAGCAGGTGGAGGTGATGAGATAGCAGAGAAGTCGATCACATCAGGATTCTGATAATTATTGATCACACGATTGAGAGAACTCAGACCACATTGTATCACCCTTTGGAGGAGCCTTGGCTTTTAACTTATCTTATCTTTCATCTTCTTAACAATCTCTACATCTACAAGGGTTGTTTAATAAGTAATGAGACTAATGTATCGAATTCATATTCTAGTTAATACAGCTCTAAGCCTAATAACAGATTACACGCCTAACTTGATTGTCTAACTTCGATACACAATATGCTATTTACTCTACTAGCATATTCTTCAGTATAAAGTTTCATTTGTATCCGCTACTTTTTTCAACTAATGGACTTAGCAAAGAAGGAAAACGACAGATAATTTGGTACCTGTGGAAAAGGGCAAGACTGGCTCAAACATTCTTCGTGAAATGCGGGATATTGTCGGTGATGAATGTCCTTCGATAGCCACCATATATAGATGGATCGAACGTTTTGATAATGGCGATGAGGACCTCCACGATGACCCTCGTCCAGGTCGTCCGACTTCCTCAAAAACCCGCAGTAATATCGAGAGGGTCCAAACAATTTTGGACAAGGACAGACGAATAACCCTGCAAGATTTAGAAGAGAGGGTAGGTATGTCAAAAGCCACACTACACTCGATTATCACTGAAAATCTGGAAATGTCGTAGGTAACTGCGCGTTGGGTCCCAAAACTTCCTTCAGTGGGACAATAACGCGAAAGGGTCAGAGTTAGCAAAGAATTACTTTCAAGATACAAAGCAGGGGAAGACTTTTTGGATCGTATAGTAACGGGAGATGAAACTTGGTTTCATTATTATGAACCAGAGAGCAAAACTCAATCGAAGCAGTGGAAGAGACGTGATGAACCTGTACCCATCAAGGTAAAGGCCGCACAATCAGCAGCAGGGGAAGAGAATGGCAACAGTATTTTGGGATAGGGAAGGAATTATACACCTCGACTGGTTGCCTAAGAAGACAACAATAAACAGTGATTATTATGTTGACAAATTGAAAGAATTGCGTCAAGCGATTAAACGTGAGAGGCGAGGCAAGTGGACACGTGGCGTATTGTTGCAACATGACAACGCAAGGCCCCCATGTAAGCTCCAAGACAATGGCTGCAATTGACGACTTAGGATTCGAATACCTCCCTCATCCCCCGTATAGTCCAGACCTGGCTCCCAGCTACTACTGGCTGTTTGGAGAGCTGAAGTGACCTCTTCGAGGGAAGAGATTTGAGGATTCAAATGGCTAGAGTACGAAATAAACAGTGGGAAAAAGGAACCCCTAAAGAATTCTATACCACTGGGCTGGAAAAGTTACCAGAACGATGGAAACGATGTATAAAGTTAAAGGGGGAATGTATCGAAACATTTGATAATCAATTATGATAAGTATAGGTTTACTGTATGAATTATGAAAGAATGTCTTATTATTTATTGAACAACTCTTGCATGTATTTTCTCCCTTCATTATTCTGCTTGATAATTTGTGATATTTCTAGAATCTTGTTAATACATTGATCTCGTGTCATGTGTTCAGTCACCCATGTAGCTCTCTTTCCAGATTTCTCATATAATTCTCTGATACACCCGTATCTCTCACATTGTTTATGAATATACCCAATTGGATCCTCCTGTTCTGCTTCAAACTTAAACAAGATAAATGTGTATTTCCAAAATTCACTCTCTCCATCTCCTCCTAGCTTATAACATTCAGGCAATCCAGTTATTAACCTCAATGACTGCTCGCTCAGATCATTATTAAGATTTATTTGGAGTACAATCACAGAAATACCGTGTGTTAATTGTCTTACTCTAGAGATAAATGATTCCAAATTAGGATTGTCCTGTGTGCATTGAAAATCACAAAAAGTACACTGTAGGTGACATTTGGGATGTGATATATCACAGCTGTTATCTTTGAATAGTGTCTGTAAGTCTTCACATGTAAAGCCTGTACTTCCATGGAATGTAGCCTTCACAACAGGTTTAGAAAGTTCAAACAGTTTCTGTAGAATCTCTTCACGATAACCAGGTTCTCTGTTCATTGCATTTACGAACATATATCTGTTATTAACTCGCTGTAGAAGCTCGGATAATTGCTTCCAACTTTTTCGAGTCATGATTTCCATTAGTTTTGTATTCAAAGTGTCAGTATTCAATTCAATTCAATTCCCTGTCCCAGTTGAATTTCATCAATGTGTGTAAATACAATAATAGCATTACTGAAGAAGTTGTAGTTTTCTTTTGCGGATACCAACAATTCGCACCAATTTGATATGATTTTAGTTAATTGATTTAATCTAATTACACGCGTTAATAATCAATTTTCTAAAAATTATTTTTGCACACGGAAAGTAGATAATTCTAATTTTAGATGACATGATTCCATGAGTCCATTTAATGATATGAATTCCAAAGATTGCTATAGTAAGTATTAAGTAAACACACACGAAGTAAATACTCTTAGGGCTATACTTGGTAAAGAGGAATGTAGTAAACAGGATGTGATCACCTGTGATATTTGCAATTCTCGGACATAAATAGAAAATGACCTAGTTCAAACTCAGATTCGTTTTCTCAATTTTACTTATTACATCGTGTCTTTGAAATTTAACAATCCTTAATGGCAGAACCTCTTAATCAGCTGACGTTTAGGCTGATCAAGTCACAAAGAGGAGGAGATAAGCTGTTGGAGAGTGGATATTTATTTGGAGTACAGAGGAGAGTTTGAGATGTGACGCATCGGTTGTGTGAGCAAAGAGGAATCTGCAAAGCTAGAGTCCATACCAAAGAGATGGTAATAGTCAAGCGCACGAATGAGCACTCTCATGGGCCTGACGAGCAGGCAGCGGGCTGTTGTGAAGCGAAGGCAGACATGAAGAGGAAAGCACGGGAGTCCCAGGATAGCACACACCACATAGTGGGCGAGAGTTTGCAAACAGCATCAGAGGGTACTGCTGCTAAACTCCCCAAACTGGACAGCCTGAAGCGGACGATACAACGCCAACGTGCTAGTGTACTTGCAGCTCCAGCACAGCCTACCACTCTAGCAGAGCTAGCTCTACCACCAGTATACCAGCAGACAGCCAAGGGAGAGCAGTTCTTACTCTACGACTCTGGTGAGGATGATGTACACAGATTTGTCATCCTCGGGACACAACGCAACCTCAGGATGCTGCGGCAAAGCAAGATCTGGCTAGCTGATGGCACCTTCAAGACCATTAGCTGATTTCCCAATAAGTACAAAACTTCTATGTGCAGGAATAGACTGTGTAGTTCCCATGCTAATTGTTAAATCAACTTGAAATCCAAGAAACTACATTAATGTAAGGAAGCAATTACAATAGAGTGATTATTAACCAAAAATGTCAAGCAAGACAGACTGGGAGTGTCAGATCATGTATTTCATTCAAGTTCAGAATTACAAATATGTAATTCACAATAGGGATTTATACTAATCCCTGAAAAATCTCTCAGCTTCAGTGCAAATAGATAGAAAAATCTCAAGTCACCGTCTGCGCTGATGTAATTTCAGGTCACCGGATTCAGCGTACTTTGTTACCCCTATCTATCCGTTGAGAGCAAGTCTCTACTATTATTTCAAGATTTCAAATATTTGTTTACTTTATATTCATAAAATGTAAATTAATTTACATATGAGAAAATTGACAACACGAAATTCGGATTCAGTGTTTATTTTGTTACCTTATTATAGCCATCATAGACGGTAGTGTTTGACAAAAATAGTCCCCCTACATAAATTGTCCGGGGGGACAGATTTTGTAAAATATCCATGTTACTCGTCAAAAATTGTCCCCTCTACAAATATTGTCCCTTGCCGTATACTGTATTGTCATGATCGATTAAATGAAACCTTAGAAAAATAATACTAGTGTAATGAATTCTTGAGGTAGAGGGTTCAACCAGTTTTCGTTATATAGTCGGTAGTTAGAAGCTCTTCTTCGAAAACTCTCTTCTGATTTTTCGTATAGCCTGATGGATAACAATCTGTTGTAATTAAATTTGAAATCGATTCGTATTCAAGAAGTTCCATAAAGATAGCTACAAATAATTTCAGTAATTAGCAGTAATGACAAATATACTGTAACAAACAATGTAAATGTTACCTCAAGAATTTATTGCACTAGAATTGTTTTCTACGGTTTCATTTAAATCAGTCCCTATGTTATTATTGGAAGATTCTGAGATACATCTACAATTCTACATAGATAGATATAGATGCCAATCTGATATCTCAAGAATCCATGAGTACTTGTGAGAACGGCTACAATTTATCAGAATTTAGTATTCAATCGTGAGATCACTCAAATTCTTTGACATTTATCCATGAGAGTCAAAAGGCCTATAGAATTGGCATCTCTGGGACGGTTTATCCACGTATATCTTACATAGATGATGTACCGGCATCTCCCGATAAATCATGCGAATGTGAGGTAGTTTGTCAAAGCAATCTACCTCATTGAGGAATAGAAATGATAGTTACCTCTGAAATAGTGAAAATGCCGTGGAACGAATTGTGGGACATCGACGCTACTGTAAAATGAATACAGTATTTGGGAAAATCGCGACACTCAATGACAGGCCTGTATCAACTCATTTTATTGAATGAGTTGAAATGAGTTGAAATGAGTTGAATGAGTTGGTGCAATAAAAATGAATGAGTTGGTAGAAAACAATCAGTTGATACAGCCCTGCTCAACGAAGCAATTACCAACTAAAGAAACTATGAAATCAATGTGTAGCACTATCTAAGTATTTTAAACCTCAAAAGGCAAGAAATGTCTTCATATGAAAAAATATACAAATAGTTTGGTGAGTATTATACAATATAAAGTCATAAACAAACGACCGATGGAATGTACGCACCAAATGTACTAAGTTCAGACTTACACAAAATACTAGATAGCATAGCAAATTTGAAATGTTTCCTAAAAACTTAATAGAGAATAATATTCAATACAATTACGTTAAGAGAAATGTTCAATATAAAAGTAATAATACCCATTTCCGTGTAGTGACAGATTATACACAAGTACGACAAGTAAGGAATAATTATTAGTCAATAGTAATGTACCTGTTATGATAAATAATATAAAATAAAATTCATGATACATCATGAATGTACAGTTAGGAAAAATATGTAAAATAATTAATCATTTTTGAAGTGTTCGGTAAATACTTGGAACTCTTCATCATCAATTTTCCTCGGAGGTTGAGGAACTGGATGTAAATAATCCGTCAATAATTTTGAATTTCCCCTAGATACTGATACCCCGAAAATGAATACACCTAATACAATATTTCCCAATATTTCTGTATAGGACATGCCTGGAGCATCAGCACCCGTTGGAAGAGGCTTGGCTTTTAACTTACTTATCTTATCTTCCATTTTCTTAACTATCTCTACATCTATGTATTCTCTCCCTTCATTATTCTGCTTGATAATTTGTGATATTTCTAGAATCTTGTGTATATGTTGCAGTATGGACGTGCTTGGTGTGCACGTGTGCACACTGGTGTATGGCCGTGCCATAATAAAAAGTTCTCTTCTGGTTCTTTACTAAATACGAAATTAAACATAATAAATATGTTGCAGTGCATTCATTATTATTATTATATTATTATTGTTATCAACATTGTAATTTTTCATCATCCTTTGGAAAAGTATTTGAGTTGCTAGCACCTAGAAATGAAAGGGAATATCAATAATTAATATAAAATAATATGACATAATTTGTGACAACACTACAATGTATGCTGGAGGAAATGCTATTAAAGATTCATAAAATATATTTTTTGATTATATACATATTATAGTGGTGTTTCGTCCCGCTAGGACTCATCAGTTAAGCTATGCCTTGTCTTAAGACAACACCTTCTTTTAACTGTTAACAAACAATAATAAATAATTCAAAAGGTGTGATAATTTCAACTCAAGACTGGGGTACAGCATGGAGATTATCAAGTGATCAATCAAGCCCACTGTCCAGTTCTGTACTCACGTATTAACTCCTCGGATGGGCCAAGAGCTTGTGCAGGGTTGGAATCATGCTAGCCCAGGGGAAAGACTTTTATCATAATATAGTCGTATTTATTTGTATTCTTAGCTTGTGGAATATTGAGATTTGAATGTACTGAGCATCATGGAATGTTACCACACACCGCCGTTGTCAAGAAATGATTTTTCGCAAATATACCCTTGTGACCCGTCAAACTTGAGGAAATTCATCATACCTCACGAAAATTAATATATCAGAGAATTCATTTGAAAAAGTTAATAGTTACAGATATATCCAATAATTAAGGGGGAAACCCGGCGATTCTAAGAGTCAAATCGATATTTTTGGGAAAACATTATACAGAAAAGGAAAAAGTTCACCGAATAATAGTTATAGGCGTCATTTGCTGTAGTTTATGGTAACTCAACTAACTAATAGTGCATTCTATACACAAAAGGAATAGACTCATAAATCCCGAGTATGTACATTCACGCAATAACTTTGAGACTTTGCTTGATTTAAACAAGATTCACCAAACACGATAACCACATTATAGGAAATCAACGGGAAATTCTCCAAATTGCGTTATTCATTGAACGCCCGCGTCTAATCAGATTGTAGGAATATTTTAGCCAATCAGATTGTAGAGTTTTTGATTAGGCATAAATGCATAAAATTAGTTCTGATGAAGTGTTTGTAATTTAATTAGTACTGTAATGTATTGTATTGATGGAGACTGTAATTCTATTGGTTAATACATTCTATTAAATACAAGCAAGCTATGCTTACTTGCGTTTCGCGGCAAGCGAACACTTTATGTTCGGGGTTGGCATCCTTCGGGTGTCCACTGAATTCTCTTTTATTTACTATTGAACATAAACTTATCAACCATTTACATTTCTAATAATAGCATTACACTAATCACAAATTATTCATTAATTACACATAATCTAATTAGGGAAACGTTAATGTAATTACTCAATAATGTATTTCCATGTATTTCTTAACATTTGAACTACTCACTATAAGCGGTAATATAATTTCTAATTACAGTAATTATATTCACTAACTTAGTTACAGGTTTAATAGATTGGAATTTGAATAATTTTCAAAATAGGAACCAATTAGTTAATCTTTGTAATCTAATTAACCTTTGTTAGCGCCTAAAATCTAATAATACATTATTTCCTTATTTGGTATATGCTTTAATCTAGTTTGTTATAGTTATATTACATTCCATACACACAGCACTTATTTAGTGTATTTCTTCTATTATATTTGAGTTCCAAAAAATTTTCGAAATATTCCATAATTTCAATTAACATTTGATAACTGATAGATGTATTCTGTTTATCAATCTGGATTCTATTGAAAGTCTGTTGAGTGGATTTTAATTAGATTTCCTTATTATTCTATTAGAAAATAATATATTTTAAATAGCAAAATGAATTCACTAAGTTAATATTAAAAATGTAACTTATCATTTGTGGGAACATTTCAAAGTATGTTTGATTCCTTTAATCAGTTTGTAGACCAAATTCCATCAATGTTAGTGTTAGTGTGTTGAAGTAATTGATATATAGAAAATAAGGTGATATACAATTATTATATAACCGGAATTCCAGGGTTAATAATAGAGCTTTGAACTAAAACAGAAATAAATGAATATTAATGCCTATAGCAGGGGTGCTAAAACTTTTAAACCTACGGGCCACATTAAAAATTTGACTCCACTCACGGGCCTCAAACCATAGATCGCCTTTACTATAATTACAAACAAATATGTTAAAACAGCAATATAATTAATATATATTTATTACATTATCATCATGACTAGCACAAATAATATCAAAGTTATTATTAACAACTATTCCTGTAGGATTATTACATTTAATTTTGTGTATCAGCTGTCCATCTTTAGTAAATATATTAATTGAATTTCCCCAATTATAGCTAATTATAATATTATTATACAAATCAAAACACAGAAAAATTTCTCTTCCTCCATTTTCGAATTTTATGAAACTTTTCAATAAATCACCTGATTTAGAGAATACGTAAATATTATTTATCTCATTATTGTCTGCAACAAATATCTTATTATTATTTATTTTGACGTCACTCGTGTTTATGAGTTTGCCATTCCTATTTCTCTAATATATTCTAAATCAGAGCTGAATACTGCAATTATATTACCAGAATCTGCAACTAACACTTCTCCATTTGTGTC
The DNA here is from genome assembly GCA_024704765.1 of Oopsacas minuta. Taxonomy (NCBI): domain Eukaryota; kingdom Metazoa; phylum Porifera; class Hexactinellida; order Lyssacinosida; family Leucopsacidae; genus Oopsacas; species Oopsacas minuta. The sequence goes on along the minus strand of JAKMXF010000010.1, from coordinate 49,202 downwards.
AGTTGTTAGACCAAGAGAGACACTAACACCTTCCTTAACACTCTTAATTAATTTGTAATTTGTTTTAGAGAATTTAAATACAGCTTGAAGTCCCAAATTACTTATAAACACCCATTCGTTATGTAATGCTATACCATATGGATAAACTAGTTTCCTCTGACCAAATTCATGAATGAACTTACCCTCTGTAGAGAAGATCTGTATTCTATTATTCTTTGCATCTGCTATATAGATCTTATCTCCATCTAGAGCTAGTCCACGAGGAATATCCAGCTCCCCTTTCTTACTGCCCTTACCCCCAATCTTTCTAATGGGCTTTGTCTTGTTTCTGTATGGTACAGCTATATCCTGAATAGACCCCAACTTCTCCAGCTGTTCTAGTAGAGAGTCTAGACCCTCAGTATTGAGGCAAGGGATTGGGATAGGTGGTTCATTTTCGTGTTTCTGTATTTCAGCTCTTGTTTGCCTCATCTGTTTTCTTGAAACTTTACTACTCGGTTCTGCTGAATGCTAGTTTCTATTAATTGTTGGATTAGCTTCTCCAGGTCTGATACTTGTTTCTTTCTTGTCATCTCCTTGTTCAGATAGGAATGTTTGATATCGAACAGCTGATCTCTCCTCTCTGTCGCAATCGAATTATGTTCTCTAACGTGGAATAGTTCAGCTGCTCCGCTAGTTCGAAATGATTGGTAGGAATTTCATCTGGGTATTTAGTTGCCATTTGTTTGTTGTTCTGTTTATGATTTGTCTCATTTACAGACTGTATTTATACAAGTTTGTAGGTTAATTATTCAGGTGTCAAGTGGTGAAATAGAAAGTTGCAACAAATCCCATTTCCTTGAACTTTACCACGAGACTATTGTCTCAGAATTATGGATGTGTTAAGTCAGATAGCTTACAATATGTAAATTAGCTCCAGTTATAACTACTCACATTCCTTGTATAGAGTTAGTTGCTATGCTATATTAGCTATCAGTGTCTATTTGTTATTCTAATCATTTCTTGTATTTTCTTCCTTGAAATTTTGTTGTCAAAATTATGGAAATTTACTGAGACAAATTCGAGATTTTATATATTTTCATTCGTTATACAATACAGGGCCGTAGGAGCAGGTGCTCTAAGGTGTGACATTGGAGATAAGATGTAGAATAGTAAACCTCCAAAATATATGTATATTCACTAATTTCATAACACAAATGTTCTAATAGAATGTGTTTACAATACATAAAACAGCATCTAAACCTCCGACTAAGTGTGTGAAAGGGTCAAAATCCCTAGAGGGAAAGACCACACAGAACCTCACTTTTGTTTGCTCGCTCCGTTTACTTTTCACCAAACTAATGTTCTTTGCTTCCTACAGCCCTGCAATATTTACATTATCAAAATATGATTAATCATAATTAATACAATAATCATTAACGAATTGTTCTATGCAATACTCATCTCAAGTCAATGATGGTTAAGAGTGTCAGAAAATTTATTTGGGCCTCATGCGGTCCGCACTTTACCCACATGTGATCTAAAGAATAAACATAACTTCAGCCCATTTTATTCAGATGTAAGTGACGTAACCATCAACTGCTATAATTACACCGTATTTCTTTGAATGAGCCTCTCTAGATTCAGAAATTTCCAGTACATAGCTAGCTAATTCAGAACATTTGTCTTCGTAGGCCTGTAGAAATGTGATAATTACGATGCTACTAAGGGAATGGTGTTATGTAAACATAATGGGGAAGCGGTAGCCATTCAAAAAGGCGTGTTATAGAACGATGACAATAAGATGGTTATGGTAAATCCAAACACACTTCTTGTAGGAATTATATCTTATAAAGAAAACAAGCAATAATTAATCTCATTTCTGTATAATAAGGTGCTGGGTAGACACCAAGGCATAGAAGCCAACTTACCTGTAAGTTTTTTATGAAGATTTGTAGTAAAAGTTTGTAAAGCAAATACGAAATAACTAATCTACTACTTATATCTGATTCTGTGTATAATGTTATGGGTATATTATAATTATATATTAATCTATGTATAATATAACCATAATGCTATTCTATAGAATATACAATACACGAGCCTTTGACGCGTAGCTTCGCGATGAACCCGGCCCATTGCCCCTCGAGGTATATCCATTATTCTCCAAATTGACGGTCTCATTGAGTATTATAATATAAATATATTTAGAATAATGTAATTCACAAATATACGTATATGGCATATATGTTATTGAATTATATTGTAAGATCAGCAATATCGCTGTTTGTCTGTTGATATGTAAATATATTGTTGGTTTTATGAATAGGCTTGCTCTAAACGGCTACAAGACTATAGAATAATGCTAAAGCAATACTGAAGAAATAGTAAATAGAAATACAAACAAATCAGACAAAAACTAATTAGCTCATAACAGTACCGTGTTCGTGTATGACTTTATGTTAATTTACTTATCCTAATACATCATACATCCTTAGTAATTACTGATATACTGAAGATAACTGTTATACTCACATTATATTTACTAGAATAGAAGAGTTATGACAATACTGTAGAAATAAGGTTAAAAGCTTAGTATTTCTTCACAAATTAATATACGGTTTCTTGGAGGACAGAACAATCCCAAAATACAAGCAAATGTTACGAAGGTCATAGGCAAAGATCTCTCGGGCTACCGTTTGAACATCCTTGGCCTAAACCATGAATAATGTAATATGTAATTGTGATTATTAATTTTTGCCGAACATACAATCACATAGTGAGTATTTTCCCCCCAATACATATACCTTGAGAAATTTATTGATATGCTCTAATTAATGAGACCGACTACCAAGCACTTACCCAATAGATAGAGTTCACTGTATATGCTAATCTGGCGCCTAAACAATCCGTGAGACAGTGTTCAATATCGGTGAGCTTTAATATCTTTCCCTGGGAGATTATTCCTGTATTTACAATCTTAAGAGATAGTATTTAAGCTAGATGTGTGTAGGTGTAGAATGCTCTGCTCCTATAATTATATAATCATATTATAACACGTTATATGTGATAATATCTTCTGTAGTCCACAAAAATATAAATATATACTCTTATTCAAATTTTCACACTTTTAAGCAGACACCCGCTATCCCGAATGCCCGTTAATTGAAAATTCGTTATCTCAAACAAAATTTGATATCCTAAAATACTTGTAAATGTATAACAGATATAGACGGATCTGAATGTCTAAACAGTATACAGAAATTTGTATACAGATGTCGCAGAAAAGTGTGCACTAAGCTGTACACATATGTCTCACTCCGGGTTTGGCTAGCGCCCTAATATTGTCATTACAGGGCCGTAGCCGTTGGTCAGGTTGGTTAGGTTATTTTCGGGATTCATCGAATTGTTAATTAACGGTATTTAATCAGTTTACATAGACCCGAGCATAGTAATGTTGTAAGTTCTTAGTTAACAAGCTTTTTCTTGTATTTCTTTACAACATGAGTATGATTATATTCCGACCTACTATTGACCTGATCTCAACACGTAACTACTATCTGAGATCGATATAGATCATTCTGACGTTCTGGGTATACCTTTAACCCACACTGGACCAATATTTAATAATATCATCGCCTTAAAATTATAACACTGGCTATAGTCACACTTATATAATATATACTATACTGCAGGGCTGTAGCCATTGGTCCGGTTGGTTAGGTTTCAACCTGACCGATTTTGCTGGCTTATTTTCCAATATGTCACCAACTAGTCCAGTTATACAAGTTAACCTGACTACTTTGTCTTGTTTGTGCTGTATCCAACCTGACCACTTGAATTTTCATGGATACGGCCCTGCATTATTGTCAATATTTCACCATTTACTCAATGTATTTCAACTACAAGTTGTATAAACTGGTTAGAATACAATGGAAGTATTATTCATACTCAAAACTAATTCTCATAGCAAAACTTGAGTTTAGCAGTTATAATATTTCTGTGAATGAAATCAATGAACCAATTTTCCAATTCACAAAATGATGAGATAATGATAAAGAACCGCCAGACAAAATGCATGTTCAGGTGTATTAAATGCGGAACTGAAACAAGTTTCTGATGAATATAAGAGTGGCGAAAGTGAAATGTTATTTGAGATTAGCTTCAGAAGGCTTATTGACCGATGATATAAGAAACTCTATATTGTCATATTTTTCCCGACAAAATTTGAAGGAGGAAAATACAAGAAATGATTAGAATAACAAATTGAAACTGATAGCTGATATAGCATAGCAACTAATTCTATACAAGGAATGTGGGTAGTTATAACTGGAACTAATATACACATTGAAAGCTATCTGACCTAACCCTAACACATCCGTAATTCTGTGAGACAATAGTCTCGTGGTAGAGTTCAAGGAATTGGATTAGTTGTAACTTCTATTCACGTGCAATTTGTATAAATACAGTCTGTAGATGAGACTAATCATAAACAGAATAACAAACAAATGGCCACCAAATACCCAGATGAAATTCCTACCAACCATTTCGAACTAGCGGAACAACTCATCCATTCCACGTTCGATAAGATAATTAGGATTGCAACAGAGAGGAGAAATCAGCTGCTTGTCCAGCTGTTCGATATCAAGCAGGACTATCTAAGAAAGGAGAATACAAGAAAGAAACAAGTAGCAGACTTGGAGAAGATAATCCAACAATTAATGGAAACTAGCATTCAGCAGAACGAAGTAGTAAAGTTTCAAGAAGAACAGATGAGGCAAACAAGAGCTGAAATACAGAAATGTGAAAATGAAACACCTATCCCAACCCCTTCCCTCAATACTGAGGGTCTAGACTCTCTCCTAAAACAGCTGGAGAAGTTGGGGTCTATTCAGGTTATAGCTGTACCCTACAGAAACAAGACAGAGCCCATCAGAAGTATTGGGAGTTATGGCAATAAGAAAGGAGAAATGTATTTCCCTCATGGACTAGCTCTGGATGGAGATAAGATCTATACTGCATATCAAAACAATGATAGTATACAGATCTTCTCTACAGAGGGTAAGTTCATTCATGAATTTGGTAAGGGGCAGCTATATCCTCCATACGGTATAGCATTACATAACGAATGGGTGTTTATAAGTGATTGGATATTTCGTACTATATTTAAATTCTCTAAAACAAATTACAAATTAATTAAGAGTGTTAAGGAAGGTGTAAATGTCCCTGTTGGTCTAACAACTGATACAAATGGAAAAGTGTTAGTTGCAGATTCTTATAATAATAGAATTGCAGTATTCAGCTCTGATTTAAAATATATTAGAGGAATGGGAAAAGACAAACTCAGACACCCGCGTGACGTCAAAATAAATAATAATATAATATTTGCAGCAGACAATAATGAGATGAATAATATACACATATTCTCTAAATCAGGTGATTTGTTGAAAAGTTTCATAAATTTAGAAAATGGAGAAGGATTGATTTTTCTGTGTTTTGATTTGTATAATAATATTATAATTAGCGATAATTGGGGAAATTCAATTAATATATTTACTCATCCAACAATATAGGCGATATTTTGTAAACGATTATCGAATTGTACCATATTTCATGAATGCATGTAACTTGCCATACAACTAGATGGATGGTGTTATCTAAGGATTTTTAGATGTAAGACCATAACTAATATGACATCTGACGGTGGCTGTCATTTTAATGTGTCCTTCTGTGATACAATTTGAAATCATACAATACCTATTTTATACAAATCGAAATTCTTGATATTTGGACTCAGCGGAGAATCTACCGATGTTTAAGTAGTCAAATGACAATATTTGAAAGATTAACAAATTTATTAAGACCTAAATATCAAAGCATCAATTCACCCTCTTTGCCAATAAAATTTTACCAAATAATTTCAGTAGATTATTATCACTCTATTATTCGGGGTCGCGTCGTTAGTCCAAATATCAAAATCGGCATTAGTACAATCTTTGGGTGATGTTTGCGTGAGTTGGATCTGGAGCAGGCTGTGAGTTGCTGAGAGTATTTAGAACTCACGTTTGAAGGTGCTAGAATTGGCAATTTTCATCGATTATCTAGCTAGATTGGCTTGAGCTGAGAAGATAAGCATTTCAGTAGACTATTTGGATAACTGGCGTGGTGTTTGATTGGATTCGAGTTGGATCTGGAGCAGGCTGTGAGTTTCTGAGCGTATTTGGAGTATTCAAAACAACAAAAGTAAATGACTATATTGCCTCGCGGCGAAATTCCCCGTGAATACATGCATTCATTCACCAACAATTTGTAATATTGCCGATTTTGGGATTTGGACTAACGCAAGCATCACCAAATATTTGGACTAATGCATCCGCCCCTATTATTCTACTAAATATCAATTTTTAGAAAGAAATATCATATTACGTGTAAATAATCATTTTATACAGTTGAGAGTGCTGGAATCGAATTCTACGCCACAGTTTACCCCTAAATCTAATATCAAGGATAATTTCGAAATATTGATAAAGAGGTGTGAAAATATGATTAATCATATGCTAAGTAGTATATTTACACTAGTATGATTTTATTAACCTATAGAATTACACTCCACAATAAATTCAAATACATTACAGTGCTAATACAATAACATACACATCACCAGAACCGATTTTGTATTTATATACCTAATTGCAAACCCCCACAATCTCATTGGGCTAAAATATAAGTTTCCGAAAGGTGTGAAAATATACACATTAGAAGTTTCTAATGTAAGCTGCATTTCTCGAGGTCACTACGAGTACATATGCCAAATTTATGTATTAGCCTCTAAAGGTGTGAACACTCATAAATACACTTCCCGAGCATGAGTACTACAACATCACTAAATATATAATTGTATACGAGCTTTTGGCTCGTCGCTTCGCGATGAACTCGCCGCATTGCGCCTCGAGGTATCCATTATTCTCCAAATTGATGGCTCCTTTGAGTATTACAATATAGATATATTTAATACGATGTAATTCACAAATATACATATATGGCACATATATTATTGAAATACTTTGTAAGACAAACCCCCTTTGTAGCAGTTGAGAGCAAGTGTCAGCGTAAATTTTGAGATATTGCTAATTATTTCCTGTATATTCATAAAACAACAATATATTTACATATCAACGGACAAATATACAAATAACAATTGAGAGTTAATAATATTGATGTTGTTACAATACCATATTCAGACTCAGCATACTCGATTACCCCTGTATAGTCGTTGAAAGTATGATTGTACCACAATTTCTCATATCACCCATAACAAATATACATACCTCCGAGCCTTTGGCTCGTCCCATTGCGTCTCGAGGTATCCATTATTCTCCACCAAATTGATGGCCACTTTGAGTATTATAATATAGATATATGTATTTAGAACAATATTATTCACAAATATACGTATATATTATTGACTTATTTAGTAATATCAACTCCCTTTGTAGCCGTTGAGAGCAGGTATCTAGGTAAATTTTTGCTAATTTTGTTTCCTGTTTATTCATAAAAACAACAATAAATTTAAATATGATTATTCCAAAAGTGTGAAAATCGGATTCAGCATGTTCGATATATTTAGTGAAGATTTATTGAATTCTATTTACTTCCTTGATAAACACGGTAAAAATAGTTATGCGATAATTTCAAAATTGCATACCGTAAATCCTTTCCTTGACAACGGACGAACAAACAAACAACAATTGAGATTTAATAATATAGACTACGGCTATACGCGAATTTTTGTGAAAGCATACGAAAAAATTACTGATATTACTATATAACTCTGTAGTATACATCATCCTAACCTAATTTCTGAATGCCTTTGAAATTTACTTATATTCTAGTAACACTCTGCTCATTAAAAAGATAATGTGCTACTTCCATATCCAATTAGTAATTGCACAAGATACAAATGAGGTGGAACATTTCTGATAGTATATTCGAATCTATGGGTCTGTATTAGCTTAGGATTATAATTTCGAATTTCGTTGATTTATTTGCATGTTAATTTTTGTGCAACTGTGGCAGACGTGACACATCACTAGAATCAGAACGGGAAGCTGAATTAAACCATTTGAGATTCTCAAACCTAATTAGGAAATATTTGTATAGTTGGGAATATGACGAGTTTTTAAACATATTTATCAATCTTTGAAGTGGCTCAAACATTATTTGGGTTGTGCCATGTGGCACAAATGTAAAATGCTAATATATCAAAAGGATTTACAGAAAATTTCAAAATATACATACCGTGGTGATAGAGACCCGTAGATTTCAATTATTTCCAGGATATATAATTGTATACTGAGCTTTGTTGAAATATTTAAGCTGGTTAGTGCATATGTTGCAGGCGAAATGGATTTGCATGCGAAACGGGTTATGCCTGAAACGCGTTCCGCCAGGCGAAGTGCTTTCTTACTGTCTCATGGTTGGTTTTAATGTTCGATTACGATATCCTTACAATGATACAATTGTCTAAAGCGGAGGATCGCTTACAAATGTGATGACTGAAACTGTGACGAAAATATTACACTTGTCAACTGTCAACTAAGTGTCTACTTGTTTAGCGTCAACAGTTATTAACGCCGAAACCTTTGGATGAATAAACTCACAATTCGTGAAGGAACCAAAATAGTATTAAATATGTAAATACATTGTGGGTAGTGATTTCTGCATTTGTTTTACATACATGAGGCCCAACAAGAAAGTTAATGTATTACATTGTTACATATCAACGAAATTTGAGTGAAGATGTGCCATCGGGAAGATGAATTTTATCAGTGTATTTAAGAAGTTTCAACTCCATTTTTAACTGTAGTAACAACTGACGAAATTGTTGAAATTCGAATATTCTTTCTCTTACTTTTTCCAAGTACAAAGGAGCAGAACGACAGAGATACTATAGCAACAAAAAGAAGTTCATGTTCAGAGTTACTGAACACCAATTTTTTGCTTGAATTACACTCACCTAATCCACTGAGAACCATCGCTAAAGAGGAGTTGTTTGATCTCTGTAAAATAGTTCATTCGAAAGGAGGAAGACATCTGGGAAGAGATCGACTCTTTGCTCAACTAATGCAGGCTTTTTCGGGGAACATTGTTATGGCATTTGCCTGAATCTGTCAGGAAGGCCAGCTTCAGAAATGCCGAAAATCGCTGAAAAATAAAGGTACTCATCCAATACTGACAAACAAAGTTGGATCTCGAGGACAAGTCGATCTGATTGACTTTCAGGGCCAAGCAGTTAAGTTGTTCGTCAGACAGTATATTATGCGTCTTTCTCTGTATGTTTTAGGACAAGTTCTTCTGCATGGACATCATACTTGCAAATGAAGGGTTGTGAAACAAGTTGTATGCAAGTTGTGGATGCAAGGGCTACAACCAAACGAATCAAGAATTTAAGCTCTGCTTACGTCGGGTTCACTAAAGCTTAATACAAAGTGCGAATATATACTGAGTGGGGTATATTTGTACCCCAAATACAAAGTGCGAATATATACTGAGTGGGGTATATTTGTACCCCAAATACAAAGTGCGAATATATACTGAGTGGGGTATATTTGTACCCCAATTACAAAGTGCGAATATATACTGAGTGGGGTATATTTGTACCCCAATTACAAAGTGCGAATATATACTGAGTGGGGTATATTTGTACCCCAAATACAAAGTGCGAATATATACTGAGTGGGGCATATTCGTACCCAAATATAAAGTGTGAATATATACTGAGTGGGGCATATTCGTACCCAAATATAAAGTGCGAATATATACTGAGTGGGGTCTATTCGTAGCCCAAATACAAAGTGCGAATATATACTGAGTGGGGTATATTCGTACCCAAATACAAAGTGCGAATATATACTGAGTGGGGCATATTCGTACCCAAATACAAAGTGCGAATATATACTGAGTGGGGTATATTCGTACCCAAATATAAAGTGCGAATATATACTGAGTGGGGTATATTCGTAGCCCAAATACAAAGTGCGAATATATACTGAGTGGGGTATATTCGTACCCAAATACAAAGTGCGAATATATACTGAGTGGGGCATATTCGTACCCAAATACAAAGTGCGAATATATACTGAGTGGGGTATATTCGTACCCCAAATACAAAGAGCGAATATATACTGAGTGGGGTATATTCAAACCCCAAATACAAAGTGCGAATACATACTGAGTGGGGTATATTCGTACCCCAAATACAAAGTGCGAATATATACTGAGTGGGGTATGTTCGTACCCCAAATACAAAGTGCGAATATATACTGAGTGGGGTATGTTCGTACCCCAAGATTTTTTACTCCACCTAGTCCATTTACGTGGTCTTTTTTCACATAGTCTTAGCTGGGTTAATTCGTAACTCTTAGAATATTTGTATTATATAAGTGAGATAAGCCTCAAATGCTACTATAAATGTTCAAAGTAGTCTCCCTTGTGCTCAACTACAAGCTTTAAACGCTCTATCCACTTGAAAAATGTTTTTTTATACTCTTCTTGTGGTATGTCTCTGAGGTACCGTTGGATGGCCCTTCCAATTTGCATCCGTTCTCCAAAAACTGTACCTGCTAGGTGCTTTTTGAGCCCATCGAATAGCCAGAAGTCGCAAGGTGCTAGGTCAGGGCTATAGGGTGGATGTTCCAATTCCTCAAGACCTATAGAAGCAATCTTTTCCTTGACTTCCTTAGATTTGTGCGGTCTGGCATTATCATGCAAAATTTTGATTCCTCTCTAAGACCCTGGCCGACGTTCAATGTAATGTTTTTCGATTTCCGGAAGAACAACTGTTGCATAAAAGTGCCCGGTAACTGTTTGCCCCTTAGGAGTACAGATTTGGCAGACTGGACCATGTGCATCGAAAAATATGGTGTACATTACTTTGGTGGCCCAATGATCCGGTCTTGGTAGTGCTGGGGGAGAACTCCCTTTTACAATCCATACCTTGTTCTGTTCTTTGCGAGTTGGCTCTGAATATCTTATCCACGTCTCATCACCGGTACATATTTCAAATAGTCGCCTCTCATCACATTGATCATACTTTTCGAGCAGTTTTTTTTGCAATTCTCACCCGGGTCTTCTTTTGAGTCTGATTCAACAAATATGGGACCCAACGTGAGCAAACCTTGGACATACCAAGATGCTTGGTCAGAATTGCATGAACACTTCCCGTTGACAAAGTTAGGCTGGTAGCTAACTGCTCTATCGTAATATGGGGATCAGAGTCACACATTTCGGCTACAAGAGCAATATTGTTTGCAGTGGTAGCAATTATAGGTTGCCCCATCCGAGGGTCATCTTCAACCGACACCCTACCTTCACGAAAACGTAGACTCCACTTCTTAACGGTTGATTCCGAACAGGCCTCCCCACCATATACCTGTACTAAATCTTGGTGGATATTCCTTGGCGTATCGCCGAGTAATGAGCGGATTTTGATGTATGCTCTTTGTTCAAGTAGAAATTCATTAGATTTTGAAGCCATAAATTCCTCTGTGGTTGCTATAACCTATCTTCAAAAGGGTGTATCTCAAAAAATATCAAATCAATTTCCACAAAGTATAGTGTCCTAAATAGACGAAAATCTAAGCTATAAATTAGATGCAAATAGTAAATACATGTGGATAAACAATGATAGCAATAGCTAGGGTTACGAACTACTTGAAATCCCCTTGTACTTTAAAGGAAAGCTGGTTATTACATAATTCCGTCTGCAACACTAAATATTCTACAGTGCAACATTGCATTGAATATTTTCTACTGTGGGACATCGATAATTCGAACCTAGTTAATGGAATTCCCGATATGACGCAATATTTGCATATATTCTGTTTCCTTTAATCGTAGTTCAATTTGTATTATTCCGGCCTTGGCAAACCAATTTTGATCTTTCGTTTGTGTTCGTATCAATGTTAGAAACAATTCATGTACTATTCAATCGCATAGTTATTGATCCAGCTTCTCTCCAGGTGCCTTAGTAATGTTGGAACAAAGTTTTCATGGATTTCTACTTATAATAGTGGACAGAATATTATATATATATTACATCCCATGGCTGGATATAATACTATGGGTAGTAGTTATATTTGGAGTAACTAATTAGTATTAAGCTTTCTATCTACTACTTTAACTACAAATCTACAATATAACAAGTACTGCTACAAAAGAAACACCAAAGCAGAAGTATGATACTAATTACAGGTTACTGATAACTATCAAAACAGTTAGACAACTGGATATTGTTTCCTTATTCCATGATAAGGTTGGAGAAACTACCTCGTCCATATTCTTTCTGCCAACAAACTTCAGATAAGTGAGTATCTAAAAGTATGGGGTTAGTAGTCATGCAATTCCTCAGCCGTTTCTCCGCACCACCACATATACTCTCAGCTGTTTGTGTATGTACGCCTGTAGTAGGGTCAACAAAATTGAAACTATGGTTGACGGTGAGATGCTGAAACTTGCAGCAGGGATAGAATTATACGAAGCCCATTCGTCAGAAAGTATGGTAGTGCCCGGAAGAATATATCTCTGGATGAGAGGGATTGATGTTGCAGCCAACCTGTCTTGAACATGTATCATAAAGGTATCCTATGTTTCTCTATCTATCCCTCCAAATACACATTGACCTGATAGCATACGACCTCTTTAATACTTTCGATGTCCAAACTTTGATTCATCTATTTCTACAATATGCCCAGGCCCTCCAATTGGTTGAGGATTGACTAAAAATTCTTCAACACATAGGTCTCTGAGGGAGTTCTACCAGTCTGTTATAGTAGGCTCTCCCCACCCAGATTCTTGTTGATTGGAAATGTACTGATAAATTCTGTAAAGAAGCCTCTATCTTTACGATCACAATTTTTCCTATGATAGAAATTGAGTATATTCGGCCAGTTTAGTACCCCTTTTACTTTCTAGTACTTGGCATACAGAAAAATCATAGTTTGACCCTGACATCTGTGTAAGTACTCCAAAATGGTGTTCAAATGGAGTATTATGTATAAAAGATGATAATACATAAGAGAATCCGCATTCTCCAGTCATATATTCTACAAGTTTTGGTAGAGCAATGCTTGAAACTATCTTGTACAGAAAATAACTCTTTGTTGTCAGATGGACGATGCTAATTACATCAACCATATTCCAAACTTCTCATTCTTGGGGGATCTCCACGTCACATTATTTAGTGTTTATGTCATCGAAACTATAGACGATGAATTTCCTCTGCTCTTCTTCAAATACATCAACTAGAGACGAAGAATTTCCTCTGCTCTTCCTCAAATATATCAACTAGAGACGAAGAATTTCCTCTGCTCTTCCTCAAATACATCAACTAGAGACGATGAATTTCCTCTGCTCTTCTTCAAATACATCAACTAGAGACGATGAATTTCCTCTGCTCTTCTTCAAATACATCAACTAGAGACGAAGAATTTCCTCTGCTCTTCTTCATATCCATCAACGCACTGTTTAGTTGCCTATATAGTACAATACCATAAAACATATAATACTACAAGTCGAATATTTGACACAACTTGACATACTTGGATCTGTAATCACGATCTAATTGTCTCTATCAAGCCTTGGATATTTAATAGCGTGATCTTTAAGACGATCAGGGTAACCAGGAAGATATTTAGGAATTGGACATTTCTTCAATGTAGCCTTTATTGATCGTATCTTCGTTTGACCATCAATTTTAAGATGAGTTTGCGTGTCAACTATATCATCAGAATCAAAGTGCTTAGCAGAAACCAAAGTGTTTTCATTGTGTGAAGATCTATAATATAATTCATAATTACGTAATGATAAATTAATCCTCAATCGTAGAATTATCACTTAATTCATATCCAAGTTCTAAAGAAGTACATAACATATCTATGCAGAAATCGTTTCCACTTATGAACGGTATCATGGGGGCCTGAAGGAATGTGAAACACTGCAACATCAGTATGATCATGCTAGTATCCAGTGGTACATTAGTGGTGTTGCAGTGTTTCACATTCCTTCAGGCCCCCACGATACCGTTCATAAGTGGAAACGATTTCTGCATAGATATGTTATGTACTTCTTTAGAACTTGGATATGAATTAAGTGATAATTCTATGGTTTGTACAAATCGAAACCACTTATAAATGACCGATCGAAAATGTTTGTAGGAGGACTACCCTACAGTACTAGCGATGATGAGTTAATATTTTTCATTTTTTCATTTTGAATTAACCCAATACATTTTACATACAGGGCATAGACTCCATAAATAGAAGGACTAGTATCTGGCAATCTCAGATTACTGAACTTGGGTCCCACTGTATCATGACGCAACGACGTCATTGCGTAATAAACATGACAGGTCATGGAAAGCTTTCGCTTTATCGCCGCTCCTGGCGTCACCTGGCGTCACCTGAGGCTGTCCGTAGCTCATGCCGCTGTATTATGTTTTTTTTTCAGGTTTGTATTGTAGCTTTACTAGCATTTCTGGTGCTGGGAATCATCCAATTTACAACTGCATTTGAAAGGTGGTGTTGGTATTTACTTTATAATGCCTGAGAAGCGTAACGTACTTGGATGTCGTGGAAATTACAGGTGTGAACCATACACAAAAGTAGTACAATTTCCAAGTGATGAAGATGAGCGAGATGGTTGGATTGATGCTATGCCAAATGAACGCTCCAGTCTGTTACAACTCAGCCAAATATATGCTTGTTACCATCATTTTGACTGTGAATGGGTCACAGTTAAAGGTGGTAAACGACCTAGCCAACCTCCATCCATTTTCCCTGGTGTCCCAAAGTCCTGTTTAAAGCAAGTTCTTCGGCAGAAGTACGTGCCAGAAATGAAGACCTTAGAACTAACGCTCTTGATCATTTGGTGACTTTGATTCTGTTTGTACAGTCATCCAACAGCCTCTCTCCAAAATCATCTTATTATTCATGATGGTGATGATGTTTACATGTCCAAAACTGACGCACAAGGACGTTCAGTCGTCCAGTTTCTACATTTACAACTTGTGAAATCACCATTTGGATTTTGATTCCTTAAATGTGTTGAGAAAAATGGAAAGGAAATACCCAAATCGTATTTTTCCAAATCTGGTTTCCTACAGAAGAATAGCCTCATCAGCAAATGGTCACAATTCAATAGCATTTTAACGAGTATTCCAGAGTACGAATTCAAAGACACAGACTAAGTGAAAAGTGCCCTTGAGGAATTGGGTCGTATGTGTTGCTCTGAACTTCCCCATTATCAATTTTTGTATGCTCAGCTCTGGTTGTTACTTACTGCACCAAAAGCCCGTCGTTTTGATACAAATCTTTATGTTCTTGCTGCTGAACTTCATAACATTTCACCAGCTGCGTATAGAATGCTACGAAAATCTGGTGCTATTGCATTACCTCGAGTACAACTGTTGAAGAAACTTCTTTCTAATAGTCTACATCAGTGTTTCTCAAAGTGGGCCCTAGAGCCCCCTGGGGGGCGCTGAAGGGTTGTAGGGGGCGGCCACGCAGCAAGGGGGCGCTGGGGGGGCGCTGTGGGTTATAGAAAGCGAAACAGAGATACGACCTCAGGTCAAAAAAAGTGGTATCATATTCCCCATTATTCATTAACAATAGGTGCTAGCAAATACTTCAATTATCAAAGCCCTTTACAGTGGTAATACTCTTGGTGATTATTAACAACAGCTAATCCTTAAAAATTAATGAAGAATTCTTTTGTTATAATGTCTATGGCTTCCCTAATCGAAATATAATTATCATTGTTCTTCAAACAAATGTAAACTTCGTAATAGTTAGTAATCTGTTTAATTTCAATATAAATACATACGTAGAAATCTAAACCGAAAGGAATTGATAAACTCGATCGAAGAAATGAATAGTAAAAAGAAGTGTAGACAGTATAGTGCTGATTATATCAAATACGGATTTGTTAAATCTCCTTCCAATCAACAACTCCCAATGTGTTTGTTGTGCGAACAAGTATTTTCTAATGAGGGAATGAAGCCGGCAAGAATGATTGATCATCTGAAATCGCGCCACAGTGATAAGGTAGAGAAAGATGTGCAATTCTTCATTAAAATGAGAGACAGCCGAAAAACAATGGGCGGAATATTTGGAAAAATAGATAGACAAAACATTGATGGTTTGGTTGTCTCCTATAACATTTCGTTACTAATCGCAAAATCTGGTAAGCCACATACAATGGGTGAAAACCTCATTTTACCTGCAATCCAGGAAGCAGTTACAACTGTTATGCATTCAGATGGGCGAAGTGTGATTAAGTCCATTCCGTTAAGCAATGATACTGTGGCTAGGAGAATAAATTTGATGGCTAGTGATGTTGAGAAAACACTATACACTATACTTAAAACAACGGAATTTTCTCTTCAAATTGACGAATCCACATTGCCAGGTAACGAAGCACTGCTCCTTGCATATGTCCGATATATTCTCGAAGGAATAATGGTTGAAGAAATGTTGTTTGCTAGACCACTAGTAACTGATACAAAAGGTGAATCTATCTACAAAGTGGTGGAAAATTTCTTTCAGGAAAAGGAAATTCCCATGAATAATATCATTGCTTGTGCAACAGATGGGGCGCCAGCTATGGTTGGTAGGCATCGTGGTTTCATTTCGTACTGGAAAAATGCTGTGCCTGAGGTTTTCGCTATTCACTGCGTCGTCCATCGAGAACATTTGGTAGCAAAACATCTAAGTGGTCGCTTGCACAACTCATTGCATATCGTCATTACTGTTATTAATAAAATCAAAGCTTCCGCAGTCAAGGAAAGAATATTTCGCCAAATATGTCACGAAAACGAAACTGAATTTGAACGTCTGCTTTTGCACACAAAAGTGAGGTGGCTCTCAAAAGGAAAGTGTCTCAGTCGGTTCTACAGTCTTTTCGACACGATTTTAGAATTTTTAGAGGAAGAGAACCCGCAGTTAATGCAGCTTGTCAGTGCAGCCAAATCAGATGTAGCTTACTTGACTGACATTTTTGATAAGTTCAACGCAATCAACTTGCAACTACAAGGCAATTTAGTCACTCTGGTCAAGTGTAAAACTGTTGTCAGCTCCTTCATAGGGAAACTAACGTTATTTAAACAAAATATCGCTCGACGAGAATTTTACCAGTTCCCTCACCTAGCAGGACTCCAAATTTCAGATGACGATTTGCTAGCATATTGTGAACATCTTGAAGTACTGAAAGCGGATATGATCAAGCGATTCACTGACTTGTTGGAACTTGAACCGCCTCATTGGCTAATTGACCCTTTCTGTGTGGCTGCCCCAACAGTTCCACTCTATTTGCAGGAAGAGTTGATGGACTTGCAAAGTGATTGCGAGGAAAAAGCTCATTTTACAATGATGGGGTATGAAAGATTTTGGATTGCAATCGCAGGACGAAATAAATTTCCCAATTTGTGGAAAGTAGCAAAACTGCTAGTTCTGGCGTCTATGTTCACGTGTCTGCTCACCTCCTCCACTGTCGGCCAGCGATACAACTGATAGTACTTATCAGATAGGTAGAAGTAGTTATCATAGAGACGAGATAGCTCTCCTTTCCTCTGTTTATCTTGTACTTCCTCTTGTGTTGTAAAGAAATTCAGATACCTCAGGTGATATGCTACTCTGTCTCAGCTCAGATTGATATGCCTCCTGTCCCTCTCCATAGTAATTGTCTTCTGCCGTGAGATCAGAGGTGCTTCTATTCACACCACTATAAGTCATGAGTATACGTATACTACCTTAATTGTGAATAAATAAAAATTTGGAAATTGCTGTTTGTTTGTATAGCATCAAGTTTGTTATCAATATATATAGAACATACTTATTTATTATATTGCTCTATTCGAAAATATTGTAAATAAATACACATGTAACCATGTTCCATCATTTGCATATGATAGAGGAGAGTGCCATGAAAGAGAACAGAACCTATTCCAACAGTAAATACTGAGAATACAGCCAGAATGTGAATAAAGGCAAATTTCTGTATATACTATGAATATATTAAACATAACGGAAGAATAACTAATAAAACATTGCTAATTGTATTCCAGAACTCTGCGACATAAAATAACACGATATAGTTCTCCTCACACCAGTCTAGAGTAGATGTGGTATAGCCCCAGTGTCCCTTGATATTGTATTTATCCGCCCACAGATTAGGAGCCATTATTAGGAATCCTAGCCCTAAATAAGGAGACACATTTAGAAACCAAAAAAAGAGAGGTAATGATCTAAATGAAGGACTAAAGGTGCCATAGTCCGAAAGTAAACAACAATATAAGTAAATAAGATTACATGTAGGGCATTAGGATCGCTCGATCACGATCGCGATACTTTTTGACGACTTATCTGTCACATTCTCAGCCTCAGTCGCAACCTGAGGGGGGGTGTTCTGTGTGACAGAGGCGAGTGCGTCATCTCTAGCCTGATCTCTTATGTCTCGTTCACAACCTTCTCCATCCTCACTCTCATAAGAAAGTTGTTGTTGTTGTTGTTGTTGTTGTTGTTGCTGCAAGGAGTTAGAGAGAGCGATGTACATAACATCCTGTAAGGAGAATAGGCCACTCAATTCTACCAACAAGTCTTCTATACAATCCCTCAGCTTCTCAGTCGCGTAACGAGAAAGAATAGCCTGCACATCTAGATCTACTACTCTCCAGAGACGTAACGCTATCTCCTCAGGGAACAATTCTGACAGCAGATCCTCTATATGTCGATAAATCAATTGCAGCAGTTCGGCCTCACAACATTCATCCAGATGCTTTCGCAAGAAACGAATCAGAAGACTTACAAGGGTATATACTTGTTGTTGCCAGGCAGACACAACACCCTCCTCAAAGTCACCCTCACTTGGATAGGCAGTGACCTCTGAGATGTCATCTTCATCAGAAATAGCTGTTCGTAATGCCTCAAAGTCGATCACATCAGGATTCTGAAAATTATTGATCACATGATTCAGAGAACTTAGACCACATTGTACCAGATAATCAGTGTTGAGTGATCGAACTGCACGAAGAAACTTCAGCATGTGGTAGAGACGTGTTTCATTCTCTGATATCAGAGAGGCTACCTCTGAGTATATCTCTTCCCTCACTTGATCGAATGAAGGAGACTCAAGACCTGGGGAAAACCTCTTCTGTGAATTGGTACTAGTAAAAGGAGCAGATCTCCTTCCAGGAGCAGCAGGTAGCAACAAGGAGCAGTCTACCTCTACATTATCTTCTTGTTGCTGCTGTCTGTAAGACGGTATAGGAGAAAGCTCCCGTCTGGAAGGATTGTCACGAGCTGAGGACAGACGGTGTTGAGAGGATAGAGGATTATCTGAGAAAGTCAGATCAGTCTGAGTACAGCTAGCAGTCTTAGGCACATAAGGCTGCTGTATCCACTGGTTAACCGGGTGTATAGCAGGGCCAGGACCAGGACCAGGACCAGGACAAGGACAAGGAATAGGTAAGCTCTGGTACATATTACAATGAACTGAAGAGGGATAGAAGGCAGGAGGAGTAGGTGTAGGGTAGCTGAGAGGGACAGGAGGAGGATGAGGAGCTGTCTGGTGGTAAGGAGTAGGAGTAGGGTAGCTGAGAGGGACAGGAGGAGGATGAGGAGCTGTCTGGTGGTAAGGAGTAGGTGTAGGGTAGCTGAGAGGGACAGGAGGAGCAGGAGGAGCTGTCTGGTGGTAAGGAGTAGGTGTAGGGTAGCTGAGAGGGACAGGAGGAGGATGAGGAGCTGTCTGGTGGTAAGGAGTAGGAGTAGGGTAGCTGAGAGGGACAGGAGGAGGATGAGGAGCTGTCTGGTGGTAAGGAGTAGGTGAAGGGTAGCTGAGAGGGACAGGAGGAGGAGGAGCTGTCTGGTGGTAAGGAGTAGGCGTAGGGTAGCTGAGAGGGACAGGAGGAGGAGGAGGAGCTGTCTGGTGGTAAGGAGCAATAGGGAGGGAGTGACAGAAGAGAGGGAATGGTTGTGGAGTAATACAGTGAGGAGTTGTACAGTAGTGTACAGGAGGGTAGTATGTAGGGGTGTACATATTTGGCAAAAAAATCTAATAAAAGTAAATTTACAAAGATAAAAACAATTAATCATTATTGGAGTGCTCGATGTATTCTTTGAATTCTTCATCACCAATTTTCCTCGGAGTTTGAGGAGCTGGACGCAAATAATCTGACATTAATTTAGAATTCCCAGTACATGCTGATACCCCCAAAACGAATACACCTAACGCAATATTGCCAATTTCTCTGTATAGGACATGTCTGGAGCATCAGTACCCTTTGGAGGAGCCTTGGCTTTTAACTCATCTTATCTTTCATCATCTTAACAATCTCTACATCTACAAGGGTTGTTTAATAAGTAATGAGACTAATGTTTATATCGAGGGGTATAAATTTGGATATTCCAACAAATTTTCTCAAAATACATCTGAGATTTATAAATTGGTCCATATGACCCACCAAGCTATTGAGGAAGCCAATGTGGCCCACAATTATAACGAGTTGGGCACCCCCTGATTTAGAGCTATCTAATTATAAACCGCTTGTTAATTCCCTTAGAAGCTAATACAAATTTGTATCCCAAAACCCCTTCTCAACAAATTACTTCCAGGAATAGCCTGGTTACCACTACGAGAAATCACTTTCTAAGAATATCAAAGCTCTAACTGTCAACTTATGGAAAAATTACATAATTAATATTGTAATTTTCTGAATATATTCTAATACAGGTAATATATTTATTCTTTGATATATTTAGATGAATTCACCGTTCGAGATTTGGAGAAATTAACGAAGTTGTTGTGATGAAAGACAGTCTAACAAAGCTATCGCGCTAAATATATTTCATAAATGTATACACAATATTAACACAATATCAATAACAATAATGTCAAATTGAACGTTTTACTAATTCAGTAATTATAGATTATAATTGCTGTCTAACCGGTTTGATATGTAATTTAATAATTTTAAACTTAGAATAGCTCATCTTATCTATTCAGCGTTATGAAAATGATATTTATAGTGAGTAATGAAATTACTTGCGTAACGTATAATATACAAACAGACATATACAGTCAACTCCCATTATATCGAAGCTCATGGGACCGCGATAATTACTTAGATATAACCGAAGTAATCTATGTTACATTTACGGTTTGAGTCATATTTGTACAAATCAACACTTCAATATAAGCGGGTATTCAATTTTTGCTTGTTCGATTGAACAGGAATTGACTATAAGTAAATGTAAACAAACTAACCTTCTTGCCATTAATGAAGTGAAACTGTTGATAACAAATCTCATCTACTGTGTCATACTTGTCATACGTCACAAATCCAAATCCTAGAAATGCCAGAAGTGAAACATTACCATATATGGTTATGTGTTACTTGATTGTAAAAATCATTTTGTGATTTTGTAGAATGTAGAGTTATTTCCCTGAGGTATCATTATTCGAAATATGGATTTTTGGTTAACAAATTTTGTTATATAATCTGCCAGTGGCGGCGCTACTGGTGGGCTCGGGTTATTAAACGGTGTCATACTTACATAAATTAGGTGGGCACGAGCCTCACCCTCGCGCCGCCTCTGATAATCTGCTAGCAATTCTATAATTATCGGATACACTAGAACTCGGATAATACGAATACACACTATCTAAGCGTACGTCTAATCCGAATAGTGAAAGTATCAAAATGTACAGAAAGTGATTGTTGTTTAAAAGAAGAATTAAATATCAAGCGAATATACTTCTTATCCGAGTATACTACTGTCATTGGTTAGCAGCTATCGTGGTGAATACATACATAAATATACATTGAGTGTGACATACCTTTGTGCTTGTTCGTTGACTTGTCGAAGATAAGCATAGCCTCTACTATCTGTGTAATATAATCAAATTAATAATAAATATTTTCAGTAGATGGGGGTATGAAATTCGTAAACCATCGAAATAGGTCATTCCTTTAATGTCATTCCATGAAAATGAGGGATAAACTGATAAAAATAGAACTCAACATTTAAATAATCGGGGCAAGAAAATACCAACTGACTGACCATTCGGGAATAGATATACAGTGTAACTTCCATAAAAGGGGGAGGCAGATACGCCGAAAAATTTGGAGATTCGTTTGTGGAGATTCATTACTAACTATAGGAATAGGAATTCAGTATATTTTCTCACTCCATATCCAGAAGTTCCCCGTTACTACAGGCGTTTGTGGAAGTTACACTATACTAGAGTTACACGATGCATATTTTCGTCTTGAGGATATTAATTTCCAAATTCGTTGATATATTAGAAGATGTGTATAATAGATTACGTCATAAAACTAAACAGATTATTACTTACATTCCCAAAATCTTTGAAATAATAGTATACTTCATCTTCACTCGTGTCAGATGAAATTCCACCTACGAATAGCTTCTTCGTCTAAAAAGAAACATAAACACATATAAATAGTTACAAGTATAAGCATTAATAGTTTGTATTTTGTTTGTCGAATTATTTAAGAGATCGGATTAGTGCATCAAAAGATCTGTCATTTTTTATCACCTCTCCCATACAAACCAATCCATTTTAATTCGTACACGAGCCTTTGGCTCGTCGCTTCCCGATGAACTCGTCGCATTGCCCCTCGAGGTATCCATTATTCTCCAAATTGACGGTCTCATTGAGTATTATAATATAAATATATTTAGAACAATGTAATTCACAAATATACACTGCCTGGCCAAAAGTATTGGGACACCCTGCCACAATTAATACCTGAAACAAAGGTATGCCACCATAGTTGTATAAGCTAAAGATGATTACAAAATATGTTGAACATAAATATATCGTAAAACGAATGATAACAAGCTATTGTTCTACTTTCTGCAATATCCATAGAATCTTTCAACATATTCTCATCTAATGCCACTTGTGCACAAGTTGTAAACAGTGTTCCAATACTTTTGGCCAGGCAGTGTACGTATATGGCATATATAATATTGAATTATTTTGTAATATCAACCCCCTTCGTAGCCGTTGAGAGCAAGTATCTACGTAAATTTTGGATCTTGCTAATTTGTTTACCTTCATATTCATAAAACAACAATATATTTACATATCAAAGGACAAACAAACAAACAACAGACAACAATTGATATTCAATAATATAGATGAATTGGTCAATCAAGTTTTTCCTCAAAATAATGTTGCTTAGTACAATTCAATTATTCCTGCAATAATCACTCAAGGGAGATCACACAGAAAATTCTCAACTTACTAATAGTCACTATGAGACATTCAATTGATCCTGTGGGGTGCTATTAACTTAACCCTGTGTCCCTGAATGTTTATTAATAAATGTTATAGTAATTAATGTAAGGCCTGAAATATATTATTCGTATATGACGTCACAACACTATTTTTTAAGCCAAATATATATATAATCATATATACATAGGTTTGTTCACATGTTTTTTGTATGTATATTCGTCGGTCACTTGTTCGTACGTGTTTCACAGCTAGATTTTGAATATATTGAATAGTGTATATTTGTTTGTTTGTTTGGTAAATGTTTATTCGTACGTATTTGATTGCCAAAATTTGGAATATTTAGAATCTGATTGTTATAAGTCAATTCGAGTCAAAGTGTCAAAAGTAATTATTACTCATCAAAATAATTAAATAAGAATTAAATAAGTATGACGTAATATTAATGGAATTATAATTACCAAAAGCTTAGGTTGAATTAACTAAACTGATTTACTAAAGTCCAATCATAATTAAAATAATTTTTGGTAATTAGTAAGATAAAATTCATATAATTTTGAATCAAACAAACAAACAAACAAACAAACAATTTCCAGGTAAGGCCATATAAAATAATATACTTGTCTAACATCCCCGCCCGCCCCATTTAATCTCCCTCCTCGGCAATTTATTATTTTATTACATATCTTTATTTAATACTTATAATCGCAGATGAGCATCTTCGCAACAAGCCAAGTATTTAACACTAGCGCCCTTCGCTTGCTAGGTCGCTGAGCAGTGTGGCTAATCATGTGATTTTTGGAAATCCAAAAAGGTGGCAATGGCATCATAATTTCGTCAGGTGTGAACTTTCGTCTAAGAATCAAACCTGTCCGAGTCAGACCCAAATATCCCTCCCTGTATGGAAAAAATCAGCCCCGGAGTGTGCACTAAATTATTATTATTATTATTTAAATTGTACAATAATACAGATTATAGAGAGGAAGTGAATATTAGTTTCCCATATACAGTGTAAGTTGAATACGAACACCAACGGACCGTCGGTATGGATAAAATTTAATCACCTTTCCAGAGTTCATAAACCGGAATAATATCCTTTGAAGTACGATTGTAGGGACCTGATTATGTACCATCATTGTTAGTCTAATCAGAAATTCGTATTAACGAGATAGTTTAAATAAATTAGTAAAATGACGCTAAGCAAAAAATAAAAATAAAATGCCGCCCCCCCGCCCCTATTCCCCAGATAAAAATGGATGAGAAACAAGTAATGTATTTTACATGGCCTTAAGTAAATGATTGTTTGTTTGTTTCGGAATTTAGTGCGCCTCACATCATATGTTATTATATTATATTAATGTGTTAGGCTGTTTATGAATATTCACGGAATTCAAGCAGAATATTCCATACGCGAACATTTGAAAAATAATAAAATTATTAAATGTGAATTAAATAAATATAGAAAGAATATCAAATTAATTGAGTAAACTGCAGCATTTCTTACAACAGAATAGTAATGGACAAAACAGTGGTAACAAAGCAATAATTAATTTACACTAAAATACATGTCTAATAATAGATTTATGTAATCCAAGAAATTGATTACTCTAAACTGGGGCTACTTTAGCCCAAATATTGAAATTAGCTTACGTATCGAATAGATATTGTACTTGTACTAGAAATTGCCTACCGATATTAGAAAATTCATTGAAAATTGGCTAGTCATATTCAAGTATAATACTGAATCTAATCTAGTTGCTTTGATACTTTGATATTTGGGCCAAAGTAGCCCCAGTTTACGGTATTAATTAACAGTGCTGAATATGATAGCTGAAATAATTCAAGAAATATTTCAAATGAGTATTGCTGTAATTTTTTGGTGAAAGGGTAGTCGTCTTAAAACGAGTGATTCGCCCCTGGCCACAACCTGAATAGTATCGAAAACATTCTATATGAAATTCTGAGATTAATTTAGTTGACTACAGTCGACTCCGGTTAATCGGACCACTTTTGTCCAGAGTAAAGTGGTCCGATTATCCGGAGTGTCCGATTAACCGAAAAATGTTAAATATTAATCCTGGATTAGATTAGATTCCGTCCAGGAGAAAATGGTCCGATTAACCGAATTGTCCGATTAACAAGTGGTCCGATTAACCGGAGTCGACTGTACATCCATGGGGACCATAGAATTAATACGAACAATCTCTACCATGATTAATTAAGATCGGACAAACTTACAAAATTTGCCAAGTCAATTGTGTAGATGTATATATGTACAGTAGACTCAATTTAATAAGTAGGTTCACTTTTGGATCAAGCCATTTTGACTCGATTAAGCGCGATTTTGGAGTCAGACTGATTAGCCGAGCTATTTAACACGATTCGCATCAGGGGGATATACAGGTTTCCGAGCACGATCGAAGCTCCTCCCGAATTTCCATACGCATAAATCAGTATATTAGTACTTGGGTATAGGGATTAAAATCAGTATATTAGTGTTTGGGTATAGGGATTAAAATCAGTATATTAGTGTTTGGGTATAGGGATCTTTACGCTCCTAAATAGAATATCATCAAAAATCACGCTCTAAAGGAGTGTCCGGCGCTCTTAGATAATCCCCTGATTCGCATAGCTCTGTATCAGGTCAAGTGAGTGATTACAGATTGTTCAAACTGAATTGCTTTAGAATGATAAACCCGCTATTCATAGAAAATAATAATTTGGTCTGCAGTAAATGCAAAATCTACATTCTACAAAACTTCTGTATTTACAAATACAGTTGACATCCGGTATCTCTCAAACCTCAGGGAAATCATGTTCGAGATAACTGGCTATGCAGAACGTGGAGGGAAATGAAAATTCGTTCGACACATGAAATAAAGGTCAACTATACTAGTAAACAATATATCTATGATGCAATATGGAAACAACTCTCAAAGAATATTCTAGAACATGGTGTTAAGTGTAAACAAAACATAGAAATCAGAAAGATCTATGCTAGTATGGTATCGTAGCAAGTGATGTAAAAATGACGAAAATGTCTAGACTATGCAGGTGGTCTACTCCTGTAGTATAACTTATGATTAGAGTTTGACATTGATAATAGTAAGTAAGGTGGGTGGTGAATAATTGGTGAGTTGCGTAATAATTGAATTAGGATAGCAAAAATGATTGGTGTGATTTCAAATTCGTAATAGAACTAATAGACTGTGAATAATAGTAACGTGATATTAGAGTTCCAATAGAAACCAATTAAATTTGGTATTTGAATTTCAAATAGGAACTATTTTAGATGAATTCTATGTGCTCTAATTCGATTGAGAACTCAGGAAAGTCACTTTAAGATTCACATCATATTATGGAAAAATGATACAGTACCTGCGGTCACTTCCGAAACTGGCAATTATGACCAGATTGGCTAGAATATTGGTGTTGGACTGATTACCTACAATATTTCTACTTACATTACTCCTAGACCCCAACTAAATCACGGGGCATTCAGCTTGAGCTCACAAGATTTCAAGCAGCACAACGCAACTGAATAGGTAGTGGATGACATATGGGACTGCGTTTATAGCCAAATAATATACTCAAGCAGGATTAACTATATATATACACAGATTTAATACATTATATTACTCACTCTTCTAGCAGTTATTTTCTCGGGGATTGCTCTCTTGGGGTCAATCTAAATAAATATTGGAAAAGAATAAATCGTCACTACAGATAACTCAATTGCTTTTGTGTGTGTTTCAAATTACACAATTATAACTTAATAATAATCTCTTAATAGAATTAAGATTATTAACAAAATTCCTGAGGAAACTATTAACGTCACTCAAATAACTGAATTAATATGAACATATGTGATGCATGATAAAGGTTGCAAACGGCTTGCTTTTATTGTATGATGAAATATACAGTGACATACCAGCATATTTAATGCAATCAAAATTATTACATTTCATAGACAAGCAGATAAGCTTAAATAACAATTAATACAATAAAACTCGACATAAATGGGACAAAAGTTGGGAGCGATGAATGGACAACAAAAATGATTAATAATAATATACTAGCATGATGAACTTCACCGCGTTTTCTATAATTTCATCTGTCATAATTATTACTAGTATTATTCCAGGTAATCTCACTTTGGTGACGTAACACGGTCCTTACGAGATCCAAATACTTGGATTTATGTGCTAAAGGATCAATTCGTATACCTAAGTGGGACAATTTATGTAAAAGGATTCTGATTGAAAACAGTCGAATTCGAAATATTCTGCCACAAACAAACCCCGCGAAAGTTACCAATTATAATAGTATAATGAGATATATTGGACATACCTTCTTTCTGTTAAGCACTATTGGCTCTCTCTCATGTCCATTCAACACGCGATCCACTGATGCAGCATCTGTAAATGTGACGAAACCGAATCCTCTATCAAATATAAAGATGATTGAAAATGACCATTACGTAAGTAGTAAGTAATAAATTTGATTGATGTGTAATTACTGCTATCATCACTATTATACGTATTTGTTGATTAGAAATTTATTAGTTCAATCGTTTGTTGATATTCAAAATTATTTTATATTATTGAATTGCAATTGTCTGTTTGTCAGTTGCCAAAGTAAGGTCGTATTATGAAATTTATGTTTGACAATACGACCTTTCCTTGGCAACAGGCAAACAGACTGATTTGCTAATTATTCGCGGTAATGAATCAATATAACAAATATTTAATTGTGTTGTGCGGGCAATAAGTAGCAAAATATACAGTCGACTCCTGGCATATCGAAGCTTAAGTGACCACGATAATCACTTCGATATATATCCATGTTCGATAATCGATATAACTGGAGTTGACTGTAAGCATAAGCAACTCAATATGAAGTTCGCAAGAGGAAAGTTTCCATAAAAAGTGCTAAGCAAAACTTGCAATAATTTCATTCTTATTATGGAAGTATACTCACTAACTGAACTCGATTGAAGGATTGTGTTAATTAGAAATACTGTTGGTAATCACGACAAAATAATCAGAATAACTTTGGTGCAATTCACAAACTAGAGATTCCGTAGAATAAAAGTCAGTTGACATATGACGGAGTTGACGCCTGATTCAAATAAGTTATCATAAGGCGAATAAATTTTAACCGTACGGACGGTACGTTGGTGTTCGTATTAAGCTTACACTGTATATGGGAAACTAATATTCACTTCCTCTCTATAATCTGAATTATTGTACAATTATATGAGAGAATTATAATTCGCAGTTCACATAAAACACTCAAACTATCTTTCTATGCTTTAAATGTAAAATGAAATTCTGGTGAATGTGCCAGACAGGGAGGCGTATTTGGGCCTGACTCGGACAGGTTTGAGTCTTTGACGAAATTCACACTTGACGAAAATGTGATGCCATTCCACCTTTTAGGATTTTCGAAAAATCACATGATTAGCCACACTGCTCAGCGGCCTAGCAAGCGAAGGGCGCTAGTGTTAAATAATTAGCTTGTTTCGAAGATGCTCATCTGCGATTATAAGTATTAAATAAAGATATGTAATAAAATAATAAATTGCCGAGGAGGGAGATTAAATGGGGCGGGGATGATAAACCAGGATATTATTTATATGTCCTTATCGAAATAATAATTGTTTTCATATTTTCTAAATATATTTTGTGAATAATTAGGCGATTAAAGATGGAATTATGATTGATTCGAGAACTTGAATATTCATAACTACAGAACTGCATGAAGGATTAAGAAATAATTAGAGGTAGAAGTTAGCTGTGAAAATTACAGTTCAAATCAGCTGTATAAAAAATGTATTGCGTTAATTACAAAACGAAAAAATGAAAAAAATGAACTCACCATCACTGGTACTGTAGAGTAGTCCTCCGACAAAAATGATCGATGGGTCTTTTACAAATGGTTTCGATTTTCGATAATAATAACCTTCATTCCCAGAGTCAAAGTCAGAAGATGGCGAAGCAACAGTAAGCATTTTCTCCAACAAACAATAACACGACTATGTAGTTACCAAAAATGGAAAATATAAACTTTGAATTGCATTACTCACTGATTTATACATTACAATTACCATAGGAATGCGCATACTGTTGATATTGCGGTTATACACGCGTGTTACTCGACTCTTTCATGCTCATTTGTTTGCTATTCAGTGTATTTCACTGCAGGTAATTTTCTTGTTACTTTAAAGGAAAGCAGGTCACAAGATAGCTGTCAGCAACACTAAATATTCTACAGTGCAACATTGCATTGAATATTTTCTACTGTGGGACCTCGATAATTCGAACCTAGTTAATGGAATTCCCGATATGACGCAATATTTGCATATATTCTGTTTCCTTTAATCGTAGTTCAATTTGTATTACTCCGGCCTTGCCAAACCAATTTTGATCTTTCGTTTGTGTTCGTATCAATGTTAGAAACAATTCATGTACTATTTAATCGCATAGTTACTGATCCAGCTTCTCTCCAGGTGCCTTAGTAATGTTGGAACAAAGTTTTCATGGATTTCTACTTATAATAGTGGACAGAATATTATATATATATATTACATCCCATGGCTGGATATAATACTATGGGTAGTCGTTATATTTGGAGTAACTAATTAGTATTAAGCTTTCTATCTACTACTTTAACTACAAATCTACAATATAACAAGTACTGCTACAAAAGAAACACCAAAGCAGAAGTATGATACTAATTATAGGTTACTGATAACTATCAAAAATGTTAGACAACTGGATATTGTTTCCTTATTTTCCATGATAAGGTTGGAGAAACTACCTCGTCCATAGTCTTTCTGCCAACAAACTTCAGATAAGTGAGTATCTAAAAGTATGGGGTTAGTAGTCATGCAATTCGTCAGCCGTTTCTCCGCACCACCCCATATACTCTCAGCTGTTTATGTATGTACGCCTGTAGTAGGGTCAACAAAATTGAAACTATGGTTGACGGTGGGATGCTGAAACTTGCAGCAGGGATAGAATTATACGAAGCCCATTCGTCAGAAAGTATGGTAGTGCCCGGAAGAATATATCTCTGGATGAGAGGGATTGATGTTGCAGCCAACCTGTCCTGAACATGTATCATAAAGGTATCCTTTGTTTCTCTATCTATCCCTCCAAATACACATTGACCTGATAGCATACGACCTCTTTAATACTTTCGATGTCCAAACTTTGATTCATCAAATTCTACAATATGCCCAGGCCCTCCAATTGGTTGAGGATTGACTAAAAATTCTTCAACACATAGGTCTCTGAGGGAGTTCTACCAGTCTGTTATAGTAGGCTCTCCCCACCCAGATTCTTGTTGATTCGAAATGTACTGATAAATTCTATAAAGAAGCCTCTATCTCTACGATCACAATTTTTCCTATGATAGAAATTGAGTATATTCGGCCAGTTTAGTACCCCTTTTACTTTCTAGTACTTGACATACAGAAAAATCATAGTTTGACCCTGACATCTGTGTAAGTACTCCAAAATGGTGTTCAAATGGATTATTTGTCATAAAAGATGATAATGCATAAGAGAATCCACATTCTCCAGTCATATATTCTACAAGTTTTGGTAGAGCAATGCTTGAAACTATCTTGTACAGAAAATAACTCTTGTTGTCAGATGGACGATGCTAATTACATCAGCCATATTCCAAACTTCCCATTGTTGGGGGATCTCTACGTCACATTATTTAGTGTTCATGTCATCGAAACTATAGATGATGAATTTCCTCTGCTCTTCCTCAAATATATCAACTAGAGACGAAGAATTTCCTCTGCTCTTCCTCAAATATATCAACTAGAGACGAAGAATTTCCTCTGCTCTTCCTCAAATACATCAACTAGAGACGATGAATTTCCTCTGCTCTTCCTCAAATACATCAACTAGAGACGATGAATTTCCTCTGCTCTTCCTCAAATACATCAACTAGAGACGATGAATTTCCTCTGCTCTTCTTCATATCCATCAACGCACTGTTTAGTTGCCTATATAGTACAATACCATAAAACATATAATACTACAAGTCGAATATTTGACACAACTTGACATACTTGGATCTGTAATCATGATCTAATGGTCTCTATCAAGCCTTGGATATTTAATAGCGTGATCTTTAAGACGATCAGGGTAACCAGGAAGATATTTAGGAATTGGACATTTCTTCAATGTAGCCTTTATTGATCGTATCTTCGTTTGACCATCAATTTTAAGATGAGTTTGCGTGTCAACTATATCATCAGAATCAAAGTGCTTAGCAGAAACCAAAATGTTTTCATTGTGTGAAGATCTATAATATAATTCATAATTACGTAATGATAAATTAATCCTCAATCGTAGAATTATCACTTAATTCATATCCAAGTTCTAAAGAAGTACATAACATATCTATGCAGAAATCGTTTCCACTTATGAACGGTATCTTGGGGGCCTGAAGGAATGTGAAACACAGCAACACCACTAATATACCACTGGATACTAGCATGATCATACTGATGTTGCAGTGTTTCACATTCCTTCAGGCCCCCAAGATACCGTTCATAAGTGGAAACGATTTCTGCATAGATATGTTATGTACTTCTTTAGAACTTGGATATGAATTAAGTGATAATTCTATGGTTTGTACAAATCGAGACCATTTATAAACGACCGATCGAAAATGTTTGTAGGAGGACTACCCTACAGTACTAGCGATGATGAGTTAATATTTTTCATTTTTTCATTTTGAATTAACCCAATACATTTTACATACAGGGCATAGACTCCATAAATAGAAGGACTAGTATCTGGCAATCTTAGATTACTGAACTTGGGCCCCACTGTATCATGACGCAATGACGTCATTGCGTAATAAACATGACAGGTCATGGAAAGCTTTCGCTTTATCGCCGCTCCTGGCGTCACCTGGCGTCACCTAGCGTCACCTGACGCTGTCCGTAGCTCATGCTGCTGTATTATGTTTTTTTTTCAGGTTTGTATTGTAGCTTTACTAGCATTTCTGGTGCTGGGAATCATCCAATTTAAAACTGCATTTTAAAGGTGGTGTTGGTATTTACTTTATAATGCCTAAGAAGCGTAACGTACTTGGATGTCGTGGAAATTACAGGTGTGAACCATAAACAAAAGTAGTACAATTTCCAAGTGATGAAGATGAGCGAGATGGTTGGATTGATGCTATGCCAAATGAACGCTCCAGTCTGTTACAACTCAGCCAAATATATGCTTGTTATCATCATTTTGACTGTGAATGGGTCACAGTTAAAGGTGGTAAACGACCTAGCCAACCTCCATCCATTTTTCCTGGTGTCCCAAAGTCCTGTTTAAAGCAAGCCTCTTCAACCCCTAGGAGTACAAGTTCTTCGGCAGAAGTACGTGCCAGAAATGAAGACCTTAGAACTAACGCTCTTGATCAAATTGGTGACTTTGATTCTTTTTGTACAGTCATCCAACAGCCTCTCTCCAAAATCATCTTATTATTCATGATGGTGATGATGTTTACATGTCCAAAACTGACGCACAAGGACGTTCAGTCGTCCAGTTTCTACATTTACAACTTGTGAAATCACCATTTGGATTTTGATTCCTTAAATGTGTTGAGAAAAATGGAAAGGAAATACCCAAATCGTATTTTTCCAAATCTGGTTTCCTACAGAAGAATAGCCTCATCAGCAAATGGTCACAATTCAATAGCATTTTAACGAGTATTCCAGAGTACGAATTCAAAGACACAGACTAAGTGAAAAATGCCCTTGAGGAATTGGGTCGTATGTGTTGCTCTGAACTTCCCCATTATCAATTCTTGTATGCTCAGCTCGGGTTATTACTTACTGCACCAAAAGCCCGTCGTTTTGCTGAACTTCATAACATTTCGCCAGCTGCGTATAGAATGCTACGAAAATCTGGTGCTATTGCATTACCTCGAGTACAACTGTTGAAGAAACTTCTTTCTAATAGTCTACATGATGAAAACTTGAGGCAACTTCTTCAAGAGCTTCAACCCCAGCAGCGTCTTGTAAACATTTTATTTGATGAGGTGAAGCTAACAGAAACACTTAGGTACTCTGGTGGTCATGTTGTTGGTTATGCTCAAAATAGATCTGGTGACGCTGAAGTTCTCGCAACACATGCTTTAGTGATCGAGGTTGCTAAATATATTCTACGCATTCATCCTGTCGCGAAACTCAATTCAGGTCAACTCAAGGGTATATTACTCGAAGCTCACGCAGCAGTTAGCAATGCTGGTGGCACTACAATTTCTTGTATATGTGACAATTGCAATACAAATGTCTCAGTCTATGCTAAATTAGGTGGAGCTGGTAGAGGGTTTATAGACATCTTAAACTCTCACGCTTTTCTCGTTTATGACTATGTCCATTTATTCAAAAACATTAGGAATAACTGGATAACTGTGCCTCATAAGGAACTCGCATTCACAAAAGATGGTAAATCACACATAGCACGTTGGAAAGACATAGAAGCACTTTACATTGAAGACAGGAAGAACGGCATCCGTTTGACCAAGATTACATACACAGCTGTGTATCCCAAGCCTTTGCAAAGACAAAGTGTGCCTTTTGTTTGTCAGATATTCAATGACAAAACTGTTGCTGCTCTTTCAACTTTAAAATATATGCTCAGTATTAGTGAAGGGACCATTATTTTTGTTAAACTCATCACTGACTGGTTCCATATGATGAATGTCAAAGACAGGTTTTCTAGTATAAATACGCGTGATGAGTGTCGTCAACCGTGGACCAAGAATTGCACAAGTTTCAAAAACTCGATGAAACTTGTGATGTCATATCGTCTTGTGCATGGCCAGGTGGACAGGGTCGACACAGAAACTCACAAAGCAGACTGCATATGCATTTGTACTGTCTACAAGAGCAAATGTCCATGCAGCAGAGTTGTTGTTGACACACCACAACTTCAGTTATGTATTGCCTGGAGTGTTCGCGGATGAAGCTCTAGAGAAGTTTTTGGCCAAGCCAGACAACGCAGTGCAGGAAATTTCTATATAGACGTTGTTGACATCAAGGCAGCTGCAGAAACCAAGAATCTTCGCGCACTTTTGAAATACGATTCGACCCCACAGCCTCATAGTGACGTACCTTGCACTTGTAGCATTCACATAGAAGAAGATCAATTTGATATCACTATTTTAGAGACTGAAGATCTTGTTCAAAGTAATGACACAATCAAACATAAAGTAATATTTATCGCTGGATATTTGGAACGAAAATTCCGAACTAATATTTCAACGGCCGAAGCTGAAGATGATGCTAACAATCTAACTGATTCGGAGTTTCTCACTAATTTAAATAGGGGTGGACTAACTGTACCTCTAATCTCAACTGTTCATTTCGTTCATTTCGTTCATTCAGCCTACAAACTGTTTGTTAATTGCAATTTACACTGCTGTCGAGCTCACCTCAGCCAAGCCTTATCTCGTATTGACAGTGCAATGTCTATTATTCAAGGAGCATGTGTTACTTTGTCAAACATACTTTTGAAGTCCCTTGTGCTTGATAATAGTGATAAAGAAAGACAATTTGGCTGTTTGAGAAGGAAGGAAAAACTCTCATCTCAAAACTAAGTTGTAGTAATATCCCTGTTCACAGTGATATCCGTGTATACATGCAATTTTTGCCTTTTGTTTGCTTTGTATACTGACCTTATTAATTCATTCGTGCTAATTTTAGCATTTAAACAGTCATTTTGACTTATATAATCACAATGTATACCATTTTGACTGTGTTTGTCTCGTTACCCTGCATTTGATTAGAAGAATACACAAAATTTTAGATAAATTCCTGCTATTTTGAGTGTTTTAACCTTCAAATGACCTTTTAGATGGTCAAAAGTATAAAAAATTAATTCCTTGTCCCTCAAAACCCCATGTTAGACACCAAGATGAAGGTCTAAGCATGTGTACAACCCAAGATATGATGGGACCCAAGTTCCAGGCCCCGAGCATAGGAGATACTAGTCCTTCTATTTAAGGAGTCTCTGATACAGGGTGTTCAATAAGTTCGTGGAAATTAGTATACAGACGTTTTGTATAGCAATGGCTAGAGTTTAATTTTCAACATAATCCCCTTGTAATAGAATACATCTAAGCCACTTATCTTTCAGCTTTTCTATGCCATGATGAAATAACATTTTGTCTTTAGTGTCTAACCAGTCTTCAAAACCCGATTCTAATGCATCGTCATCGCCAAAAATATTTGCGCGAAGTGCTTGCTTGGCAATTGGAAATAGATAATAATCACTGGGAGCTACATCAGGACTGTATGGTGGGTGTTGAACCTGTTTAAAGCCACAATCTTTTATTGCCTCCTGTGCAATGTGACTTTATGGGATGAGCACTACCATGTAAAATGAGTGGGATTATTTTAGCATTCCTCGCCTATTCCTCTTTAAAGATTCGCGTAACCTCGTCATTAGATTGGCATAATATGCTCCAGTCACCGTCGAATTTTTGGAAGATAATCTAATAGTAATGGTCCCTTAGAATCCCAGAATATTGATAGCATCAGCTTTGACTTAGACTTTGGACAGTGACCAAGTCGGGGTACTATGGGCTTTGGAGAATCTTCATGCCTCCATTCCGCAGCCCCGCTAACAGTGCAAGGGTCATGGTAGTATATCCAGGTTTCATCTTCTGTAATCAGTCTCGCATGGAATCTTCTGGGTCAGACATATACAAATCAACCATGCTTTTGCTAGTTTCCAGTCTAGCCATCATTTGATCTTCAGATAAGGTTTTTGGTATCCACTTTGCTTTGTATTTCTTGAGCCCAAGATGGTCATGAATGATCAAATGAATAGTTCCAATTGATAAATCTACCCTATTAGCTATATTTCTGATCGATATACAGTGATCGTTCTCTATCATACCACCAATAGATTGGATTGTTGCTGGATGGAGAGAAAATGTGGGTCTTCCTGAGCGAGGGCCATCTGTAATACTTCTTCTTCCACGTTTGAATTCTGCATGCCATTTTGCAACCATAGATTGACTAGGGGCATTGTCTTTGAGGACATCTTTCATCTCTTTGAACGCTTCAGTAGCGCTTAGTCCTTTTATACAGAGAAATTTAATGACTGCTCGATGCTCTAAGTTCTCAAAATTCATTATTTTTCAAACAACTGGCGGAAAGATCTGATTATTGCTCTGAATATAGCTGCTTGTATCACAAAGTTTAAGCAAATCAATAAATATATGATTGATAAATGGATAGCTAAATCTAACATTTAGTACTCCTTACTCTAAATATACTTTTCCACGAACTTATTGAACACCCTACCCTGTACAGCTGATTTGAACTGTAATTTTCGCAGCTAACTTCTACCTCTAATTATTTCTCAATCCCTACGCAGTTCTGTAGTTATGAATATTCAAGTTCGGGATCACACATTTTATACCCGTTTTAGTGGAGCTATTTAATACACTAAAGTAATTATAAGGAAATCACGAGGGGGACAGCCCCCTGTGCCTAGTTTGTCCCCTCTCCCGTGCCGAGTTTTGCAGCAGCAGGTGCTCCATAACCAGCTTCTGTACCTTCAGTGACGGAAGGTCAGAACTGTTGGAAGCAGTACCGGAGGCCCTTGATTTGGGTGTGGTGTAGGGTTGGGAGGGAGACCCGGGAGTATCTGAGTCTGAACAATTGCGTTTACGAGTTGATGGGAAAATAGTGTTGCTAGGGGTGGGGTAACATCATGTGATGATTTGAAAGCGTTGTGAAACGACAGTGAAAATTATATAGGAATTAGACAACAATAAATACATCTATATTTGTAAATCTCAATTGTTGTTTGTTTGTTTGTTTATTGTTTGTTTGTTTGTTTGTTTATTTGTTTGTTTATTTGTTTGTTTATTTGTTTGTTTATTGTCTGTTTGTTTGTCCGTTGTCAAGACAAGGATTTACGGTATGCAATTTTTAAATTGTCGCATAATTATGTATTTATTGTGTTGAATTCAAAGAAGTAAATAAAATTCAATAAAACTTCACTAAATATAGCGAACATGATGAATCCGATTTTCACACTTTTGGAATAATCATATATAAATTTATTGTTGTTTTTATGAAAATAAAGTAAACAAATTAGCCAAATCTCAAAATTTGGGTAGATACGTCCCTCAACAGCTAAAAAGGGGCTTGATCATAAAAATACTTCAATAACATATATGTCATATACGTATGTTTGTGAATTACATTGTGTTAAATATATCTATATTAAAATACTCAAACGGGCCGTCATTTGGAGAAAAATGGATACCGTGAGGCGCAATGCGTCGAGTTCATCGCGAAGCGACGACTAAAGCCTCGTATATATATATATATATATATATGACACACATGCACATATAATTAATATATACTATAGTCAGAGGGACCGGATGGATTACGGATTGGATTATGATTTGGAGTCATCCGCCCCTCTGACTATAGTGGGGTATCTCTAATTGTACAGATTCCATAATCATCCACCTGCCAAAATATGAGTACTATGTGCACAATACAGTAAGTTTAAGAAATTTGTTACCCTACTTAGAATTCAGAATATTCACACAAAAAAATATTTGAAATAGTCATAAACTGAATATTTGCATGAGTATTGAGTTTTCATTATACAAAACTCTGAGTCAAGTAAAGCACAGTCAAACCCGACTTTCCTAACTCTGTATAGTTCTTTCTAATGAATTTTACTATTACAGTAATACTCCATGTAATTCAGCTACAAAGGTGTAAACAAAGTTGATAATATAGGAAAATAGAAATGGAATTTCTTGGTCTAGCGTGGAGGTATTAAATATGACTTTAGTAATATTTTATGAATCAAACTAATTTCCCCTGACACTTAACAAATTCAATTATTCTACATCTCATGAGCCGACACCAGCTGTCCAATACAAAATATGTGAAAACATAAGAAGAAATAAAATATACTCTATACATGTATGTATGCCCAGAATTGATTATAGAAACTGGAAGGCCCCAGGACGGATTTTCTGAACACAGATGTATATTGACCCGGCACGGACAAGTCCGATTCTTGGATTAAAATTCACACCTAAGACGGAAGTATGATAAATCACATGATTGGGCAATGTCAGCCAATATAGGTGTTAGATAGTGGGAATTAAAACCACAGGTACCCGATAGTGATAATGAAATACTGCCCGACCTCATGCTTAGATGGATTCATCTGCCGAAACAGCAATATATTAATAGTGGGCTGAAAGATAGCCAGAAGCGGCACAAGGGAGGGCCAGGGGCATGCGCCCCACCTCATTAAGGTAAGCATGCCCCAGCTTAATAACCTGTACCCCAACTGTGACGTAATTGTGCCCCACCAGTAACGGCTGGCCAACTCCGCAACTGAGGATAGTTCACACGATAATTGTTAGTATACGTAAGTCTGTACCTTGAACAGATACTGTCAAAGAGCTAATGTTATGTTGAGACGAACTATGCTCATTCTGTGAGCCCTGTGAGAGGATAGGAGGATATACAGGCTGATTATTAGAATATGCTTGTGTTGTGAAACTAGCGCTGTGATTGGTAATAGAGGGAAGAGGAATGGAGCTCACGGTCATTACAGAATTAGACCTCTGGGGGAGAGAGGAGGGGTCGTACAGTGGTCTGGCGTTCTGTAGCTTCTCGTAATGTTGAGTTATTGCCAGTGGTCTGTGATTGTGGCTTTGTGTCCTGCTCCATTTTATGTAAAATACTAATTTTGCTGAAAAATGCATGTTTCAACAATTGTTCCATGGGTGGCAAGAATAGCTCGAGATCAATAGTTGGGCCTGGGGTAATAAGTTTCAAATGTTTCTGGGGTTAAACCCCCTGGTCCCCCTTACTGTCTCTCGCTTTTGGCTGCCCTTGGACTCCCAAATTTCAACCCCCTCCCCAGAAAAAGTATGAAACCCTGAACTTCATAATCTCTGAATAGATTTATTCAAGTTACAATAAACACTTACATTGAATACCACAGAAGTAGCTGTACAGTGAGTCTGTACATGAAAGAAAAATAAGTATTATTCCAAGACGTCCAAGATATTCGTAGTATGCACACACTGTTCACGTGGTCCTGCGTAATAGGGACGAGGGACGGCATTTTATTTTTATTTTTTGCTTAGCGTAATTTTACTAATTTGTAGCTGTGAAATGTAGAATCTCCTTGATTTGTGGAAGCAGAATAAACTTAGGTTTCCATTATTATCAATAATTGCCATGAGACTATTGGTAATTCAGGCATCCCCATCCGAAAGCGAGAGACACTTTAGTGCCTTTGATGCTCGGCATATCGTAACATCTCAATGGAATGCAATGTTGCCAGAAACTATCGAAGCTGTCTCTGTTGTGTTGGAAAGATATAAGAACAACTTGATTTAATTATCGTGTTAGACTAAATACTTACATTATACTTGTTCCTAATAATGAAATACATAATGGGTCAGAATGGGTAAGAAAATAATAAATGGGTCATGACCCATGGGTCAATGGGTCATGGGTCACTACTTCGATGGGTCACATGGGTTATGGGTCATGGGTCACTTCATGTGACCCATTTGCAGCTCTGGTAGCGGCCATAAGTGCTGTATCTCTTCAGAGAATCTGATTAGACAAGAGCAGCGAGCAGCACTCGAAGATAGTAAGCTTTGTATGAAACCTCTACTGCATCTGAATCAGAGCTGCAAATGGGTCACATGAAGTGACCCATGGCCCATGTGACCCATCGAAGTAGTGACCCATGACCCATTAATTATTTCCTGACCCATTCTGACCCATTATGTATTTCATTATTAGGAACAAGTATAATGTAAGTATTTAGTCTAACACAATAATTATATCAAGTTGTTTTATATCTTCCAACACAACAGAGACAGCTTCGATAGTTTCTGGCAACATTGCATTCCATTGAGATGTTACGATATGCCGAGCATCAAAGGCACTAAAGTGTCTCTCGCTTTCGGATGGGGATGCCTGAATTACCAATAGTCTCATGGCAATTATTGATAATAATGGAAACTTAAGTTATTCTGCTTCCACAAATCAAGAAGATTAAAACTCTTACTTGTAGTATTCCAAACATTTAGTATAATGACCACCTCTATTAACTCTATTTAGAAGGTTTTCTAATTGACAAATAACTCTTTTAAGCCTACATTGTATATAAATACAATTTTGATGGGTCATGACCCATTAACGCATGCCCCATGACCCACTGACCCATCTTAAAAAAGTGACCCATCTGACCCATTTGCAGCACTGATCTGAATTCTTCCGCTACCAGAGATGGAACCGGTCAGCTTTTTCATGACCTCACCCGACCGGCCGACTGGTAGCTTTGACTATGCACTGCCTGGCCGAAAGTATTGGAACACCCTGCCACTTGTGACACAAGTGGCACACGGCGAGAATATGTTGAATATTCTGTGGATATTGCAGAAAGTAGAAAATCTCTTTTCTTCAAGGTTGATGAATTAATATTTATTATAAAATGTATGAAATAATTTTCAATAATTTGTCTATAACTAATGTGGCATTTATATTGGTGCTATGTGCTAATTGTAGCTCTGGCGTTCGAATACTTTGGCCAGGCAGTATATAATGGATGATTATACACATAAATCCTATTTAATACAGAAATGTAGAAAAGATAGAAATATTGAAATGTAGACTAATAAAGAAATTTTGAATATATAGAATATGTACGGAATTTTACGGCCAAAGTCCGTTTAACGCTGCCTCCTTTAGCACAACTAGATCAAATTCAGACTGCCCATATTCAGAAATTATGACCGGCCGGTCGAGATCTTCGACCGGTACCCGACCCGACCGGTTCCATTTCTGTCCGCTACCTTCCATACAGTTTCACCTTCTCCTCCTGACACTATATGACACAGCACACTTAGCTCCCTCTATATAGGCGCTGAAAGCAAGTCTCTTCCGATATTTTATTTACTTTATATTCATAATAACAACAGTGCATTTGCATATGAGAATCTTGAAATGCGAAATTTGGAATCTATCCACCTAGTTGTGTACTTTACTCATATTACCCATTCACTAAGTTCTGTTTCGCTAATACTATAATACTAACCGGACTAACAAACACACAGCAATCGAGATTTAATAATATATTTGTAGATGTTTTCTAATCTAACATTAATTACAATTCACAGCTTTTTGCAAATTAATCAAAATCAGCTAGAGGTTTCATTTCAACTTCTAGTAAGGAGTAATCGAGTAAGGGAATTATAATTTTGATATTTTCAAATCTATATTTATAATATTTGAAAAATATTTATCTGATCCAGGATCCCATAATCAGTCGGGTCCAGTGCATTGTGGCATTTACTCGGGGGTAGGGGGGCTGCCCCCTTGAAAAACAAAAATACATGACCCTGAGGTGCACTACCAGTCTGTCGGCTGGACATTTTTCTGCTTAAAATTGTTGTATATTATGACAGTAATTCGATCTTCCCTAAGGTTTCCATCTAGATATCAAATTACCGTGTTACCTCGAATAATCGCCTCTCATTGAATAATCCCTCCCTCGATTATTCGCCCCCCTGAGGGTCCTAAAAATATATCACTACATACAGTGAATCATTATTCCCCTTTATTTTGGTCAATCTACAGTTTGTAAGGATAAATATACATATTATATTGCATAAACATAGATATGATTATATCGAATAATCGTGCTTACCAAAAATCTAAATTTCCCTCTGAAGGGTGCTTGAAATTCAAAATCGCCCCGGCGATTATTCGCGGTAATACGGTATGCAATCTATACGTAATTGTATCAATTTTGTGAATATTCGTATGGAAATACTTTTGTAACGATAAATTCGGTGATTAGAACTTGCGGAAAGTTATAAGTTGATAGTGATAAAAGTGTATATCTCGACTAAACTTTCGTATACGTACTATGATTACGTCACAACTACATTTCGGTTATTCTCCCAGATTTCTGGGTTGTGAACACTTGACATCTGTAATTATATTCACTTATCCTCCTCTTTCACTCAATTGCTCAGGTGACTCAGTTCCCGCCCCCTAATACTCTTGGAACAGAGACTTTATTCCTCTTAATGATCCTATTACTCAAGGGTAAATTGATGTTTCATTGTTTAGCTGTATTTTATTGATTAGTTTGGGTAGGTCTGACAACGAGATTACAAATATGAAATATCTTATCAGTGATAGGTTTTATAAGAACTTAATTTTCATTCATTCAGATATTTCTCCACTCCTCACCGGGTATTCTTGTGAAGAATTCCCTCTTTAAAGAAGATAGCGGAAATTACACTTGTATCGTTTCCAACTCTTTAGGTTTAATACACCAAAGTACTTACATCACCATACTAAGTAATTATTATTTGTATAGTTATGTATATTGGTAAACATATCGATCATTTGTTTACCAAAATATCAATCAAGAATAATTCTTATTCATTTAGATGGTACTAGATTCACACATGAGCCTTCTTCTGGCTCTTTTGCACTAGCACAAGATAACTATCTGGTATGTCAGGCTAGCGTAGATGGAATCCTTTGCAGGTGAATATAATGCTTTATCCCCGCTAAAAATGTATATACGTATATTCCTCATCAGACTAGCAACAGAGTGAGTTACGTATCTCCCCACCAAGGAACTTTACTCTTCAGAGACACCCAGGAGTTAGACGCACTAGAGTACCAGTGTATCGTAGAAACTATAGATGATAATTCCGTTGTAGCAAATAGATATCTCTATTCAAGGCTCGTATCTATTCAAGTACTCAGTAAGAATCCCAAATGATCAATTTTACTTATATGGTATTGCAATGTTACTTTTGTTGGCTAAGCGAAACAAATACCAAGCTGCTGAGATCTAAATAATGCACTCTGAGTATGTAATTGTATATTCTATTTTTGTTATGCCGACTAATACTATTGCATAGTATAGTGGCTCAGTTCTAAAATGGTTGAGTATATATAATATATACGTATATGTTTGCGCTCTACTGTTCACACCTTTCTAAGTTAAGACACCAAATTTGGCATGTGTACTTGTAGTGACCTCTAGTGGTCCAAATTTTAAAGTTTTCTAATGTGTATATTTTCA
Source organism: Oopsacas minuta (assembly GCA_024704765.1). NCBI lineage: Eukaryota > Metazoa > Porifera > Hexactinellida > Lyssacinosida > Leucopsacidae > Oopsacas > Oopsacas minuta. Next base: position 5,742 of record JAKMXF010000010.1, on the reverse strand, counting down.
CACATTTGTATTTTAGCCGAACAGCCTCACATCTTTGTACCCATTACTCCCTTATATCAACAGTGTAGCTGTTATCCTACATACTATCTTCCTATACACTACTGTACTACTCCTCGCGGTACTACTCTCCCTAGTGCTCCTTATTCCCTTCCAGTCACTCCTCACTACCAAACAGCTCCTCCTGTCCTTCTCAGCTACCCTACACCTACTCCTGGTTTCTATCCCTCTTCAGTTCATGCTAATATGTACCAGAGCTTACCTACTCCTGGTCCTGGTCCTGGTCCTGCTTTACACCCGGTTAGCCAGTGGATACATGAGCCTCGTGTGCCTGTATCTACTAGCTGTACTCAGACTGATCTAACTTTCTCAGATAAAATTATATCATCTCAACACCGCCTGCTCTCAGCTCGTGATAATCTTTCTGGACGGGAGGTCACTCCTATACACTCTTACAGAAAACAATCACAACAACAAGTTAATGCTGGTCCTGCTTCCCCCAGAAGGAAATCTGCTCATGTTACTCGTAACAATTCACAGAAGAGGGTTTCCCCAGATCTTGAGTCTCCTGTATTGGATCAAGTGAGGGAACGAATATTCTCAGAGGTAGCCTCTCTGGTAACACAGAATGAAACATATCCCTACTACATGCTGGAGCTTATTCGTGTAGCTCAATTACTCAATACTGATTATCTGAGAGAATCTGGTCTGAGTTCTCTGAAGCGTGTGATTAAAGATTTTCAAAATCCTGATCTGCTCGATGCTCAAGGCTTCTCTGCTATTCCACAACTTCCCCCCACCCCTTCATCTTTCATACCTTCTACACAAGTGTCAGAGAGACTGCAGGTGGTGAGGAGACAAGAGACCGTGTACTCTCCCACCAAGAATTTTCCCCTCAGACACTGCCCGAACACGAACCTGTTCGGATCAAGTGAGAACGTTGATGAGCGAAGTGTCTCTCAAGCTTATCAGGTGTCTGAAGCCGTAGACTATATCCACCCTCTAGTTGGCAAACCTGAAGACTTTGAGGCAATACACATAGCTGTTTCTGGTGAAGATGAGAATGACATCTCAGAGGTCACTTCCCATCTGAGTGAGGGTGATGTATCTCCATGGAACAAACGATTTCATGAAGTTGAGAATTATATCATTGCTTTTTTGTACAAACACAATGATGAATGTTTTAAGCCTAGACTCCTGGAAACGATACATCAAGGTATACTTTTGCTGGTGTCACAGTTGTTCCCTCAGGAAATAGTGTTACGTGTCCAGAGTACACTAGGTAGAGATTTGAATGACATTCTTTCTAGTTACATCTCTCGGAACCTGAGTGATTGCGGGATAGAGGTGTTAGAAAATATCAATCACCTAATAACACAGGAGTTCCTCACTCTTTCCAACTCATTAGAAATTTCTAGTGGAAGTGAGGCCTGTGAGGGTGAAAAAAATTCTGAACGAGACATGAGAGATCAGGCTAGAGATGACGCACTCGCCTCTGGGACACAGAACACTCACCGTCAGTTTGTGACTGAGGATAAGAGTGTGAATTTGACAGATAGTCAGGAACACAAGTACATTGAGAGTGATCATCCTCCCATTTATCCCTCCTCCTCTCCCACTCTCTCTCCTCCTCGTGTTAAACAACAAGCTCGTACTCGTATCGATGAGTTGAGTAAAGAGATTGATACTCTTAAGCTGGGACGGGGGGCTGATGCTAAAACTAGTGTTACTCAAGAAGTATTTCCCCTTTAATAACCTCTCACATATAACTAGATAGCTAAATAACTTATTATTGTTATTATAAATATTTTGTGATTTAGAAATTCGAAGAATCTCTGAATATGAGCCCTCCTTCTTCTCGAGGTAGTTCTCCTGACTGACAGAATACAACAAGAGGTACATTATACTTATCTAATATATTTGTAGATATGACATATAATTATTACTTTTCCTTACAGTTATGCGAGAAAGAGAAAGAGCTGGAATCTGTTCAAAATGAACTAACTACTCTCAGACATAATAACATAGAATTAGACACTCATTTATCACAGCTACAATTACAGATAACTCAGCTAGAATCATTAAAGAATGAACTAAAACTAAGCTTAAATATTGTTGATGGAGTGGAGTTAGAAAACACACAATTTCAAACAATATACAAAACTCTCTTCTTAACTCTAGAATTAATGTAATTACGTATACCCTATCGAGGACAGGGCCGTCGAGAGGGGGCTGGTGGGGGGGGGGGGGGGGGTAGGCGGGGTAATTACCCCGGGGCCCGAGAAATTCTGTCTGTGAAGGTATGCATGGGCTTTATTGGCTGCATTAAGTAGACAAGTAAAGGGGAAAATAAGGACATCGCTGGGCAGAGTTATACCTTTGTTATTTAAATTGTACAATAATTCAGATTATAGAGAGGAAGTGAATATTAGTTTTCCCATATACAGTGTAAGCTTAATACGAACACCAACGTACCGTACGGTTGTAGAGACCGGATTATGTACGAATATTGTTTGTCTTATCAGAAATTCGTATTAACGAGATAGTTTAAATAAATTAGTAAAATGACGCTAAGCAAAAAATAAAAATAAAATGCCGCCCCCCGCCCCTATTCGCAGATAAAGATGGATGAGAAATAAGTAATGTATTTTACATGGCCTAACTGATTATTAACATTTTAACATTGTAACGAGATGATCAATTGATTATATATGAAAGAAAGATATAGACGATGTCGAATTATTCTTGGATTTATAATCTCAGGCTGGGCAGTTCCTAAGAGTTCCTTAAGTTCCTCTTATTTATATAATAATTCTATTCAGCAAAACATACGTAGATTGTATAATGGCAGAGAAGATAACAGACTCAGAAGGGAGAGAGGGCTTGGTGTACATGAAGACAGAGGATGGTAGTTACAGAGGCTGGAGGGTTGATTTGTTGGTAGATAACTTATCAAGCAAAATGGAACTGAAACTATTAGTATGTGCTTTTTGTAATGGATTGTTAAGAGATGCTTGTCTCTATGAAGAAGAATTCAGGTGTGGTGTGTGCATTCCTGAGGGTGTAGCATGGCAACCAGTAAAGATGAATCGTGAAATAGTCTCCGATAAAATGGTAGTTTATTTGTTGTTATTTACAAGTGTTTGTTTGCATTTACAGATGAGTTATTTATTTGTAGATTAGTTGTCCCCTAAAGAAGAGAGGGTGTGAATGGAGTGACACAGTGACTACAGCAATACACCACCTGGAAGAATGTGAGTTCTTTCCTGTACTGTGTCCTCTGGGTTGTGTCTGTCTAGATGGAGAGAGGAAGGGGAAAGTTATGAAACTAGAGAAGAGACGGATTCCAGAACACCAGAGAGATTCGTGTCCCTTAAGAGAACTGGTGTGTGAATTCTGTCTGAATTCAGTGAAGGCCTGTGAGATGAATCCTCATTTGGAAGACTGTGAGCACTTTCCAGTTCCTTGTCCGAATGAATGTGTGAGGGAAGGAGAGGAAGTGACCAGACAAATGATGAGGAGAGATGTTCCTGTCCATCTAACTGACGTGTGTCCTCTACAGAAAGTAGAGTGTCCTTATTGGGTCTATGGATGTAGAGAGGAGATGGAGAGGAGAGAGATGGATCTTCATGAAAGAGAATTCATCCATATTCACTTCAGATTGTCAATGACTGATATGAAACAGAAACAAATTCAAACATCTCAAGAATTGGATAGAGCAACTGAGAGGATTTCAATCTTGGAAAATGAAAGTGAAAGTAAAACCAAAGAGCTGACTACAGCAAATACCAAAATCGAGATTTTAGAAAAACAAATTACTGAGAAGGATTCAGAACTGAAATCAATTGTAGAAGTACTCAGTGGCGTAACGATGTCTAAACGCCGCCTCCTAAAACGTAACTTTATGAGCAGTTATCTTAAACAACTCCCGGGAAGGGTGTTATTTGAAAATTCCCTTGCCCCTGCCCTGGTTCATTAGATACCATGTTTAGTTATTGTTTACATAATATGTGATTACGCATATATGTTTGAAACTTTTAACCGAAAATACAATAATACTACGCTTCGGGTCGTTAGTAGCTCTTCTTCACAACCTGACCTTTCGTGCTTTGATTCTCGCAAACTTATCGATCACATAGGTGAAGTTAGTTGCCTCAGTAAGTCCTCTAACCGGTTTAAACAATGGTTTAATCTAGAGGGGTGGGTTTAAACTTTAAAGAGACAACCCTGGTTAGAACGGATATAAATTATCATGGGATCACATGAGATTTATCATATTTGTGTGGACCAATATGTCAAAATGCCGCTGGGGGCACGTGCCCCCATTGCCACCCCGTCGTTACGCTACTGGAAGTACTCTATTCTTATACACCTCTATCTCCAGGACAATTGGAACGGATTATTACAGGTGTTAAACAGAAGATTGAAAACAAAGAGAATACTTTCAGTGATCCATTCTATGTAGGTTTATACAAGTGTCAGGGAAATGTTCTATGGAATAGTTGGAATGCAGATATAGTAGGTGTTTCCATTTATATTATGAAAGGAGGTTATGATGATAAACTACACTGGCCTATCAAATACAAATATACGTTAATTCTACTCAATCACATTAACAGTAATAATAATTATGAATACACTAATCAAGTAACTAGTATATCACTGTGAAATTTATCCTTTTATAATTGCAATAATTATATATTCGTATTTTCCACAGGTAACAAAAGATATAGAGCGGTTAGTTGTTGAATATTTTTTTTTTCATATTATTCCCTTTCTATAATTTATCTTTTTACAATATTTAACGATCTCTGTTCTGTGTTTAACATTCGTTTTATCTTCTACTTAGCTGTCAAGGAGCTCGAGGTAATTATGGATCTCGCTCAGGTAATTCCATACTATTAATTATACTTTTTGGAATATTGGTTTAATTGTGTTTTAGGATCACCTGATGGTAACCAACGTGAGCCTAAAGAAACAGATTACATGTTATGCTCTCGTTCTCATGATCCAGTTATCTCCAAGATCACATCGGCTTCAAAAAAATATACAAGAGAAGCATCACAGACTGAATATGTAATATCTTTATACAATAATAGAACGGTTACGGACCCTCAACATAATTCGCTACTCCATGTGTATCATTAGAGTTAGGCCATATATATAAAGGCGAGAATGCTATGTTAGTTTCAGATTGTTCTAAACTAATAAATATTTATTTATTAATAATAAGGCTTGCTGTAGCTAATCATTGAATTCGTCATTAATTAATAAGTTATTCACTCAAGTTAATTGTATTAAGTACGTATGTAGCTATTTTCAAATTCCTATTTCACATCTAGTTGCTACGCTAGCAAGGGTCGATTTATTTAATTTTGCCTATAGACACCTGAACAGACCCCTCTTCAAAACTCTGACAGTTTTGTAACTCTCCCCGAACACAATTTGGATGTAGATGTTGATGTTACAAATACTGCTTGCTATTATATATCTAAAAATGAGGGCGATTTTGTTACTGATCGGTATCAAGACAACACTACTCCTATTCCTATTAGACAAACTCATTTGCATCAAAGAAGCGTAGACTCTCCAATTACATTCAGTGATCATATAGCCAGGGAATGGATTGGAACAAGTGACAATGCAAAACGAGTTAGAAATGTGAGTATTCTTTTGCTATTTGAATTCTAAGATTATTTGCTAAAGCAATTCCTATATACAGACACCTCCCGCTATATCTAAGCT
>JAKMXF010000009.1:0-109802 GCA_024704765.1 Oopsacas minuta | reverse complement strand
CTAATACAGTAAAACATTTGGGCCAACAAGCAATTTATGGAATTTTATAGTGTGAGGAATTAGTAAGGGGTCCTATTTCACTGGATTGGTTTACAATATGCAAGCGATATACGGACCTCAAGGGTACCATAAATGCTAGTGGTTTAGGTCCCAAAAGGGCGATCTCACCGGGAGCAAGCAAAACATTCTTGAGTAGTATTTCAAGGGTAAACAGGTACGGCGTCTTATTCATACAACATATAGATATACACTTTGGGAGATGATTTTGGGTTACGACAACGTCATGCACGATTACGTCACGTACTTTAGGCATCTACATTTTTCGTTGACAAATATAATATTTTGTGGAAATTTTAACTTTTATTATCCATGGTCCATCCAAATTCCATTTAATGGCCTTCTGTGGTAATGCTGGAGCTCTTACGTAGCTTTAGGTTAGTAATCTGGGTACTTAGTGTCTCGAATATTATGAAATTCTCAATAAATGGGAGAACTTTGATTATTTTTGTAGTCTCGATGATGTAATAACTCCATGATGAGTTTGCATTTGGCCAGAGTCATGACATCAGGACATTTGTCACATTGAGGTATACCTGTGATTCAAACTTCTATCATGTATATTGGCTGAGCAGTGGTTAATGATGGGGTCCTCCAGTTTCTCCACTTACATAAATATGTATATACAGATTAATTGTGTTTTAATAGTAGTATAGATGTGCGAATATACAGTCAAGGGACAAAAGTATTCGACCACACAAATATATTGTCATAAATTGTATACTCTTTCCCGCTCCTATATATTGTGTAGTCTATATTCGTAGCTGCAATCTAGTAATTTCCATAGAATAACGTATGTTTTTCAAGAATTTCAAAAAAATATTTTCGATTTACACTTTCTGAAGGTGTTAATTATGAATAATTATTAGATAATTATTGATAATCAAATATGTGGTAATTCAAAGCCTATTAAGAATCTATAATTTCTGACTTGATATTTGAATTCTACGTAGGCGAGTTACCCCAGATTGAAATTTCCAATCGAATTGAACAACTTTTACTAAAGTTATAGAAGAATTTCAATTTGTCCCACTTGTGCCACTTTTTGAAAAAGTGGCACAGGTGGCAGGAAAAAGCGCCACTACAAGGAAATCAACTAGGGTTAGGAGGAATAAGTCAAAGTACTATTTTCGAATGATATGACTATGCTAACCCTTGAATTACAAAATAACTTCTTGGTAGCGGCCACTTGTGCCACCTTGGGCAAAAGGTGGCACAAATGGCACAAATTGGAATTCTTCTATAACTTTGGTAAAAGTTGTTCAATTCGATTGGAAATTTCAATCTGGGGTAACTCGCCTACGTAGAATTCAAATATCAAGTCAGAAATTATAGATTCTTAATAGGCTTTGAATTACCACATATTTGATTATCAATAATTATCTAATAATTATTCATAATTAACACCTTCAGAAAGTGTAAATCGAAAATATTTTTTTGAAATTCTTGAAAAACATACGTTATTCTATGGAAATTACTAGATTGCAGCTACGAATATAGACTACACAATATATAGGAGCGGGAAAGAGTATACAATTTATGACAATATATTTGTGTGGTCGAATACTTTTGTCCCTTGACTGTATAAATAGAATTTTACCTAAGAAATATATTAAGATAAGATCAGGATATACAAATATTATAAACATCTATCAGAGCTCTATTTGACTAAGTTTCTGTATTTTTCCTCTTCTCTTCTAAGAATTTCCCAAATACAACAGCAAATAATCCTATTATTACAAATACACATCGTATTTACTGGAAATAGTTCAATTCTTCCCCATTAACTGCTAGTAAGGGGTAATTGTAGGATATTTATTCGGAATTTTATCCTTATAAGGATAGAACATGAAATAATTGACTATGGTGTGTCCGTATATAGTATTGTACACAATATTTTGTAACTATTCGTTCACTTTCATCTACATAAAGTAAAGAAAATTCAAAATTGTTGTAGGTACATTAGGGGACGAATAATATTGAATATGCTGAAATAATTATCGGACCCAGGAACCCAAAATCATTAGGGTCCGATGCATTGCTACATTTACACGTCCCTGAAAAGAACAAAATTATTTAACCCTCAGCTGTCTATCGGCTGGACATTTTTTTGTTTGTCCTAATTGATTGAGGAACTGGTAAGAGAAACAGGCTTGAGATTTGGTACGGGGTGGGGAACGACATTTCTAGAATCATATTTAAATATCTAATGAAAATATTCACACCTTCTCATATAGTTCATATTTGTTTGCTTTTTATGTACATATTTAGGGGAAATAATAAAAAATTCAAAAAGTTCTTAGAATCGTGCTTTCAACGCGTGTGCTGGGGTAATCGAATCAACTGAGTTCGAATATTAATTTTTTAGCATAATAGAATCAATATTTGTTGTAGTTATGTACTTATAAAAGTTAACAAATTTCAAATAGGTCATATAATTTATACTACCAAAAAAGGCTAAAATTCGAGAGTAGTCTGCATACAGATTATCAGTGTAGCAGGCAGTATGGATAATAAAACTTATTTGTCTAATATTCAATCAACTTAGGTTTGATTGTACAACTGTCAATCTTTGTAATTTGTTCAGTATCTGCTTTCCTATTGAATATGATGTTGTGAATAGCATATTGTGAATATTGGAATTAGATAGTGACTTTCAAAGCATACACAGGGTACTTAATAATATATAACACACATTATCGGTTGATCAGCCTATTGCGGACACGAAGTCTACTCAACCGCGTAACACAAGGAAGCGTAGCTTATTTGTAATAATAATTGCACAGGTTTTTGATGAAATTAGCCAATGTTATTGCTTCTAATCGATGATTATGTGCACTTAGCTCACAGATTGAACTGTAGTGAAGAAATTTACATTATACGGGCGCACGCATCGCTTGGTCTCGCTACGCGGTTGCGAACATTTCGTGTCCACACTCGGGCCTACGGTCCTCGAATACATAAACTCGTAATCTTAACCGTAGCAAACATGATACTGCCATAATCTTTAAATCTGCTAACTTTATGTCCCCAAAAGTGACCAAATATTTATGAAATGTTGTTATAATAACATAATTGGACTCAGGATACTCGATTACCCTAGAATAGTCGTTGGAAGTATGAATCTACAAAGAATTTGAAAATTGCATAGTTTATATATCTAAAAGTAACAAATAATCACAAAATGTTTGTTTACAATATGATATTTAGACTCAGGATACTCGATTACCTTAGTATAACCATTGAAAACATGTTCTACAACAATATTGAAATTTATTTACTTTATATATATAGAACAACAATTAATTTACATATGACAAACTTGAAAATGCGAAATCCAGTGTGTATGTGTACACACTAAATTCTCTAATACACTACGAAGGGTACTCGAAAAGTTTTGACGTTGACCGACATACCATATTAGTAATCATAAATTTGACTATTACATTTTTTCAAAATACTCTCCCTGACAATCTATTACATTTTTTCATTCTGGTAAACCAATTATCAAAACATTTTTCCACTTTTCTTTGGGTATGTCTCCGATCGCTTGGAAAAGTGCCCCTCTCAACTCCTCATTAGTCGAAAATCTCCTCCCACGTAATTGATCTTTGAGTCTAGGGAACAACCAGAAGTCGCAAGGGGCTAAATCAGAACTGTAGGGTGCGTGAGGTAATGTTTTGAGTCCAGAATTTTCCAAAAACTCACGAGTTATGATTGCCGTATGCGATGATGCATTATCATGATGAAGAAGAATTCCTCCCATGCCTGTCTTCTCCCGCTGTGACTCAATTGCTGTGATGACTTTGGGTAGGCACACTGTAGTGTACCAGTCGGCAGTAACAGTCTTTCTATCCTCGAGAGCANTCTTATTTCTGTGTTTCCAAGTTGTACTTGACTCTATGATTTGAGTTGTTAATTTGTGTCAAAGTTCGAAATTCTTCATTAAAGTATAAAATTGCAAAAAAGGAATTAATAAATATATTTCAATTATTTGTTTACTCATCAAAACAACAAAGTTTAGATATAATAAACTTTAAAATGCGAAATTCAGATTCAAACATACTTGATTACCCTAAGGTAGCTTTTGAGAGCAAGTCTCTACGTATATTTTGAGATTTCAACTATTTGTTTACTTTATATTCATAAAAACAACAATAAATTTGCATATGAGAAACTTGACAATACGTTGAAATTCGGATTCAACGTACTTGATTACCCCAATGTAATTGTTTACTTTCCTATATCGTCAACAGAAGGATAGAAATGTGTAAACTTTAGACCACAAATCTATATAAATACTGACAAAATTCAGTGACATTTAAATTGTTTAAGTCTATAAACCAGGGATTCTTAAAAAATGCCCAAAAAAGCCAAGCTAAGCCTCACAGAATCTGCGCTGGTCTCTCTCACTACGGAAATAGTTCAACACATACTCATCAGATGGGTATTGTGCGGAATATGTCCACCTGTATTTGATCCTACTGACTCGTAGGTCATTGGCCTTGACTCGCTTCACTCGTGGACAGGGCAGCAAAGAAGTCGCCTTTGTCGCCGCCTCGCTTTTCGTTGTTGTATAGCTAATCGGCGTGCGACCTCCTCGCGCTGTTATTCTCCCTGACCACGTCTTCGAGAATCTTCTCTAAGGCCTCCCGATTCCAGTTGTCTTAGCGAGAGTTAGTAAATTTTGTAGGTCGTCTATTGTGTAAGTTATAGGGCAAGGACTACTGGATATCGACCTTCTGGAGAGTAATTTGGCTGAAATTTGAGTTTGTAAATATTTGTAAAAGGGGAAGTTTGGAATTTTATCAATCATCCTATGTCAATGGTCTTGCCAAGCATTATTTTATTGTCTGCGATCACTGTCGACATTTTTCCGACTTTTACTCATTCCCTAAGTCCCCTTCCAGTGATTGCGACAATAAAATAATGTTTGAGCTTAAAGCTACCGTTAAATTTAGATATTCAAAGAATACACATTATATACAACACTAGAAGTACCTATTGCTTAACAAATAAATATTTAAGGGAACGGGTACATCTAAACGATCACTCAGTTAGTGAGTATTTGACTTGAACCGACATGAAAGTACTCCTCCTCCTCCTCCTCTCACCAGTGAATTGCTGGGTGTCAATGTAGTGGTTCTAGAATATTTACTCAAAGAAGATCCTAACATGGCTAACACAATAACATTCTGTCAATTCCTATATATTTCTACCTTCCTATTCGCAACACACTCTAAGTTTGGTTCCCGACCTCTTGCAGTTCCTCCTGTCTCTCACGCCCTTATGGTAGCTTTCTTATTCATCTCAAATGTTGTGAACAATTGGGTTTTCAAGTTCAACATTTCTCTTCCCACACACATGATATTCCACTCTGGCTCTTTTCTCATTAACATGATCCTTGGGGTCTTACTTATGAATAAGATGATGCTCATTAATGAAATACCTATCCGTTGTCATGGTAACTATAGGAATTACTTTAGCCACGACAGTATCTGCTAAAATGGTTCAATACAACGATGGAGAAGATACCGAATTCACTATTTGGCTATTGGTCATTTTTATGCTAGTATATGCTTTGTTATCCGCTTCTATGCTGGGCCTAGCTCAAGAAAAGTTTGTAACTAAATTTGGGAAACATCCTCAGGAAGCTATGTACATGTCCCACATACTACCTCTCCCCGGTTTACTTATATTTACCCCAGAGATACTTCTCTTACTTTTCTAGATCAAACACCAATAAACTTTTATATTCTACTTTTCCATAAAATATGGTTACTAATGATACTAAATGTGGTATCATCCTCCCTGTATATTCGTAGTAAAACCGATTTAACTTGGTAATATACAATACAATAGTTAATTATTAATCTTTTCTCTTTCAGTTGGTATAGCTTGCTTTTCACTTGGAGGATAGTTAATGAGAGAAGAGCCCGCAGTTTGGGCGTAATCATTTGTTTGTTCATAAATATCTAAGAGTTGCAAGACTTCATTCTTGGTCCATTGTTTTTTCTAAAGAAAAACCATCTATATACAAGCCGCTTCGCTTAGGACTCGGCACTTTGTGGCCTCGAATTTTGCAAAGGATAAAAATGGCAAAATGAATTAATATATGTATGTTACCCTCCAAATTGAGTTTCTGCCAATTTGAGTAAGGTTATTCTTATAATAAATTTTACATCAAATATTATATTTACTAAAATCAATTTTTTTTTAATTTCAAAGATATGTGTTTATGGTCTGCTAAATAATATGAATTATCAGATTCTAAAATTAATGTATCTAGATTCATACTAAAGATCCTTCAATTGACCTAAAAAAAGTATTTGTATGGTTTAATACAATTAATTTCTAAATATACACAATATACTATAAAAATCGTGACAAAGTAGGAAATAATGTAGTAAATATACTTCTAGGACCTTTACACCCTCAAACTCCTTCACAGAATAGCGCAACTTGGTACTGCCCCAATTGCGAGCGTTTGTATTGCAATTGTCTTCTTTGTAATACTCGATAATCCCATCTCTCTCCTCTCTCCTCACCAACTGTAAATTGAGCTTTTGAAGCTCTGCTTCGAATATTTCTCTTAACAAAATGAAAATACATCCCTCTGGGAATCCCCATAGGAATCTTGTGAGAATCCTCATGGGTCTTCCTGAGATAAAGTTATCTCCTATCATGATTGTGTTGATATCATATTTTGAAAAATAATTGTAGGTAACATCGAGAGACGTCCCATGTGGGTTACCCTAAAAGAGTCGAACACATTTTTTGGATCTGGTGTGAAAATCATACCAGAACTCCGTAAAATTTTGAGTTTTCGCTTCCAAAACAGCACTTGTCCTCTTTGAAATATATACTTCTCTGGACGCGAAATTTTTCACTGATTACGGAATCTAGATACAAATCCGTTTCAATTTAAACTGAAGGAGTTATATGCACTCCTTCAGTTTAAATTGAAACGGAAATGCTCAATGCTGACAGCGATCCAGAACAAAAAATTCAAACTGATAGTCTGGACTAACTTAGTGTAAAGAAAACTTTAGATGAAAATCCATGAGCCGGGTTATTAAGGTTAGAGCATTGGGGGGAACGCCTACATGCAATGTGGATACCTTGCTTGCAGGTCCCTGAGATTCACCCTTCTTTATTGGATTTTAGAGAAATCCCTCACAAATTTCTTTCGTTTCGTCTCCACCTTCACCTCCGCCTCCCTCACGGCAGACTTTTTAGTTACGGCTCAGCCCACAACTACCCAAAGGACGCCCAATGAATGATATTAGGACGTCCTTCAGTTAGTTGTGGGGCTAGGCCTTTTTCGTGGGTGCGTGCCATGTATTTCTGTCTTAAATATTTGTGTACAATGTGAAAATTGATTCCATCAAAATAATGCTCAAATCCCATATTCAGTCGGAGGTCGGAATTCCCTCACACGAAGGGCTTGGTTCTCCGCATCCGGAGCCCGCATTGCTACGGCATCTTGGTAGTTAGGTGAGGGGTAGAGGTGTGGCCATTGCTAATTATTCACGTTAGTATAGTTTGGCTCATTAACCATTAGAAATATTTTGTTCAAAGCATACACACCACATAGAATGTAACTTAAAGTTTGGTACATTATTAAATCTTGTAATTTTGGGTTTCTCCATACCACCATAGCTATACCAAGTGCCGTTCAGAGCTGGAATCGGATTCGTTTTTCTCGGGTCGGATTTGGGTTCTGAAAGTCGACCGATTCCACCTCTGGCGCTGTATATTGTTCTCATATTAAGATTAAGAGCAAGCCAAATTCTTCTGGGTTTGGTGCAGTGAAGTAATTACACGGGGGATCAGGGGGTGCATAGCCCCCTTGAAAAGGACACAAATAAATAATCCTGAGCTGCACTCCCAGTCTGTCGGCTGGACATTTTTTAAATGCTAACTTCAATATGTCATTATTCAAAATTCCTAGCCTAAACCACATGAAGGATGGCCGTAAGAGCTTCCTAAGTAGTCTCAATGAATTTCCCATATACGGAAACCCCTAGAAAGTATATTTGGCAAATAGCAAGAGAGTTAGTTTGTCTAAATTTGAAAACATAATCGGCCTTCGATTCTATTGGTCTATTCGGTGACATCCACGGCCGTGTTTTTTAGTAGGCCATAGTCAACCATTATATTAGCGATTTTTGTGTTTATGCTTGAGGGGGGCGATTTTGAGAAACAACTTTTGATAATATAGCATATATTGATCCCTCTATATTCTATAAAATGCACATAGGGATTCAAATTTGAGATTTAACACATCGGTTGTAAAGATTCAGGTTTTGTTTGTAATTATATTTCCACGCCTTCAATATAACTAGTGCGTTTCGCTTGCTCGCGCTTAGCGACTTGCGAACACTGTGTTCGCAAGGAGCTTGGCACTTCGTGCTTCGAATTAAGCAAAGTATATAAGTAGCAATATATTCACAATACGTTGGTGATAAATCCATATTTGGAATCAGAGTACCCGATTACCCCAGTATAACGGTTGAAGGCAAGTTTCCAAGATTAATTAGAAAATTGTTACATTATATAGCAAAAACATGTGTAACCGTTAAGAGCAAATCTCTATCAATATTTTGTCATTTTTAACTATTTGTTTACTTTACCCTGGCTCTTTCTTCCGTTTCTTCATCCCACTCATAGTAATAGAGGATAATGCGTAAGCGGGCACAGGGAGTGATGGAGAGGGAACGAGTCTTTAGTATCATTTAGTAGCATAGGATCAGAGTCCAATAAGGAAATATTAGTGACAAAAATAGAAATTAAATATGTTTGAGTTCAAAGGAATGTATTTTCAGACCATTTTTTCAGTAATACATCTAGTGATATTTCTTCCTCTGAAGATGAATCACTGTCCTTTGTTGTTATTGCTCCGCCGAAAGTAAGTTTTAACCAGGACTCCTTTTTGCTCCTTCATAATTTTATCAGCTGATACACTGCCTGGCCAAAAGTATTGGAACACTGTTTACAACTCGTGCACAAGTGGCATTAGATAAGAATACAGTCAAGGGACAAAAGTATTCGACCACACAAATAAATTGTCATAAATTGTATACTCTTTCCCGCTCCTATACATTGTGTAGTCTATATTCGTAGCTGCAATCTAGTAAATTGCATAGAATAACATATGTTTTTCAAGAATTTCAAAAAAATATTTTCGATTTACACTTTCTGAAGGTGTTAATTATGAATAATTATTAGATAATTATTGATAATCAAATATGTGGTAATTTAAAGCCTATTAAGAATCTATAATTTCTGACTTGATATTTGAATTCTACGTAGGCGAGTTACCCCAGATTGAAATTTCCAATCGAATTGAACAACTTTTACCAAAGTTATAGAAGAATTTCAATTTGTCCCACTTGTGCCACTTTTTGAAAAAGTGGCACAGGTGGCAGGAAAAAGCGCCACTACAAGGAAATCAACTAGAGTTAGGAGGAATAAGTCAAAGTACTATTTTCGAATGATATGACTATGCTAACCCTTGAATTACAAAATATCTTCTTGGTAGCGGCCACTTGTGCCACCTTGGGCAAAAGGTGGTACAAATGGCACAAATTGGAATTCTTCTATAACTTTGGTAAAAGTTGTTCAATTCGATTGGAAATTTCAATCTGGGGTAACTCGCCTACGTAGAATTCAAATATCAAGTCAGAAATTATAGATTCTTAATAGGCTTTAAATTACCACATATTTGATTATCAATAATTATCTAATAATTATTAATAATTAACACCTTCAGAAAGTGTAAATCGAAAATATTTTTTTGAAATTCTTGAAAAACATATGTTATTCTATGGAAATTACTAGATTGCAGCTACGAATATAGACTACACAATGTATAGGAGCGGGAAAGAGTATACAATTTATGACAATTTATTTGTGTGGTCGAATACTTTTGTCCCTTGACTGTATGTTGAAAGATTCTATGGATATTGCAGAAAGTAGAACAATAGCTTGTTATCATTCGTTTTACGATATATTAATGTTCAACAGTTTTTGAAATCATCTTTAGCTTATACAACTATGGTAGCATACCCTTTGTTTCAGGTATTAATTGTGGCAGGGTGTTCCAATACTTTTAGCCAGGCAGTGTATATAGTACTAAATATTTGAACCCAAGTTATTATTAATTCATGCGTTTACTCTTTTGTGCAAAAATGACACAGGATCAGAGTCATCATTTCCTGCGGGCTTTAAAAAAGCCAGCTCGCTACGAAGCCTCCTAGAACCTGCGTTGGTGACTATCCTCACGGAAAGTTTGCAATGCATACTCATCAGATTGGCATTGGGCGGAAAAACTCCACCTATGTAATACCCACTGGATGCGCAGATCATTGGCCTTGACCCTCTTTGCACGTGGACAGGGCCGCATGGAACGTCGCGATCGTCGCCCCCTTGCAAAACCTTTCCATTTTTGCAAAGAGACGAGCGACCTGCTCACGTTCATGTTTCTCCCTTTCCACGTCTCTGAGAATCTTGACTAAGGCCTCCCGATTCTGGTGGTGCTGAGCGATAGAAATAAAATGTTTAAGTTCCTTGATTTGTGACATTTGTTCGTTATGCTATTGTTATATACAATGCATTTTATATGATACTTTCTTAGAGAATATACATGGCAGAGTATGTGCATACTCGTATATACGTAATTTCTACTACTTGGGTGGTATAAACACCATGTTATAGCTTTACCTAGATACAATAGTGAATGTATTTTTAGCTCTAATAATATCTTTTACACTTACTATACTTAGTCTTAGTCTTATACATTATTTATTTGCTCCTTTTGACCTTTCTATCAGAGATGTATAGAACTGGACAATGGGCTGACCTTAGTTTTTTCATCTGCTTTAGTTGTTCAACTTGATATATTCTCTAAATTATGCAATTTGATCGACAGAACACTAATCGCATTTACATTCTTTCCCACATTATTGACTTTGTTCGGATATAGACTTTTGTATATCAATTGGTTGATCCCTTGATGATCTCCATGCTGTACCCCAGTCTTGAGTTGAAATTATCACACCTTTTTAGTTTGGAATATTTGATATTCACTTAAAGGTAATGTGGTCGCTTGGGACAATGTATAGCTTAACTGATGAGTCCTAGCGGGACGAAACACCACTATGATATGTATATATTCAAAAAATATTTTTTATGAATTTTTAACCCCAATTATCTCAAAACTATGTTTTCCCATGTGGCAGGTTATTTTTGAAGAATGACTGATTCTTATGCTCTGAAAATTTATGGGAAGTATTTATACAATGTTATCTGAAATCTAGACCACATTTGGAATGAATGAGCTAATAATTCTCATGATATAACACCCTAAGCCCTGCGGACCCCGGTTTTAAGCCTATTTTTGCTAGACCCCACATCAAACTTTAAAACCTTATTGGGAAGGTACTCAGGCTTAATTGTGGTCCAGAAATTAGAACTACATATTGTTAGCACATATAACAATTTATAGGTCTTAGGCAATAGTCCTTCTTCAAAAATAACCTGTGATATGTACCGAACTTTAATGTTACGTCTATGGGAGGACTTTTGCCCCCTTTTCATGCCCAATTCGTAATACACACTGATACATCGGGGTTTATGATTATTATCTCTTAGTTTGGCTAGTCCAACGAGCTGGAAAACATTAAACATGTATAATAGCATATACTTTAGAAAATAGCCCATACCGTAATACAAAGTTCGCGGCAAGACTCCTTAAAGGGAGCAGATTGTGTGCAAATATTTGTTCGTCTTTTCGGGGAATTCGTATTAACAGTATTTGTATTAACGAGGTTCCCTGTATTTAATTAATTCGAATTTGAGAATACATTCTAATTTAATATTAATAGAGAGAAGGTAACTATAAATTGAGAGACAAGAGTTTCATAACAAGGGAGAATATATTTTGTATCTCTTCGAAATGGGATGGATATAATTTGAGTTTCCAGAAGAACGATGAATTCAAGCCAAAGAGAGCGAAAAATGTTTATATTTATTAACCCACATTTCCCAATTATATATTATTCATAATTCAAGGATAATAAATGTGAATTAGCGAAAATGAAGATACATGTTGTACAAAAGTGCTTATAGGTGTCCGATTATTTTGCTAGGTAATCAATTACAATCTCTATGCAAAATTTCAAATTTTTGATATTCTGAGATTTTACAAGAAATCCAAGTAAATAAATGCAAAATGTGTCCCCAAATAATGCCCTGAATCGTTGGGATCGATCAAAATCCTTTATATACAGTGAAATGGGAACTAAAACCAATCGAGGTTCCACCTATATTTTATAAAACTTAGAAATTTAAGGAAATTTAGCACACATCTAATCCCAGGAAATTTTAACAAGAGTTTGTAAGTAAGGGATGGCTAGCGGTTCTAACAAAAATTACTCCCACTTTTCACCCCTCCAGCTGTTCCCTAACCTATAAGCACTTTTGTACAGCATATATTTTATTTTCGCTAATTCACACGGTCGTAGGTCACGACATACAACATTCAACACGTACGAAACGTTGAGCCAACCCTGTTCAATCTCAGTGAGAGGTTTTATTGTATGTTTAGTAAGAGTTGTTTGCGTTGTAACCGATAAAGGTAAAGATAAACTAGCCACCTGTAATTCTTCTGAACCAACTTGAGGTGGTATTGTCGATTTGTATTTAGAAAGGAAAAGTTCTTTACTAATGCGTGCTTAATCCTGAGATGGTTAATGGCAGCGGTAGTGCTGTTGACTATTAATCCATTATAACCTGACTGGTTAAATTTATCTGGGGTTTGATCTGGTAATTCAATTGGATGGCAGAGGTTGCAAATTATTTTGTTCTCAGCCCAATTTTCATGAATTAGCCCGAAATAATGTCCTTGAAATATCCAAGATGTGGATCTAGAAGGAATTGGGCGAGGTTGTCCTGTAACACAAGACTGACTCATAGGATATGTATAAAGATATAAATAGAAAGATTATTCAAAAAGGAATTCAGTGAGTTGGAGAGGAAATTGAAAGTCACAGAATATTCAATATTGATATTTAAGCAGGAGAGGGATTGCTGGGTTACCCCAAGCTTTAGATAAATTTTCCTGTTACTGTTCTATTAGAGTGTACGTGAATACAACTAACGCAAAAGCTGTTAGTGAACTAGTATATAAGCTACAAGTTGAAACTTATATTAAATGAATATATTGATTTCTAAAATGATTGTATTGCTGTATTTATCAGTCCTTTATTCGTTAAGACATGTATCAGGAAGTAACAACAGCGTCAGCGTCTTTGAGTTTGTTGGATTTACTGAGGGGCTGACCTACATATACTACACAAATGGTAACAAATTTGATTACTGAATTAACGTGTAGTGTTAGTCCAGCTGACAGCAAGTTTAACTCCATATCTACGTACTACTTGCTACTATAAGAGTTAACATTATGAGATTATAAACTCTGAAAGCAATGTATTACTACTTGAGGATGTAGCTCCAGACTTGAAGTGGAATTAAATTAGCTCCTATTTCTGTAGAGCTAATTATACGTTGGACGCGGACGAACAAACATCTGAGGATAGCAACGTAATTGGTGTTAGAATAGCATGTGAGTTAAGTCCTCCGCAAATTCCGAAAAGGTATTTATATGTGCTGACAGAGTTGCTAATTTAACCCACCCGCGGGTTAGACCCCAGTTTAAATTCAAAGTGAGCTGGGCCAAACCTATTCAACCCAAATTTAACTCTACTGTGTGTTGATCGATTAGATTTATTAGTTTGTAAATAGAATTATACTAGTAAGGAATATGAAAGTACTTCCCTCTAGATAACACAACAATTACAGTCAGTTAAGATGGTGCTATTCACATTATTGGTAGTGAAGAAGAAAGCCCGATACTTATACCACTAATGACAGAGAATGTACAGTTGAGTTGTGATGCTGAGGCTGCAGAATAGGGTTACTATATTGATAACTCTCAGCCCCAAATTCGACAAGATCCTCTAACGCTAGATCTGTATACTATGGCGAATTCATTTTATTGTACGACTATTTACAATACTACTAGACGTATCGTTCATAAAGTCATATTGCGTTCAATTAGTAAGTATTTAATTATTCAATTATTAAAATATGAGATTAAGGGAAGTTAATCAACAATCCTTCTTAAATATTTTAACTCAATAGGCAGTGGAATATGGCTACAACAAAACAATACATACACAAAACTAACAGAGGATGGAGAAGTTACACTAACAGTAGATACAACTGTAGTGTGCGTTTCCAGCAGGGGGATACAAGACACAGCTTGGTATTTCAGAGGAGGAGTTAATGAAGGAGTAGGAGAGCTAGTGAATGATATGACAGATCTTACCAATCACAAGGGATTCTTAAATTGATCTTACCCACAAGTCTGCCTACCAATTCAGGATATTATTACTGTTCTACCAGTGAATACACAAATTATAAGAATACTGGGAACATAGCATTAGAGTTTCTCTGCTACCAACAACAACTCTGCCATTAACATCAGCTATAACAACCACTATAAGAGGAATGCAGAGCTCTCAATCTATTGATGTGTTCCAGTCTGTGAAACAACTCATGAACTACAGGAAGAATATGGTTCCTACCCTGGTGAGTTACTAACATTTATTCGATTTACATTGGAACTAGGATAAGACGTACGACTCGGGAAACACATATTAGTACGTACTATCCGAGTATTCCGAGTGTAATAATTACGACTAACAACCAAGTCTACTGTATTAGGGAAATGTACGCTAAAATACCATGTATTTACCTAACCATGACAGATGACGCTATGCCATAAATGCTCGTATAGAATCACATTTTAATAAATATCCCGCTTACGTACCTTCAAATTTGTTAATCTCAACCAATAATTCTATGAGTACGTAGGAGATTCGTTAAAGTATGATATTTACGTCTGCTATACTAACTACTGATGTAACATATTGGCCCAATCGTTTAATTCCGAATGCAAATATATGTATAATGATTATATTGCCTTTTAACTTTCTTTATATTCATCTAGGAGCATTACCTTTCCTGCTACCAACTCATCAACGAGTATTGTCAGATGATTGTCTGAAGCTACCTACACATATCTCAGCATATACTACTATTGTTAATACATTAATACTGCTCTTATAATTATTACAATTATTAGTAAGAATTTGATGTAAATATTTGTATATACGTATATAAGTGTATTTGAATGAGTATTAATTTGTGTGTGATATAATTCTGAAATAAACATACTACTGTATTTCTCACTCAATGATTCCACCTTTCTTCCTTAATTTCAATGGAAGTTCTGTAGTGTATATACATTGCGACCTTTAATATATCTAGGAATTGTGCTAATGGACGCATTGATGCCTTCATGAACTATCAAAATACGTTGCATTTCAGATAGTGTAACACCTGGCTGTTTGCTCAATATTTTTGATTAAAAATTGCATCGAATCTTCCCAAGAATTCTTGATTTTGAACCACCTCCTAGCTTCGAATCATATTTTCTTAAACTATATATGCGATAAGCTGTGTCTTTCTTTATACCATAGAGTTCACTCATTTCTGATAGCTAATGTCTGCTTCATGAGCAGCAATAAGCAGTTTTCTTATTCTTTAGGAATTGCTTCAGCACCACGTGGGAGAGGTTGTGAATCATGCTCAATGTATAATTTATAGATGTTATTTGTATAATATTATATTTATATGTGATTGGATATTGATTGACCTAAACAGATAATTGATTGAGTGAATAAATAAGTATATTTGGTTTCGCCAATCATTAATAAGGCGAGGTATAAATTGAACTATAACATGTGTCCGCACACTCCGATCTATCTCTAGGGCAAGGGTAGAATACTAACAAAGTCCTTATTGAGAGAAATTCTATCACAAACCAATCGAACCAAAGTTAATAATGTCAAAATATAGATTCACAAATACAAATAAGATATATTTCTTCTCTTCATCGTTATAAATAATCTCTACTATAATTACAAAATACAGAAAATTACACAAACAGATCGTAATAATTCGAATCATCATCAACCTCTTCTTGATAAAGATGCGTATCTTTTGAAATTTCATTTTGCATTCTGTGATACTTTTCTAACAGATCGTCCAGGTTGTATACAGTAATATTATTCTCTCTATTTCCAAGATACAGCTTACGAGATGAAACATGTATAATGGAAGTTTTAGCACTCAATTTTGAGTGTATTGTATCGTATTTACCTATATCCATGACATATGATACATTACTGGAGTTATGAGGACAAAACTGACATATAGCTATCTTATTCCTATGACGACGCATGTCAGGACAAATAACATAACCATCGAACACAAAAACTTTACTAAAACTAAGGATCTTAATAGGTAATGGCCGAAGTACATCTTCTCTTGTATTGTATATGTACAGTGTTCCATCTTGACGGTATCTAATAATCATATTCATATCATCGTCTATTATACTAATAGCTTTAAGCCTTCTTCTAACAAAGTTTGTAACAAATATTGTATCCAGTTTGAGCATCCCTTCCTTCCCGAATGAATATCCTGAATGAAAGGTTAGAATGTAGAAAATGTTGTACTTCTCAGAGGAAATACAATCTATTATTCTATGATTCAGTGGGGTGGGGAATTCAGTTATAACTACACCATCTGTAGTGATGAGGTATATGCTGGCTGAAGGCATAGCATTACAAATTACCAAAACATTCTCTGACATCGGACAAAATTTACCAATTATAAACTGAGGAATGTTAATTTTGATAGAGTAGAGATAGTTTCCTTGTAAATCAAAGGCTAGTATTGACTTTATCTGAGGATATCCTATATAAACAGTGTCATGCAGCTGTGATATTGTCATGTGACTGTAGGACAACGTTTTCGGAGCTGAGTTGTCACAGGAAAAGGAAAAGGCAGGTTTAATTCCCAACACATTTTCCATTTTGATAGGCAGTATCTATGAAATGTTATAAGCATTAACAGTAAATTAGATACTAACTCGTGTTATTAATGTTAATATTTGTTCCTAAATTAAACAAACAGTTTCTCATGCTGGTCGTGTTATTTATGACAACTTGACCCTTCAGCTAGTTTCGTAGTTTTGTCGTCTGCCTATAGCGAAATTAATTTACTGTGGCACAGTGACTTGTACGCTATGGAAATTAGCTGAAAATATTCAAATAAATTTCAAATATTTAGAAAATGGTGCCCGTATCTCGGAGGTTCGACTGTATTTAGATTAGGTATGTAGCTGTGTAAGTTGTCATTAAAATTCTCAATGAGTACTAAAACTATGTGAAATCGCCCAGTTACCTAAGATTAAACAGAATATACAAAATTCAAATGAAATTACAACAAAATTAAAATAATTCGTGACGTAGTAAGTATACCATTTATACAGTGTACATTTCCAGAACAAATCAATAGTCAGTTTATCAAGATTATATATAATTCAATAATAAATAAAACAAAGTCTCGCACTGAGTAATAGCCATGCTGGGGAGCAGTTAATTAAAACAGCAAGGTACAAAGTAGCACAGCAACTGAAGCGGAGCATGCGATGGTACTAAGTAAAAGTATAAAAGGAAAATTCAAGAAATGCCATTCTTGAAAAAGATGAAAAATGTAAAAACTTGTAAAAGTAACTGTACAAAAATTAAAGAGATTAAAATATAGCGAAAGCCAGAAGAGGCGAAACAGGATACGGCAAGTTTAGAAGAAAGAGATCGTCGCTTAGGACTTATGTAAGAGTCCTCAATCTGTTCGAGTCTCTTTTGAAAATGTTTGGTCTTTCTATTTAACTCCTGAACTGCTCCCACAGTTTCAATATATAAATAATCTTTATTAATAGCAAGGTAAGGGCTAGTAGTGTCTTTATCCTCAGTGATTTCGTGTACAGCAGAAGGCAGAATATCTTTAACTTCTTGAGCTATGAATCCTCTCTCACAGATATCCTCATTCATACCGTGTTTCTCTCTATACTGCTTTGTATACTTGTAATCGTATATTTTGAGTTTACTCACACTCTCGAGTTGTTCCTCACTCTTTACAGTTCGGAACAATTCCTTATATCGTCTGTCTGAAGGCTTCAAGAGTTGTCCACTCAATTTGAGGTTACCGTACACTACAAGAGCTTCGTCTGGGTGATCAGTGTTTACGCCTACACGGCCTGAATGATAGATAGCGTCTGGACTGTTACAACGAGTCCACATATAGTCAATATCATTCTCAAACTGACTGGGGTTAGAAGCACGGACAATTATCTTATCAGATTTGTGTACTACTGCTGTGTAGTGGTTGTGATTCTCTGTTAACACGCGGAGAGATACGAACAAACAGAAGAATCTCTGATCAGGGTTAGGCTTGCCTTTCTTCCTCATATTGTTAGCTGTTGTCTCGCTGAAGTGCAATTTGCCTATGGTTATCTTCTTGGACTTCTGGTAGGGAGGATCAATCTCAACTGGGTCGAATGGGATCTTGCTTCTGTCAGGCTGGGACTTGTCTAACGTGACCTGAGTGCTCATACTCTCCAGTCTCATGCCATAGAGATGGAGAGAGAACTTGCTAATCTTCTCTAACGGTCTGCCAGCTTCTGCCTGGATGTATCGGGGTTTCTTATCAAAACACATAGTAACGGATACTTGGAAATGATTCTTCTTTTGACAAATGAATGCTTCGTCTGTGAAGGAGAAGTGGAAACCTTTGTCAGCTACAACTTTGAACTCTGTAATATCTGCTATATCTGTCTCATTCTCTCCGTACAAGATAGAGAATGTCTCTGGAGCAAACACTGACCACTTCAGAGCCTATTTATTAGAGAATTAATTAATTAAGTAACAGTAAGATACAGTAGTATAGTTGTCACGATATTACAGCTGTATAGTTACAATCTGAATGGTTCTAATGTCTACCTTCATAAGCTATTGGAGTATTGGTCCATACGAACCTGTGTATTTTTGATATATTAACCAACTAAATCAGGGTTTCTCAACCTGTGGTCATATGACTAAACGTAGCCATCCTATATACACCTCCGTGTATTACCTGATAGTCGTAGTTAGGTTCCCGAGTGAGTGTAGCAGAGCCAGAATTGTCAATACCACTCAAACTAGCTTCCAGCTCCATCTGAGGGATCCCCTGCTCCAACTCGTCAGGATCTGGCTTGAGATCTGAGAGAGGATAGGTTGACATCATGTATGCTGGATCATACCCAGACATACCAGCAGTTGCTATGGTAGCAGGATGGCTGGGAGTCCTGTTGAAACCTTTCAGAGTCGAATCATTACCAGAACCGTTGTTCCCCACCTCAGAACATGAACTGAAAAAGTGAATAAATAATTAAGAATGTTTTGTAATATGTATACTGATGAGAACACATATTACTGTATAAAGATAACTGATTGATGTTAATGGATACTAAAGTAGACCTTCGGTAATCTGAATAGCTATTCCAGATAGAAAATACTTATTAAAGGAAATTCACGCGATTTTTTCCAAATCGCATTAAATTTCTTGAGTGTTAATTCCCATAACTTAAATTCATGCCATTTACGTATATTTATTTTGGTTTAGAAGAACTAAGTATATAAGATTTAAAATTTTGAAGAATAATATTCAATAATTAATTAGGTTAAGAAAAATATTTTTCAAATATACAGTCAACGGACAAAAGTATTCGACCATTTCACAATAGTTTAACGCGTATTTTTATTGGACCATGTAGAGTATACCTAAGGTAATAATATCAACACTAGTAGAGCTTTACCGAAATATATTCAATATTCAACTATGTATATATCCTTGGCTGATGATTCATTAGTATATTATCCTCTATATTTATGGTTAGATTCAATTTATATTAATCAATGACCAAGACTAGTGAAGTTCCTATTGATATTCGAAACCAAATAATTGGTTTATTGAATGGAAATAAACATGGAGTTAGAGAAATAGCTCGTATGTATTCTCTATCACACTCTACGATCATCTCGCTCCGCAATAAGTGGGAGTGTAAAAGAGACATTCAAAATGTACCGAGGACCGGACGCCCAAAGAAGATCACAGCACATGGTACGCGTCAATTGAAGAATATTGTGAAATCGAATAGAACTAAAACATCGGAATCTCTAACGAACTTATTCAACTCAGGAAAAGATGATGAAGTTTCATCAAAAACAGTGGCTCGTACGCTTCACAGCCTGGGATTTCATGCACGTAAGGCCTGTAGGAAGCCAATGATCTCCAAGAAAAATCAGAAAAAAGGTTGGGATTTTATTATAAGTATAAAGATTGGTCTTGTGTTGATTGGCATAATGTCATATTCTCGGACGAGTCAAAGTTTAACCTCGTATATAACGACGGACGAGTCCGAGTCTGGAGACAGCCTGGAGAAAGGTTTGACAATTCGTGTACTTCTAAAACTGTACATAGTGGCGGTGGGTCCGTCATGTTTTGGGGTTGCATATCAAATAACACATTGGGGCCACTGATAGAAGTAAGTACCAAATTAGATTCATCTAAATATATTTCAAATATTTTAGCACCGTTCCTACAAACATTCTGGAGAAATTTCAGGAGAAGAAAGCCACAAGCAAAGTTTATGCAAGACAATGCACCGTGCCACAAGTCGAAAAAGGTGCTGTCATGGTTTGGGAGCAAGAAAGTGTCTATTCTAGATTGGCCACCCCCAATCTCCCGACCTAAACCCTATAGAAAACTTGTGGGCGTTACTATTTACCGCTGTAAGAGAAAAACACGAGCAGAAGATAAATACTCTTCAGGAACTCCGAGTGGCTATAAGAGAAGAATGGGGGAAAATTCCAATAGATATCCTCCAGAGGCTATATGCCAGCATTCCAGTACGACTTAAAGAGGTGAAAAAGGCTAAAGGAAATGCGACCAAATATTAGTGACATGCTTATTTCCATTATGATTTAGTTCATTATAGTAATATTAGAATTAGAATTTGTAGTAATGGATTGAAAGACGCTCAAATTCCATGATATAATATTCAAATGTATAACATGTGGTCGAATACTTTTGTCCGTTGACTGTATATTAGCGTAAATTTCATGAATGCAAATGTTCTTCCCCTCTACAGCGCCATTCACCTGAAAATACTTAATATTTTGCTCCAAATCGTGTTAATTTCATTGATTGTGAATTTCCTATAAGTAATCACTTATAATTCCAATATAAAATTGTTCGGATTAGTGAAGTAATACATGTATACTGGAAAACAATACAAATCAGATTTACCTATCAGTCACAACCCTACTTGTATATCTAATGACTCTAATTTATGACTTAACTAGAAATAATATCACAAGCAGGTAAAGTATTTGACTCTTGTTTCAAAATATAAATATCCAATGGTAATAAATTGGACAACGAACTAGCGAAGTTCAGATTAACGAAGTCTACTGTAGGAATCCCCCTCACATCCCTAATTATTAAACGCGAAAAGCGGTGTCTCAAGTTTCAAGCCTATTTGAGACTTGTACTGAAGAATGAAGATTTTCCAGCAATTACTCATGACAAATTTTCGATCAATATATGAAGGCTTGAGAAAGCGCTTCGCGGTTCAATCGTCGAGCATCAAAATGTCCTACAACAGTACTATCTGGGTGTACGTCTTATTCAAATAGATACTATTGTATTAAAATGAATGGAAACTAAATATTTTGTTTGAAATAAAGAATTCCGTCGTGTCCGAGTTCTACTGTAATTATTTAAGTTTACTTAATCCTATAGAATTCTATTTGGATCGAATTAATAATAATAATAGTATAAATATAGTTAACTAACTTGTTGCTGGAAGGACTTATCTCGCTGAGTCCTCCATAGCTGTTAGACATAGTCATTCCCATACTACAAATAGCAGGAGATTCAGGATACACATTCATGTATGCAGGAGTATACGTATACATGTCGGTTATAGCATCTACTGGTCGGGTATCGTTATTATGATGCGAGTCCAGTTTGCTTTTCTCAAATAAAGATTTCTTCTTCTGATTTCCTGAGGCGCACGATCCTGACAGTGAATTCTTTTTGTGGTCCCCTTTCTCACCCCGTTTTCCAAGATTGGGAGTAGACTTAGACATAGAGGAGCTGAAGAATGTTCCATGTTTCCGCTTCTTTTGGGGACGCTCTCCTGATTTGAGAGAAGTGTGGTTATCTGGGTCGTTACAGGATGGCTGTTGAGACGAGTATAACTACAGGTATATACAGATACATATAGAACTCGGATAAGACCTACCCCTTCGGGAAACAAAATAGTATGTACTTTCCGAATCCACGTCTTATCCGAATTGAAATTGCATTATAATGGAGGTTATGAAATAAGTCTCAGATTCCTGTGTATCGCGAAAAAATTATCATACTAGCCCTCGAGGTATTCATGACCCGTGATAATATTGTGACCCAAATCACTCGCGATTCATAACTCTGTGACTTGTATGATTTCGGTGATTATAGATTAAGATAAATTTTCTATATAAACTAGTGAATTAATTAATTAGTACAATACTCGCTATTCTATACATTACAAATGTAATAGCAGATATTTGCTGTAATTTAGCGAAACTTTGATTTCTGATTGAAAATTAGAATTTTGAATTATTTAATTCTTACGAAAAACTAAATATTTACACCATTGTGAATTTTTCAATTATAATTAGTACTATTATATGGATTTCTTAGGTGAATTAATAAAGTCATATTATTTCATAAGGAAATAAACTAACTAACCAGCTGTGTATCTTCATCTACTTCTGCTAGCACAGGAGGAGCTTTCCCTAGTCCATACATGTTCCTGTCTTCTATAGTGAGTGTCGTCATTCTGTTGTCTAGCAGCTGACCGTTAGCTCCCATGAAGGGACTTCCTTGGAGATTCCGGTATTGAATTAGAGAGTCTTTAACTAAAGAGTTAGAGAATGCGCGTCGCTGAGGGAGAGGGGTAGAATCATGTGTGTACACGTCAGAGGGACTGTTGGCATGCCCAGGACTCCCTTGTAAAACTCCTATAGGAGGTCCTACGTCATTTTCCTCCTCAGCTACAAATATAATATTAAATATAAAGATGCCAGAGACAATAGCTTATGTAATATGTAAGTCTGGCTTGCTGTAGTAACAATACAGCAGGTGAAACAGCTGAGTTCAATGGGGATGTAATTGTGGGTAAATACACAAATTTATTAGGTGAGACAAAATAAGAATTATATGAAACGCCAACTACATAGCAACCCAGTAAAGTTATGTGGTTGTTAACTACCTGTAATGCTTGTAGGCAGCTGTATAGAAATAAGCTATTGCTACATACTCTGTTACATATATTGAATAGAATTGTGAAAAATGAATTTTTAGAAATTATGAAAGACAGAAAACTCCTTTATAACTAAGTCGGGTATAATGAAACTCTCATTATAGCGAAGTGAATCTTTACCCACTCTATAGTTTGAAAGTACTCGATTTTACTCCGCTTAGAATAAAATGAAATCGGGGTTGCGAGCATGAGAACTTCGTTCTAACGAGAGTTTTTTGTATAATCTATTCTTTTACAAGATTTACTTGCCCTTGCCTTGAAACCAAATTGCGAACCAGACGTCACCAGATTTGTACTGGCAATAATCTCTCTCATTGGAAATTCTTCGACGCTA
Organism: Oopsacas minuta; assembly: GCA_024704765.1. NCBI lineage: Eukaryota > Metazoa > Porifera > Hexactinellida > Lyssacinosida > Leucopsacidae > Oopsacas > Oopsacas minuta. The sequence goes on along the minus strand of JAKMXF010000009.1, from coordinate 86,022 downwards.
TTAAAATTGCCTAGCAAGCGAATAGCAGGTGAAAACGACTGCCATACACACGAATAATAGGATAGGTCAATTAACAAATAATTACAATCAACTCCCGTTACATCGAAGCTGAAGGGTCAGCGATAATTTCTTCGATGAAAGTGGAGTTCGTAATAACCGAAGAGATTTTTTTGTTACTTTTACGGTTTGGTATCATATTCATATTCGTACAATTTCAGACTTCGAAATAAACGGGAATTTTGATGTATCCGTGTTCAATATAATGGGAGTTAACTGTTTTTACAGTTAAGTCTGGTACTGAACACCCAATAGATATATTTGTGGAACATGGTACCCCAACAATACATTACATTAGACGCGTATGAGTAGTATTGAGAATAATTGCATATAATTCAACTAATTGGAATTATAATCAGGAACAATTCTGTTATTTATTGATACTATGATAATTCGATACTATGATGGGAGCAATTAAGGATAATTACTCTAAAATATTGTACTATAATTATCAGTAATTATCTTTGCATTAACGAAGTGTGTATATACAAGTATATTGCTATGTCATCAAATCATATCGTTTTTGTCACAATTATTGAATTGATAGTAATATTCGTACCAAAACAGAGAAGGATAAAGATCGTAGTACTTAAAACATACCAATATCATATCTCTTATGTATGCTAGATAGAGGGAGACCTGGAGTGAATGGGGCTAACGAGGCTCTGTCCAATCCTGGCATAGAGCTGCTTTTGAGAGGTGAGGTTGTGCTACAGGAGTCTGCCTCCACCATAGCTGTTGTATTGAGCGCAGATGTATAGCTAAGAGTATTTTGTGTGCTGAAGTTAGCCATAGGAAGATTGAAGAGCTGAGTAGTGCTATCAAATTGCAGATTGGGGTTTGAAAATACAGAATAGTCTGAACAACTGGAACCAGGAGAGCGTCGTGACTGGAACGCACTTTCTGAACTCACAGATCTATAAAGAAAATAACAAACATGAAATATACGATATTATAAATTAAATATACTATACCAACCTTCCTGTGTTTTCTAGAGGTCTCCCTGTGTACTCAGTGTTAGGTCGTACTACAACGTTTGGCTGACCCACATACTGGTGGAATTGAGATATGTTACCATTCCCCCACGAGATGTTATCCACGCTAACGCTAGAAGACATCGGGTTGTGCGAGATAGGCCCCTGTAGACCTGAGTGATGCACTAAGTGTTCTTGGCTGGCATAGGAGACGAGATTATGAGCTGATCCTTCGTGAGAGCTTTGGTAGGAAAGTGAAGACATGGTGGGCTATACTAATTCGTAGCAGAAATAAATTTATATTTACTTATTGGGTAAATTATACAAATTATATATTAAATTTAAAATATTGTATATTCCGTTTATTAAGAAATATAATACGGAAGTTGTCACTAAATGTAATAAACTACTGTAAAAGCAGGTAACTATTGATTTGAAATGAGGTATAATGAATAATTATAACTATCATGAGAAGAAAAATTTTAATTTGATCATAAATTTGAGATAGATAGGTTATATACACATTAGAAGAGCCTATACTATAAACAAGCGAATATTTACGTTCGTGATTATTAGGAATAATATTAATTGCTATATTTGCAAAAATTGATACTCTATTAAACTTTATTAACACAGATATGCTTTTAAACACTATGGGAGTAACTAGCTTGTGGGATTAATTGTTAGGCACGGCCAGAATTCACAAATATTAAATTTTCTGTTATTATGAAACTTAACAATCATAGAGCATCCGTAATGTTCTTGGATTTATCCTCATGTATAATAGAACTTAGAATTGGAACTAAAGAAAGATGAATCCAGCAGTAATCGAGTAGAAATACTTCCATTTGGAAAATCATTTACAACAAGGGGTTAGTAATTAGAACAAATAGAGAAATATTGAATAAATTTCCATTCTAACATTCCTATGAATGATCTAAACAATAAATTTAAACTATAATTGAGCTGTAAAGACACGCTGAATTATTTATTTATTTTTCATGATTCCGAATTTCGAACTTTCAAGATACTCATGAGTAAATAATAGTTGTTCTTATGAAGAATTCGAGGCACGAAATGCCGAATTACATGCAAACACATACTGTTCGCAAGCCGCGCAGCGCGAGCAAGCGAAGCGGATCGTACTTTTGAAATTTCAATATAATTTGTGGAAATCCATATCCTTCAGTTTAGCAGTTAAAAATTCCTGGAATATTTTTGCTAGAGGTTGTCATTAAATAAACATATTGATTAATGATGATTGAATTGAATCACTAAAGATAGTAATTCGCTTGCTAATAAGTTACATATACTTAGCTACAATTATTTCTGTCAATATGAAGAGAGAAGTATTAAATATACAAAATTACGATCTACAAACTATTACAATTTGTACTAAAAGCGTAAGGTTTTGTATCAATGTTAGTATCACGATAGAATGTAAGAGTATTTGGAAGGTAGGAGCAGCTTTGCTAAGATCTGACTGACTAGGAAACGAACCTAACTTTAATGATTATCTTGCATAGAGTTATCATCTGCTGGAGTAGTTGTGGATGACAGTTCAGTATTGTTATTGACTGTCTTACTCATTACGTCATTATTACAAGATTCCATCAGAGTATCATGGAACACATCTGCTTCGGGCTGTAAAGGCATACCTTTAGATTTGAAGCTAGAGACTAGCTCAGTAATGAATCCGGAAAACTTCCCAGTAACTTCAGAGCCTAGCGCCAAGACAGCACTATGAGATGTAGATTCATCATGTACACTATCTGGATGTACAGACATGTTGGTTATGAGGGAGAATGCTACTGTTCTAATCCCACAGTGTCTAGCTACGATAACCTCTGGAGCTGTGCTCATGCCCACCGCATCTACTCCTATTAAGTTGAGGAACCTAGTGATAAGAATAATCGGATTATATTTATACGTAAACTTACAGAAGAGTATGCTTTGATCAAAAATCAAGTTGGGGTTGGGCGAATTCTTGTAATGCTTGGCAGGTTTCGATCCAATTTCTCTTACCTTTACAGAAGAATAGGAGGAGATCGAGGGTTTGTTGAATGGCTAGTCAACACCCTACACCCTACTCCCTACTCCATATACAATCAGTTGAATAAATTCTAAAGAATCTATTAATTTCAAGAAGTACTTAATTGATTCAGCGTTTTAGCGAGATTAGAATTACAACGCTGATAACAAAAATGCCGGATAAGAAACACATGCTATTGTCGTGGCAATTCTATTTCCACAATTTTGTTTATACGGAGAAAACAAGGAGTATAGATATCTGACAGGAATTTCTCGCAGTCATGAGCAAACTGATAAATTGTGAAAAGAATAACTCATTAGTCATGAGCGACCAGATAAATCGAGATAAGAAATTCTCATGAGCTATTAGATATACCCAACCAATGTTTTAATATAATGACAGGTAGTGAATTCAATACTGGCTCACTTATAGAATTGTCAAGTCACAGTAAAATAATCTGCGAAGAAGATAAGGCAAAATAGATTAAAGTTAAGCAGAAATCTAGCATAGATGCGAATTGCAATATAGTCGCATTAAATAATGCTCTTAGTGATAGACAAATATTTGATCATGTTGCAAATTTCGTTATTATTGCGTGATTTGTTTGATATATGAATAATTAAATATTATTGACTCCATTAGAAAATCAGATAATACAGAGAGTCTAACATTATTCCTAATTAGCAGAAATATAATTATGTATATTAGAGTTTTACTTTCAAATATAAGATAATTGTAATTAAGTATTATTTGAAGAAATTACGAATTGATAATCACCGAACTAGCAAAAATATCATAATTCAGTAATCGAAAGTCTAAATATAAGATTATCAACTAATCATTCTAGATATTATAATTCTATGTGGTGCAGAATACCTCGGATAAGACTTAGCCCTTGGGGAAACAACAATTAGTACGAACTATCCGAATTATGCCTTATCCAAATAAGGTATTATTCCAAAGTACAGTTTTGGAGTGATACACTCAAACCGTTTCTCTTAAGTTAAGTACGTTTTATATGAATTTTATTGAATACCAGTGTTGCAGCGATCCGGAAATTTCATTGACCGGCCCGGACCGATAGCGTTTAGCTTATTATAGCTTCGTATAATTTAGGTATGTGCATCGATGGTCCGATCGAAGATTATGAATAGTTGGGGATCGATGAATCGGTCCAGAACTTTAGCTCGCTAATTGAACCGGCCCAGACCCGCAATTGAGAAAAAGCGGACCGGACCGGATCTCTGAATCTTTGCAGCATACATATTTTCACATTTTTAACACACCTAGGAATAAATAATTACTTCATCAAATCTCATAGTATAACGTAATGAGTGGAAAGGCGATTATTTAGAGAGGTCTATATACATTTTATCATATATCAGTGTAACGTATTAGTAAGGTATTTCTTGCGTTACAAACTCTACAAACATTATGTAATCTTGATTGAATATAGCTAAATACAGCATTATCAAATTGAATATACTCACTTGATTTCAGCAGGTGTCTCGAATGAGGGACCTCCTATTAACGCATACACACCCTGTTGTAGAGACACCCCGTGTTTGGGAGCTAACTCTAAAGCTGTCTCTCTCATCTCTTTATCATAGCAGTTAACCATCTGAAGAAACCTTTCTCCTGTTCCAAAGGTAGACAGGTTAGGTCCTATCAGTGGGTTTATTCCTGCTAATCCCAGGAAATTGATGTGATCTTTTATCAGCATTAGATCTCCTAAACAAGACAAATACATAGCCTAGGTAGTGACAGATGGAATGTCCGTAGATTTGAAATTTTTGATGATTTTCTTAGAAGAATTATAATGGGTAGAATGCACTCACGAAAATATATTTCCTCGAAAAATTACACGTGTAGGTGAATAAGCAGTTTCTGCCGATCCATTTTTCATTATTAAATATATACAGGCAATATCCGGTAACTCGATCCCTCGGGGAAATCAAAATCTGCTCGTTCGAGTTAACGGATAACCTTCCATTTAGGTCCCAATTTCCCTGCGACACATTTCAAATGATACAGAGCTGAAATATATGCAGCTCATTAAATTTTGTGACCTTTCAAAAATGCAAGAAAAAAATTTATATAAATTTATTCATATTATTAATATAATATAATATACAGTTAACATCGGATAACCCGAATCCTAAAAATCTTTTCAAAAAATTCTAATTTTCGAGTCAACCAGCATTCGAGTTTCTATATAAACTGATAAATCGTGACAAAAATCTCTCATTAGTCATGAACAACTCGATAATTCGTGACAAGAATTTCTCAAGAGTTTTCTAAAAAGATCCTTTTTGCCTTTTGTTTCTAGCTGTCCATAGTACATAGAAATTATGCCTTAACTTATTCTAACGCGGCTTGATGCTGGAACAACACTTATTATTACTTCCAATACATGAAATGTATTTAGGGAAATATATCCATGATGGAATACTAGAATTTCTCAAGATGTAATCCTCTTGCAAGTGAGAATGTTGACATATATGGTCATGGATGCATTTTCCCAAAGTTGGTGCCCGTATCTAGGGTGGAAAAACCGTTTTTTTCCAGGGATGTCTTTTCTGACAAACACTAGCTACAACTGAGAAACCAGTATTATAAAATTCTCCCTAAATTTAATAGATATAACTAACCAGGGCTGAATGACTTGTTGACACCCCCAGCAGCATTAGTAACAACAAGATACTTTACTCCTAACCGACTCATGAGTCTGATGGGAGCTGTCAGCTGTTGAGAATGATACCCTTCGTAGTGATGTACACGCCCCTTCATACAGATAACATCCATACCTCCTAAACTGCCAATAACAAACTTCCCTTCATGACCCTCCACTGTGCTGACAGGCATATGAGGTACTTCTTCATACAAAATATCCTAAATTTTAGATATAATAAATAGGAATACATTCTTGATAACTATCCTCTGATGTTGACAGGAATGTGTTTTCGGACGTATATTTAGTGCTAAGTCCAAAGCGGAATTTTCCCCGATTTTTGGTAGATAAGACAATATGAGTATGCTAGACCCTCCTAATATAGAACTTTCCGTATAGGTATTTATCCACTATGTTTGGAATATATGATAATAAAGCGGACAGCAAAAGCTGAAATACACTGGTAATATACAATTACGTATACAGTAGAACCTCTATAAGTGGGGGAGTTCGGGATGGCGAATTTCCTGATAGCCCCCATTCTCCATATACAATTTCAAATGCAAATGTCCTTTAACCAGAGATTTTTGAGTTAATATATATAAAAACACTTCCTCTAAAGAATGTTTTTCAATGATATTTGATAAAGATAATGCTGTTGGTTAAATTCTAAATTTGTAATAAATTTCTTCTGAGAAACACAAAGAATTTTCTATTAATAATAATAATGGCTATAAATACGTGTTTTTGTTCCTAAATTAGCACAAAAATTCAATATTCGAGAAAATTTATCTGAGAATTCGCCGCTAATAGAGGAGAGGAGGTATAATCAATGGTATGAGGCATAATTATAATATCTCTAAGCAAAGTATGCCCCATGCCCCACACTCCCCACTTATAGAGGTTGCGCTGTACTATACAGTATTCAAGTAGGAGTCTAAAGGATAGAAAATAGTGTACAAACATCTTTATGCATAGGAGAAACAATAGAGGAAGGCTCAATAAATATGTGAGAAACTTGAAATACGATCAACTTCAGTATATATATAATGATAAATAGCCTAAAAGAAAAGCGAATTTTTCATTAACATATGCGGTATAATTCATCATATTCAGATAAAGATATGCAATAATTGAGTTTAAGTACTATCCGTAATCTGCTCGTTCATTCTCAAGTAAGGAAGTAATTATTGATTATAGAACTACATACATATTATCAATTAGACATATTATTAGACAAGGAAGTGACTTATTCGCTCCTAATATATAATTTCTATTATGGTCAAAAAGCATCCAAAAGTGAAAGATTTGTATCTTGGACAAATTTCTGACTTTATAGCACAGCTGAGAGATACTCAGTTTATTTGAGAATCAAATATAACTACAGTCAACTCAAGTTATATCGAAGCCCAAGGGACCGCGATGATTACTTCGATATGACAGATGAAATTTAAGTTACTTTTTGGCGGTTTGGAACAATATTTGTATTTGTATTTGTACAATTTCAGAATTCGATATATGCGTGTTCGATATAACAGGAGTTGATTGTATATATTGCTAGTGATAGTCATAACGAATATACTCACGATAGAATCCTTCACAAGATCTGATAAGGTACCTAATCCAGATCCACAAATAATACCTACTTCAGGTTTCACAGAAATCTTCTCCTTCACATAGTCTGCCATTTCCTGGAAGTTCTCTACAGAGAGTATGTTAGTAGGGCATTGTGTAGGCTTGGTACGCTTAGAGTAGTAGCCTGAGCTAGAGAGACGTGTACTCCTGCGACGTTTCACACCTTGAGACATTAGCTAAGCAGAATAATAATATACATACAAGTAAATAACACACATGATAGCATTGTGATAATTGATATATAGTAGAAAGTAGCTTGAGAATATTCCATTCACTGGAAAATTGAGAGATGGAGTCTTATCGAATTTTTGATAAAGCAGCCCCGCTAGTTTTGTAGTATGCAGTAAACAGAAGGGAAATAATGGATAATAACTGGACAATGTACTACTCACAATGCATACAGACATCTACAATATCAATTTACAGAATTAATTAGTTTTTGTTGCTGATCACTATTCAACTTGTAATAACAAGAGACAGATTAGAATAGGAATGCTACAATACAAAATATACATTATTTTTATTTAACTTTATTTGCAGTTCTATTAAAACTTAATTTCAATTCAATAAGAAATAAAACAAAACTAATCGCATAAGAAAAGTAGCATACCAAACAGTGTATCTTCATAACTAGATTGAGGATATAGAAGAGGTATATAGATATGCAGACAGATATTGTAGCAGCTGGTAACAGCAAAAATGTAAAATACTCAGTCACAGTAACCAGAGAATAAAGTATAAAGAAAATGATTCCTAAAATGAAATTAGGAATATTGAGAATACTGTCAGAATCTAATATCCCATCTAGCAAGCCAAACCCTTTAGAATATCTTGATCTTATGGCGTCACTACATGAAATTGTCTCGCTTATGTCGCATAGAGCCTTGTAGTCTGGATTATACAGCTTCTGTCTGTATATATAAGCTGTATACAGAGATACAGATAGACCTGTTAGTGCAGTCAGTATACGCAGGGTGTGTAAATAATTCATGCTACTAAATTGGAATAGTTTAACATTAATATATAGTACAATTTACATTATTAACAATAAGTTGTCAGAAAAGACATACATAACTTTTAAAGTAGAATTTTCGACGCACTGGACAATGGCAAGTGGTCGGGGGTACGGTGAAAGTTGTACTACCCTAAGTGATAAAATTGGAGAATAATTGTGAGCAATGTAAAGAATAAAATTAAGGAGAATAACCGATTCATACACGTTTGCCTACCCTACAGTTGAACTGGGTACCATCCATGGTTCCTAACAAAACCACACGAGCATCTCTTAAGGGATACTTCATAGCCATCAACATACTTACGCTATAGCGCTCGTATTAGAACTTAATGACGTAACACAATACACTAGTTATCTACTAGTATTTCTATAGGTAGCATAGGCCTATAGTTTGGGTTAGAGGAGGGTGTGTTTGGAAGATTTCGTGCCAGAGAGAACGGTCAAATATGAGAGTGAAGAATGTTTGGTTGGTGAGAGCTAGTGATAGAAGATCACGAGGGTTGACAGAAATTATTGATGATGTACGGACAATCAATAGAGAGATTACTGAACTTCTTAGAAGAGTCTGTGTCAGGCCAGGGCACAGAGTTATCCAAATATGTAATCAAGCTGTGTCGGAGACTAACTATGCGGTCGATACAGAAAATAACGTAATCTCGTGAAAATCCAGTCGGTGTAGTGTCGAGTATGAGTATAGTACCTCTCTCAGATTAGTAGACACATCCTTGGAAGCAGATAGCAGGGCTTGGTAACTTAACTATTTCCACCTGACATAACTGAAGCAAGGATAGTTGAAGGGAGTGTATCTGTATAGCATATTCCATCTTTAAGTGTGTAAAAAGAACTTTCTAGTGTCTTTAATGTGAGCCCTCCTACTCGTCCCAGCACTTTTCTCGTCAGGGATAGGTAGGGTGTCTTATCAATAAAGAATATAGTTATGCACTATAAGTCAATAACGATGTTTGCTCCCGTGTGATCGTATTTTTGGGGCCACTGGTGTAAGCGCGTTTTAGGGAAATTTGGATACCAAAAAGACAAGCGATATAGGTAAGGAGAGGCCAAATAGCTAACGTTTTGGGAGGTTGTGGTCCTAATTCACTGGGACCCCAAACACACTTATACCGGTAACAGCTAGATTATACTCAGGGTATGAAGTGGGCTAGCTCAGAATATACAGGGTATAGTCTGGGCTAAGATAGATTATACTCCCTGCCATTATTATGTCATGTGCAAAAGTGTGGGGTGTCTGGTGTCTGGTGTCATCTATGCAGTGGCGGATTAGCGTCTCGTGGCAGGTCGGGAAAAAGTCTTCAAATACGGCCATAGCCATTGTCAGGTTCCGATCCAGTGAACTCAAAAAAGTTGCAGTGGTGTTTTGGGGGGTCTTCGGGGTGAGCCTTCTACTTTGTTCCCGGGTCAGTTTTCACTAAAGGTTTTAGAAGAGAAGGGTTGGCTTGATTAGAGTGGGGCACACCTACTTCGATTTTCGCAAACCACCACAGAAGAGTTGGAAGGTATGCCTTCATTATCTAATTGACCTCGGAAAACATTCAGTGCCCGAATAAGACAGCTGTCATTAATCAGAGTAGCCAATCAAATGCTGCCATTTCTGCCCTAAACCAGGTAATTATATCTATTTATAGTATCAATTGTTTGTGTTATTTATTGACAACTGTTGTGTAAATATCAGGATCTATACAATTAACTCCGGTTATATCAAATACGGATATATCAAAATACCCGCTTATATCGAAGTGTGAAATTATACAAATATGGTATCAACCAGTAAAGGTTACATATATATCTCATCAGTTATATCGAAGTAATTATCATAGTCCCTTAACCATAAATATAACAGGAGTTTTCTGTAATTTATTTTGATTATTAGTTTATTAGAATTTAACCAAATACGAGCCTTTGGCTCATCGCTTTGCGATGAACTCGTCGCATTGCGCTCGAGGTATTCAACAGACAAATAAACAGAGTTTACTTTATGTACCTAAAAGTAAACAAATGTTGACAATATGTTGTTTACAATACCATATTCGGATTCAGTATACTCGATTACCCCTGTACTGCCGTTGAAAGTATGATTCTACCTCAAATGTGAAATTTGTTTACTTTATATTCATAAAAACAACAATAAATTTACATATGATTAATCCAAAGTGTGAAAATCGGATTCAGCATGTTCGATATATTTAGTGAAGTTTTCTTGAATTCTATTTACTTCCTTGTAAACACGATAAATACATAGTTTTGCGACAATTTCAAAATTCCATACCATAAATCCTTTCCTTGACAACGGACAAACAAACAAACAAACAAACAAACAAACAGACAGACAATCATTGAGATATAATAACCAAATATTTTCAGCAAATAATCCACAATCTATCCAGATGGCTGAACACGACACAGCAATAATATAAAATTGGTAACCAGTAAACAATATTATCTGTAATAAGATTGTGTCACAAGACCAGAGTACATGGGAGAGGTCACACGACACAAACCACTGATAATTATTCTATTTTAATAATTGTGTCAGTTCAACAGTTTTATATTACAAACTATAAAATATAGTAAATTTGAAATCAAACAAAACTAAACAAATTCAAACAAATTTAAACTTTACAACTCTCATATGGCGACACAATTTCCTGGGCCAATCCCAGTGCCAATTGTAGACCCCTTAGAACAAGAAATCAACCAATCAATTGACAGGATGATATTCCTACTCAATCAGAGAAGAATCCATCTCTTAACCAATTTAAGAAATAAACAAGAAGAAACAAGAGCTAATCAGGTAGCGTATCAGGAAATGAAGCAACAGCTGGAAGAGACCCGAGCTCTTGTAGAAGGTAGAATGACACACAATAAACTTCACTCCATTTCAGATAGATTTGTGGCAGAAATGCAAACAAAACTAGCAGAACTCCACCTCAACACACCACCACCTCATGTACTGAGGTTCTTGTGTGATACACAAGACCTCGAGAGGAGCATTAACCGTCTAGGAGAGATCAGCCAACAAGAAATCCATTCCATCCCTCATATACCAGTAATCCCAAAGTACGCTAATTTCCAACAGCCCATTGTTGCTGTTGGGAAAAAAGGATCAGCTCCTGGGGAGTTTAATGGGTCAAGAGGTGTCGCAATTGAACCTGAATCTGGACACATTTATGTGGCAGATGTGGGCAACAGTCGTATACAAATATTCTCTCAGTCAGGAGACTATCTCAACCATTTCGGTAATCAACACCTGAAATATCCATGGGGCATTCTAATCCACGAGGATAACATTTATGTTACAGACATAGAACATCACGCTATCTTCTTATACGAGCTGCCAGAACTAACTATGATAAAGCGAGTAGGTAAGGAAGGATCTGGTAGTGAAGAGTTCAATATTCCTAAACAACCCGCCATCTCTCCTAATACACACCTTTATGTTCCAGATCGTAACAACAACAGACTACAAATACTAACAACTAATCTGGTATTTCAAGACACGCTACGACACCAAACCATGACTACACCTATTGATGTTAAATACACAACCAATGAAATGTTTGTGTTGAGCTGGAAAGACAATCCATGTATTCATGTGTTTACTCTCTCAGGAGAGAAGTCCCGCACATTGCTTACCAGAGGAACAGGAAAGCAAGTTGAAGGAGCATCCTTCTTCTGTCTAGACGGACATAATAACATTATCATAAGCGATTACTGGACTGGCAATATTAAAGTATTCTCACCAGAAGGAGACCTCCTACACGAGATAGGACAGAGAGGACATAAAGCTGGAATGTTTGACTCCCCTTTCGGAATTATAATACACAACAACACAAAAATAATTTGTGTTTCTAATAACAATAATTTCTGTTTACAAATATTTTCTGCTTGATTTCATTTTGTCGCAAAATACTCGCTAAAATTCTAATATTTTTGAAGTAAATATTTGATATATTTATTGAATACTTTGGATCATAGCTGGTACCTCTAGTGAATATTTGTACCCTTGGGAGGGGGCAAGGACAGGGGGCTACTTTCTAAATTCTCTGACCTATGCATGACAAATGTCAAAGGTTCAAAATTCTAATTTCGGCGCCTAAATACTGTCCAATTGGTACATGAGTGTTTCTGAATATCTTCTATTAATAGGCGACAACCAATCAAAACACGAGTATATAACAGCTGTCTACTCATTTACAGACAACCAATCAAAATACAGTATACACTTCTCAGCTGATTAAGCTCGTAGAAGCTAATCTATTAACTAGAATTGAGTTAATAGAGAAATCATCACAAGAAGGTGTCAACAGACTCAATCAGCTGTTTGATCATGTGTCACAGAAACAGAATGATATTGTTCTAAAATTCGAACCTCTTTTGGAAAAGATAAACAATATTATATCTACTAATTCACAAGAAGTAAGTACATAGCTAGTAAACAACAAACAAACAACCAAACAATAGGTTATATTGAGGAATTTCTGTAATTCCAATTTCACCCATCTAACATATATATTGGCTATTTAGTGCCTAATAATGTGATTTTTGGAAATCCAAAAAGGTGATAAATACGTCATGTATTTCGTCGTTAAGCGGTTAAGACCCAGGCCAAATTGTCCTCCTGACCCCCCTTTCAGAGTGCCTGCTAATATATACCCAGATTAATTGCGTTTTAATAGTATATACTTAGATTATTACGTCATATTTTGGCAAGTTTGATCTTCTATGACCATTTTGACAATAGTCAATTTGAGTACAGTGGAACCTGCGTAAACAGACACCTGTATAATCCGGAATACCTCTGTAACCTGAAGCGCTATTTCTGATGTGAATAGCTTCCGACAATTTGTTAAACTACACTATATTCATGTCCCAACGAGTGTCAGTTTATGCAGGTGTTATTATACTGAAATTTGTAGCCATAGAAACCCTTGTGTATATTTTATGATATAATTCAATAGGTGTTGTGTAACTACAGCTCTGACAGAAATAAAAGAAGAATTAAGACAAATTAAGAACAAACAAGATTTTATCTTATTACTCCCTAACCAATCAGATGCTAGAGTTACCAGAGACCCAGTGGATTTCCAAGATAGGCCTAAAGAGGGTCAGAGTCAGGTTGGACAGCTGTGGGATTTGTTGGAGAAGAAACCGGACATAATTCTGCCATCTGAGCTGACAGCATTTACCCCTGTTAAGTTACGACCATCCTCTGCATTCCAAATTTCAGTTTCCCAAGCAGATTCATGTCTAGGGAGTAAACTGACCAATCAAATGTCTATCGACAGCCAATCAATTACTTCTCTTGATCCTTTGAGCTCATTACCCACTTCTCACTCATCCATGGTCAAATCTCTGTATCCCCAGCAGTCTATACTGAATAGTGATCATACCTGCTAACCGTATATGGATTCTTTAAGGAGCGTAGCGATCGATCGGAAAATTATGATTTGACCTCTCTACAAATGTTCTAGGGGAAATATACACTTTGTAAGGAATACTAGCCTTTTGTCTAGACATATGTTAGACAAAGTTTGTCACGTATGGGTGAAACAAACACTAGGACTCACATGGAGATTTAAAACAAATCCCATGTTAGGGTCTGTCGGAGACACTACGACTCCAATCAAACCTGCCCACCGGGAAATTCCCAGTGTCCCGTCGGGTAATCCCCCTGCATCTATGTATTCATAAACTCAACCATAGCCCACCAAAGATATAAGGTCTGATCACTGAGTCAATTTCACTGGACCAGGGATAATGAAGTTTAGAGGGGGGCGCAGCATTTGTTAGAATTTTGAAGTATTCATTTGTTAGAATTTCTACAGTTTGCACTTGTTAGAATGAGTTTTCCATATGTTTGCACTTGTTAGAATGAGTTTTTCATATGTTTGGACTTGTTAGAATGAGTTTTCCATATGTTTGCACTTGTTAGAATGAGTTTTTCATATGTTTGCACTTGTTAGAATGAGTTTTTCATATGTTTGCACTTGTTAGAATGAGTTTTTCATATGTTTGGACTTGTTAGAATGAGTTTTTCATATGTTTGCACTTGTTAGAATGAGTTTTTCATATGTTTGCACTTGTTAGAATGAGTTTTTCATATGTTTGCACATGTTAGAATGACTTTTTCATATGTTTGCATTTGTTAGAATGGTTCATTCATGATGTAGTGTTGAATGCACAACTCCAATGCTGTGAGTTGATGAGAGTATTTAGAAGTGACGTGAGCGTGTACTAGAATTGGCATTTTCATGGGTTATCTAGCTAGCTTGGCTTGAGCTGAGAAGATGAGCATTTGAGTACACTCGTTCGGATAACTGGTGTGGTATTTGATTGGACTATCGTATCCATACAGATGAGGAAGTGCTTGAAAATTGCGACACAAGAAGACAAATTATAATGATTCTAACAAATGAAGGTTTGCGTGATTCTAACAAATGCATGTGCCCTCTATTAAACTCATTCATATTCATTTAGTAAGGAACCCCATTCTAACAAATGCAAACATACGAAAAAAAACATTCTAACAAATGCAAACTTACGAAAAAACCCATTCTAACAAGTGCAAACATATGAAAAACCCATTCTAACAAGTGCAAACATATGAAAAAACCCATTCTAACAAGTGCAAACTGTAGAAATTCTAACAAATGACTACTTCTAAATTCTAACAAATGCATGCACCCCGTTTAGAGTCTTGATCTAATGTATTGGCAGGGAGTCTTACTCTATACGAAGAAAATGGATTCATGGCTGGCAGACATACTTCAGGGTCAAGTGCGATATATGCCATAAAGAACATGCTACACTCCCTTTCTCACGCTATTTCGACATACCTAATCACCATACCTGTGTCAACGTGCCGTTTTCAACCAACGGCACGAATGAACGGCACATTAAGCTTAGATACGACTGTAGTTGACTGTTTTGTTGTTACCATGGGTCCAATTCTGGACTTCATATGTACCCATTTGTGTCTAAGGACCACTGAAATATCATGTGGAATCTGTCAGGTGAGACTATCATAATTTCATACCTGGAGCCGATTGACCCCTTAGTGGTAGACACGATCTCATGATTTGTATTCCAGTACACGGAAGGGGGTCCATGAGTGAAAAAATTGGGAACTGCTGCTCTAGAAGAGGGTCCAATTATGTCAACATGACCAATCCAATTTCCCCTGCTATCTCTTACCCTTATCTCCCTATGACATACATAATTGTGGCATAAAGTGGCATATATATTTATAGTATATTGTTTGCTGATGTCTGCGGGTTCACGAAGCTATCTTCCTCCATAGATGCTAAAGAGCTAGTGGAACTGTTGAATTGATAATTCGGAGAATTTGATGAATTAGCGAAGGTGACTTATTTACATATCAAAGAATTTATGTAACACCTCTTTATAGTGTCACCACGGAACAACATAGCATTTTGACCCAATTAAGTGGCTGTAGTCGTAACTAAGTTGCTGGATTAACCAGTGACCCAGGAGTTCTTTATTGTATTAAACAAGTGTGAATATGATAATTTAATAATAACCAACACAGGAAATTAATATATATTTATTACATCACTAGCACAAATAATATCAAAGTTATTATTAACAACTATTCCTGTAAGTTTATCACATATGATTTTCTGTATCAGTTGTCCATCTTTATTAAATATATTAATTGAATTTCCCAAATAATCGCTAATTATAATATTATTATACAAATCTAAACACATACAAATATATCCTCCTCCATTTTCTAATTTTATGAAACTTTTCAATAAATCACCTGATTTAGAGAATATATGTATATTATTAATCTTATTTTTGTCTGCTACGAATATCTTATTATTATTTATTTTGACGTCACCCGGATTTATAAGTTTGTCTTTTCCTATTTCTCTTATATATTCTAAATCAGAGCTGAATACTGCAATTCTATTATTAGTAGAATCTGCAACTAACACTTCTCCATATGTGCCAGTTGTTAGACCAATAGGGTAACTAACAACTCCCTTAACACTCTTAATTAATTTGTAATTTGTAATAGAGAATTTAAATACAGCATCAAGTCCCAAATCACTTATAAACACCCATTCGTTAAATGATGCGATACCGTATGGATGCATTAGCTGCTCCTTACCAAATTCTTGAATGAACTTACCCTCTGTAGATAAGATCTGTATTCTTCTATTGTTTGCATCTGCTATATAGATCTTATCTCCATCTAGAGCTAGTCCATCAGGGTAATACAGCTTTCCTTTCTTTTTTCCATGTTTGCCAATCCTTCTGATGGGCTCTGTCTTGTTTCTGTAGGGTACAGTTGTATCCTGAATAGACCCTAACTTCTCCAGCTGTTCTAGGAGAGAGTCTAGGCCCAGGGTAGAAGGAAGGGATTGGGATATGTGTTGCTATTTCGTATTTCTTTTGTTCCTTTCTCCAATTCTTTATTTGATCTTTTTGGAACTTTACTACTTCATTCTGTTGAATGCTAGTTTCCATTAATTGTCTGATCATCTTCTCCAAGTCTGCTACTTGTTTCTTTCTTGTATTCTCCTTTCTTAGATAGTCCTGCTTGATATCGGATAGTTGGACAAGCAGCTGATCTCTCCCTCTGTCGCAATCCTAATAAGCTTCTCGAAGGTGGAATGGATCATCTGTTCCACTTGTTCGAAATGGTTGGTAGGAATTTCATCTGGGAATTTGGCGGCCATTTGTTTGTTGTTCTGTTTATGATTAGTCTCATATACAGACTGTATTTATACCATTTCATATGTTAATTATTCAGGTGTCAAGTGGTGAAATAGAAAGTTACAACTAGTCTCATTTCCTTGAACTCTACCACGAGACTATTGTCTCACAGAATTACGGATGTGTTAGGTCAGATAGCTTTCAACATGTAAATTAGTTCCAGTTATAACTAGACATTCCTTATATAGAATTAGTTGCTATGCTGTATTAGCTGTCAGATTCATTCTCTAAATTATTTTAACGCAATATCTATTCCAGTGATGTTTTCCAGGGGGAACGCGGGGGAACGCCGTTCTCCCACTAATGTCTCACTCGTTCAACATTTGTTTGCGAGTTTAGCATTCTTGTAATAGTGTAATAACCCACATACAGGGTGGCTCCAAAGTTCTGATACAAAATCACAATTAATATACAACCATTATCAGGAAGTATTCTCAATGGTTTGCTCTTCCATGACATACCTTATACGCTTCCTAACAAATATTATTTTAATTTAGTGTATACTATTTCGAAAAAAAATTGTGATTGACCATGGAATCTAAGAGGCCAGCAATTATTGAGTTGCATGTGGCGGGGAAAAGTCCCTCAGAAATTTTGAAACTGCTGAATATTGCAAAAGGACGTAGGCATTTATCTACAGGACGATAAATCGATATAAGGAAACTGGGGACACTGTAGACAAGCCGAGATCTGGTCGTCCATGCTCTGTAACGACCTCAGCTCTCAAGAAAGTGGTGCGAGAACGGATTCGGCGGAACCCACACCGTTCGATGAGGAAAATGGCCTTGGAGCTCAATATATCTCGCCGAGCAATACAAAAGGTTGTTAAAAGGGACCTAGGAATGCGCTCTTTTAAACGCAAGAAGGTACAATTCCTATCTGGGTCGGCGAAAGAAAAGAGAGTGTCCCGGAACAAGAGCCTACTTTCACTACACGCTATTGGGGTTCTCAAAAATACCCTTTTCTCAGATGAGAAAATTTTCACCATAGAAGAGGCTACAAATAGCCAAAACGACAGAGTCATCTCGACCTCAGTTTCAGCGATCCCTGATAAGTTCAGATATATCAGTCGGATGAAGAAACCGCTGTCGGTGATGGTTTGGGCTGGGGTTTCTGCTGTTGGACGGACACCACTGATTTTCATCCCCCCAGGAGTGAAAATCAATGCCAAAACATACCAAGAGCTTGTATTAGAGCCTGTGGTAAAAGGTCTGAGCCAGACCATGTTTTCTGGACAGTAATTTGTCTTCCAACAAGATGGTGTTCCCGCCCATACGGCCAATACGACCCAAGATTGGCTGAAGCACAATATTCCCAATTTTATACACAAGGATGAATGGCCACTATACAGTCCCGATTTAAATCCCATGGACTATTCTGTATGGTCTATCTTGGAAAACAAGGCTTGTTCTGTGTCACACAACACAGTTAGCTCTCTAAAGATTTCCTTGTCGAGAATGGGAGAAGATACCCCAAGAAACTTTGCGTGCCGCAGTAGAAGGATTCCCGAACAGACTCAGGGCTGTCATTTCAAAAAGGGTGGTTATATTGAATAAATGACTAGACAATCTCTTCCTAATAGTATGTATTAATTATATATAGAAAATCAATGATGTAGGTCATGCTGAATAAATATTATAGACAAAATGGTTTGTATCAGAACTTTGGAGCCACCCTGTACATTATGTATAATACATTTTAGCTATTTCTTATTTTAAGAGATGTTTAACCAATCAAATATGATTGGATTCCTAAATAATTCAAATAATGTTTCAATTTCAGAAAGCAACCAACAAACACAAAGTACAACAAACGACATGGACTACGATTTGTTACCCTATATTTCAACGCCTTCGACGGTGGCTGATATTCCAGAAGTATGGACAGATGAAATGTGGCGTGTGAAATGCATGATCATCCTTGGCTATTGTGCAAAGAAGGGAGACTTGGGTGCAATTTCTGTGCATCTATTAAAGGTTTAGGTCCACATCGAACGCAGGGGGTTTACTTGAGTCCGGAATGGCAAATAACGAATGTCAAGCATAACGGAAGCTTACAAAAGGCTAAGCTTACATCACTACGGAAAAGATATTCCAGCATTTGCATTCAGATGCACATATGAAGTCCAAAGACATCATGACCCAGCAGGAGAAAAACAGTATGCCTGCCTATGTAGATGTTATGAACAGCAAATACTTGGATTCTACGAAGAGAGTTTTCAGTACATGTTATTATATATCTAAGAATGACAGACCATTGGGAGATCATCAAGGCTTGGCTGACTTGCAAAGTCAAAATGAGATTGATATGGGGATTGGGTTACACTCAAGATTCTCTGCAACTGCAATAATTGATCACATTGCCCATGACATGCGTTCTACGATATGCAAGACTATTAAACAAAACCAGGGGAAAATTTCCATCCTCATTGATGAATCTTGCACAATATCCGACATTTCAACTCTTATAATCTATTTGAATGCTCAACTGGAAACGTCCGGGGAACCTCAGTTCCTGTTCTTGGACTTGGTTGAGTTGACAAATGGTGGGAGTGCAAAAGAGATTCATTCCGCATTAGTTGCTTGTTTGAAAAGGCATACATTTGATATGGATTATTTGCAAAAACATTTTATTGTCTTCACTTCTGATGGAGTCTGCGTCTTAACTGGGCGAAAATCAGGAGTTATGGAGCTAATTGTGAAGGATTTTCCGAAATTATAACATGTCATTGTTTGAACCATCGCTTGGAACTGGCAGTTAATGATGCCATTGCAGATTTGAATGGCTAATTTGTTTACTTTATATTTATAAACACAACAATAAATTTACATATGAGAAACTTGAAATGCGAAATTCTGGCTCAGCGTATTGTGTCACCCCTGTGTAGCCGTTTAGAGCATGGCTGTAATGTATATTTTGAAATTTCTAATTTGTTTACTTTACATTCATAAAAACAACAATAAATTTACATATGATTAATCCGAAAGTGTGAAAATCGGATTCAGCATGTTCGATATATTTAGTGAAGTTTATTGAATTCTTATTACTACTTTGATAAACACGATAAATACATAGTTATGCGACGATTTCAATATTGCATACGATAAATCCTTTCCTTGATAACGGACAAACAAACAGACAACAATTGGGATTTAATAATATAGATGAAAATCTATATTATTAAATTGCAATTGTTGTCTGTTTGTCTGTCATTTCATAGATACAGTCTATCAAAATGGAAAATGTGTTGGGAATTAAACCTGCCTTTTCCTTTTCCTGTGACAACTCAGCTCCAAAAACGTTGTACTACAGTCACATGACAATATCACAACTGCATGATACTGTTTATATAGGATATCCTCAGATAAAGTCAATTCTAGCCTTTGATTTACGAGGAAACTATCTCTACTCTATCAAAATTAACATTCCTCAGTTTATAATTGGTAAATTTTGTCCGATGCCAGAGAATGTTTTGGTAATTTGTAATGCTATGCCTTCAGCCAGCATATACCTCATCACTACAGATGGTGTAGTTATAACTAAATTCCCCACCCCACTGAATCATAGAATAATAGATTGTATTTCCTCTGAGAAGTACAACATTTTCTACATTCTAACCTTTCATTCAGGATATTCATTCGGGAAGGAAGGGATGCTCAAACTGGATACAATATTTGTTACAAACTTTGTTAGAAGAAGGCTTAAAGCTATTAGTATAATAGACGATGATATGAATATGATTATTAGATACCGTCAAGATGGAACACTGTACATATACAATACAAGAGATGATGTACTTCAGCCATTACCTATTAAGATCCTTAGTTTTAGTAAAGTTTTTGTGTTCGACGGTTATGTTATTTGTCCTTACATAAGTCGTCATAGGAATAAGATAGCTATATGTCAGTTTTGTCCTCATAACTCCAGTAATGTATCATATGTCATGGATATAGGTAAATACGATACAATACACTCAAAATTGAGTGCTAAAACTTCCATTATACATGTTTCATCTCGTAAGCTGTATCTTGGAAATAGAGAGAATAATATTACTGTATACAACCTGGACGATCTGTTAGAAAAGTATCACAGAATGCAAAATGAAATTTCAAAAGATACGCATCTTTATCAAGAAGAGGTTGATGATGATTCGAATTATTACGATCTGTTTGTGTAATTTTCTGTATTTTGTAATTATAGTAGAGATTATTTATAACGATGAAGAGAAGAAATATATCTTATTTGTATTTGTTAATATATATTTTGACATTATTAACTTTGGTTTGTGATAGAATTTCTCTCAATAAGGACTTTGTTAGTATTCTACCCTTGCCCTAGAGATAGATCGGAGTGTGCGGACACATGTTATAGTTCAATTTATACCTCGCCTTATTAATGATTGGCGAAACCAAATATACTTATTTATTCACTCAATCAATTATCTGTTTAGGTCAATCAATATCCAATCACATATAAATATAATATTATACAAAGGTCCCGGTATCCCTACTGATAATAATTCTCAAGAAAAATTTTTCCACACCTTTAAGAGAACACTCATGCAAACCACGCATGGTGATACATTGTATCTGAAGGAAGCGATTAAATTATTTCATCACAAAGCAAATTGGAGTCGAGAAGTCTTCCATCACATCCACTGGATCTAGATTGTGATCCTCCCAAGCATGTCCTCAACCGTATTAGAGGATTTGAAATGTTAGCTTCAAGTGAGTTTGATGGCATATTTCCAGCAGAAACATTTCCATTAGACGATTTACCAGGATTATCTTTAGAAGAATCATTGGCACAACTCCTCGCAGAAAAGGTTAGTACATCTATAATGTGTACTCAATCCTTAATCTACTAACTACGAAATTGATTCATTGCTTCTCTTGACTATTTTAACATTCTATAGGATATACTTATGGAAAGGTTATATCATTCAAAAAGCAAGTATTGATACTTGCTAGAAAAGGCAATGTACTACACTCACCAGCAGAATATGCATAATATGGATGTTCACCAAATCCAGACTAGCTGGACGGAAGTTACAGCGCAACAACAGGAAGTGGATGAAGTAATTTGGAGATTGGATAGTTTACAACAAAAGATCTTTTCAAGGTATTATCCATACTTTATATTTCCAAATATCAGCTACCTAATAACTTGACAAACCCTTTTACTCTTTCATATTCAAAACATATTATTAATCGAGTCTTTTTTACTTTATTCCTATAGTGCTCCTGTTTCCTCTCGAAAGCAATTTGTCATCCTATGTAGAAGGTTACAACTTTTATACTTTTCTTTGGAAGAATATATACACGAAATTACCGACTTATTTTTTGAAATATAAATTTGCGTCTCTACATGTGGATCAATATACCGATCTTGACTCCTTTATTTTAGAAAGAGAAGGTTTCTATGTCATTACAGAATCCTTAGATGAATCTTGTAGATATAAAGTTCAGTATTCCTGCACTTGTCCCAGATATATGCACTACAAAGCATGTTCTCATGTTATCGCTTATGAATTATTGAATAAGAAAATGGACGCTCACCCAAATGTAACTACTTTCGTAAAATCAGTGAAGAAAAGCCAGGCAGGCCCAAAAGAGGGAATTGTTATTCATTCGATTAGGAGCGTTACCTTAGAGAGACACTATTAGCGAGACATTTCCCTTTGCAGAATGTGGATTCATATACTCAGACCAGAATGTTAAAAATGTATAGAAACATTATTTACATTAGTAACTTCTAGGGTTGGGTTCTAAACTGTCAATAATTACTAGCAAGTAATTCTGAAATAGAAAATATGGTTAATTACTAGATATTCTTCTACATTAACAAATCCTGGCTAATAGTGTCTCTCTAAGGCAACGCTGCTAATCGAATTAATAACAATTCATAGTGGCACACCCCCTGGAAATTGGTCAAAATTTCAATCCGATATTAGTAACCATTTAAAGTTCATTGGAAAGAGAAATATCCGATTACTTGAAATGTCTAAAATTGTTATGATCCGACTGGAATGTATATAAGCATTACAATTTCTTGCTCAGAAATTATGCTTGAAAACCACAGATATTCATTTATATCAATGAACTTAAATTCCAGTATCTAAGCAACTAATACATTCCAAAGACTTCATTTCATTGCATTTTCGACTACTCTCTTATCATAGTGATTATATAAGCGGAGTTCAAATAAATCCTTAAAATAGCCCAAATATTTTGATAAATTTTTCTGTTGGATATTCTGTCGTCACTCAACTTCGAAGTTTCATAACTTCATCTGTCGCGTTCTGTCAAGTTGTCTCCTGAGTTTTATAATATAGCATTTTTAATTCTCTATACAATACAACAATTTACAGGTTCCCGAAAATTCGCGCAAAAATAGTTTCAATCACATGAACTTTTGAATTTATCTAATATTTCTAAAAATTCTCTTTTCAAAATTTATATAAATATTATGGTTGCTTAGGGATATAATCAAAACGTAAAGTTATTTACAATTTATGCTTGTGTTCACAAAATTCAGCTTGTAATTAATATAAATAAATGTTCTCATCACGTATTTTTACAAAGATTCCATTAAAAAAATCAACACTCTTCTACTGTGAGAAAAAGTTTCGTCAAAAGTTCCTTAATTCTTAAATTTCAGAATGTATTTTATAAGCTTATAAAACAAACATGCATATATATATAATCTTACTTTTTGCCCTGTATTTACAATATTGTTAATAAATAATATAGTAATTATCTAGGAAATGAACAACCTTCAAGCTTTTCAGTTTTATTGTGAGCATAAATTACTTAGCACTCGTTCAATCGCAGACCAATTTATTTCAACTCATGGTTTTGATCGAGATCAGCAAAATTTCTTTCGTCTGAAGTTCAATGATATTCAAAAAGAGAGAGCCTCTTTTCATAAATATTCGGACCTTGATACTTGGAATTCCATGTGCTTCTGTCCTCTGCCAAAGAATCCTAGGTTAAGTGCCTCTTCTTCATTAACCATTAACTTTGAAGAAGACTTTAATCTTTCAAAAAAGAAATCGCCCACTGACTTAACGACAAAAGTTTGAGAAATCGGAACTCTTCTCTTAAGTCTCACCTCGAATCAGTCGCTGAAAACGAGCATGTATCTCCAAAGACTCTTGCAACTTATCTCTTACTACTTTGTTGCAATGAGGAGCAGGACATGAATAGTGCTAATGTTTGTAAAGAGATACTCGAGAAGGGAAACTCATCTCCTATCTATCCACAATTATCACTTGATAAATCTGCCTTTCTTTTCGATTCGCTTGAGATCGGTAAAACAAAGTATTTAGAACTTCGGCGTACGTTACTATCTGAAGATGTCAAGTTACCAGGCTACAATAGTGTAGCTAAACATCGGGCTCAAATTAATTTGCTGGATGAGGTGCGTATAATTCATAGAGAATTTCCATGTGGAGTAGGTATTTCTTACACCAGACTACTCACCCATACAGTTGAACGAATTGTATTTAACTTAAGTCCTGATAACCTTGTCTATCCGCTGAAAGTTCGAGTATCCGATGGCTTAGATGGATCTGGGTGTCATCGAGTTTACCAGCAAACTATATCTAACCCTGACCTCTCGACTAAAACCTTCATTTTATTTGGTTTCAAGGTTAACGCAATCACAAATACAAATGATCATATCCTATGGAAACCTCATCATCCAAATTCGCCATTTTGCACTCGACCAGTTGCCCTCTTAGCCCTTCCAGAAAATGAAGAGAGTGTCAAGTTTTTGATGGACTCATTAATAAATAATGAAACTTCAACTATTGAAGAGAGTGGTTTGTGTTTACACAATGGCAATGCAGAGGTCATGATCATGAGATCTCATTCCGATACAAAGATGGCAAAAATCTTAAGCGGTGCTAATTGTCAAATGTGTACTGCAACGTTCCAACAGATACACGATATTAGCATAGTTCAAAATGGCTTTCCCATAAATAGGACTATCCGTGATGCACGTGATGTATTTGATGTGGTTGATGAGGAAGAATTTTATCTTTGCCAACAAATCAAAGATTCAATTTAACACACAAACCGATCTCAGAAAAAGATATCATATCAGCTTCCCCTCTACATGCATATTTGAGAACATTTAATTGGTTCCTATTATTGATTTGCCATTTACAGTGTGGTGCTATTCAAAAATGGTCACCAACTTCGCCAATAATTCTTGGTACCAAGAAATTTATTACTAGCCTTATTGAAGAAAAACTTAGTATATCAATTGACACACCATCAGTCCAAGGAGGAACCACCACAACCGGAAATGTTGTTCGGAGATGCTTCACACGTAGCGATGATACTGTGCAAGATTTTCTCTATTGGGTATTGACGGTTGTTCCTCAAGAGACACATCAAGTTGTCACTACAATCTTTAATAATTTGAGTGCTATCCTGAGATTGTATAATAGCAACAGGAAAGTGGATACTGAAGGCCTTGATAATGTATCCCGAGAGACTTACGAATCCATTTTAACCAATTTTTATGGGCACATGTAACCCCTACTTTACATAAACTTTTAGCCCATGCACCACAAATAATTGCAGATCACAACGATGGGTTTGGCTTAGAAGATTTGTCTGAAGAAGGCCTTGAATCTTGTAATAGATTAGTCAGGTGATACCGTGAGAGACTCTCAAGAAAATTTAGCTTTGAGGACAACGTTAAAGATGTGTTCGTCAGGCTTATCTCTCAAAGTGATCTAATTTTAGCATCCTTTCGTAATACTACCAAAAACGATTCGAAGCCAGATCTATCTGAGTTAGAGAGCTGTCAAGATATTTTCGTGAATTCTCTAATTATAAATACGTTATAGTTTGTAGTTCAATGAACGGTAGGTTATTTTAAGAAGAAATATGGTTTCATAAGTTGATAAAAATGTACATTAGTGTTAATAATATCAAAACATAAAGCATTCAATTTCTGAACATATAGCTCACAAATTGGCTTATTAAAATCGATAAAAAAATCAAAATATTTTTGAATGTGACAATGACGTCATTACTTTCACACCCAAAGACTTAGAAAAAATCTAGTTACGTCAATCGATTGCTTGGGTACGATTCCCCATATGTCAATAATATAGTTTAATACGTTATCTAGTGCCCTAATACCTACTTCCAGGTTTTAGCCATTTCGTGCCACTGTGGCAATCCCCTCTTTTGACACTCTTTATAATTATGATAATAGTATTGTTAATTAGAATGGAATCAGTAAGATTAATCAGGTGTCGATTGGATTGGGAATACAACAGTTAAGAGTTAATTTAGATTCATTGGTTAGGAAATTAGATTATTGAATGGTTAAATAATGGCAGGAGATATTATTGACGGAATAAGTGTGATGATTGTCCCAAAGTAAGGGGAAACACTTGAAATTATCGAAGTCAGAGTATAAGCAGTGGAAATAATTAAAATTATCAACTAAACAATGAGACTATTTTCAATAGAAAATGGCAAAAGTTCTCGCTATCACTACCAATGTAGGCTAAAATTAAGTGAAGAAAGTTAAACTATTAATATGTGTAACTCTGTCACAAATCATCCTGGGAAGCACTTGGAAAATGGTTAAATTTGGAGCTTCTTAGTTTGTGCTTCTAACTTAGAAAAGAATGATTTAGAACTCTTAAAACTCTTATCTCTCTTCATAGCTCTCATCATGTATCAGCTGTTCCCGTTGTCCCTGCATATGTTTTGCATCAGACAAAACTTGTATTAATTTCCTCTTACTGTATGAATTCCCTAAGCCAGGATTAGTCTTGTTAACTAGCTTCTGAGCACGTAGTACCATTTTACGAGACATAGCATGCTTCTTATGCCTTCTGTACTTTCTCTTATCTTCACTTGTACGTTCTATATGTGATATAACCTGGCTTGATGGAGTAGAAATCTCCTCAGGGGCTAATCTAGTAGATGCACTACTCACGGAAGGTAACACCTCTTCAACACGTATAGCAGGTACATTAGTTATAACGATAGGTTCATATTTGAATGGTTTTGGTGTATATCTAAAGTTAGATAGAGCATCTAGTTTAGTGAATACTTCTTTCATCATATTTTTAATTTCATCTTCAATAACCTGCTCTTCTGTGCGTAAGGCTGTAGATCCTGGGTCAGTTTTCTTCATAAATTCCTGTTCATAAACTTCAGCTAATCCCAATTGACTTTTCTGTGTTTCAATTTGTTTAGGTACTGAATACTTATATCGCTTCTCCTGCGGTTTTTCACGCCTGACAGGATCATCCCATAGCTCCTTTCTAGTTCTGCGACATATCATATCTTCCAATAACTCTGTGTCTTCATGACTAATTAGAGCTGTAGATGGATAAGCCTGATGGTCCATGTAGCCCTCTAACAAACTGTTATCCGGTCTAGACTTAGAACGAACCTCTCCTGACATTTTCTAGTCCTTCTCTGCCATGTTCTCTCTTTCTAACTCTTCAATACGAGCCTGTATCTTTCCTTTAACACGTGAGTAGTTAGATTGAGTTGTAGTATCAGGTTTTTGTGGGGATTTTTCTTGAAAAAAATCTTTATACTTCAAACCATCAGCAGTTCCATTATCAATTACTGGACTATGGTTCGGACTAGAAGCTACGGAAGTAATCTCACCATTAACTGGTAGAATATTTATATCAGCTGTAGGTAGCTGCTGTACACTAGCTGATAGGTTCTGACAGGTGGGTACATTCCAAAGCTCCAGCTGTTGCCAGATCTGTTCCTGATCAAACCCTTCAGTATATAGCTGAGATAATCGTGTATCAATGTCTGTGTGTAGTGATATAGCTAGATTGTATGTTATACGTAATGCATCTATACCGTGTTTGTATGTACTGTCAGATGGAGACAGGAAGCAGAGAGGGTTAAATAGGTGTGATGTAGGTACAAGGGGTGCTGAGGATGAGAGAAGATTGAGGGAGGATGTTGTAGAATCTGAATCTGACATTTATGGCAATTAAGCTGTAGTAATGAGATATAAGATCATTGTATAACTGTAGTAGGAAATTAACTAGTAATTCCTCTTATAATAATAAATGCAGTAAAAGGTACGGGCTATTCTCCTTGTCGTACTAATAAACCTAGGTATTAATAATATTGACTAAAGAATAGTATTTGTTCTTGTTAAGATGGAAGTACCTCATTCCTACCTATGGAATAGTATCAGGGCTTCATCTAGATTTAGGTAACCCGCGCACCGAGATAAAGGCCTGCATAGTATGTAGTTTAATTACTATGCTATGGAAAATTTACCTGTATATAAAGTGAAATTGCTGGATGGTTGGCAACTGGGAAGTATGCTATGGAAATGTGACAATGGAATTGAAGGGCGTGTGACATCAGTGAGAAGTACGATACTGCGATATTTAACTCTACGATTAATACGAAATTTGAATAACCATGTTTTCACACCTTTTTGTAAATAGCCGAATTTATGGATAATATGTAACCTAGAGTTTAGATTAAAATAAGTAATGGCTACTCAGATCCATGTATAGATTATAGGAAAACAATCAAAATTAATGCTAGTCAAATGATAAATCAGTAAAACCTGAAAATATACATCTTAAGATTTAGGATTAAGAAATGTGTACTTTGTAGTCCTTCTGCCCAAAAATACAAAAATTCCACCACTGAGTAAGAGGAAGATTGGATCCGTCAAATAATGATCCTACTCATAGGGATGCTAATTTCTTGCAACCCTTTTCAGGACATCTCCAACCTCTCCCTTAGTGTACCTTAGAAAATACACCTTCCGACATGTTTCCCCGCATTTACATCTCATACCCAGGGGCGTCGGAAGCTGATATTTCATGGGGGATTTAATGATATGAATGCATGAATAATAACACTCAATTTAGTAATCTAGATAGTCTTATTTCGAGCTTTGGCAATCTCCCAAGACATTTGTAATTTTTGAAAACATAAACTGTAGTATATTCATTGCTTATGTACTATTAGTGTAGTTGGTAATCAGCAGTCATGAAACAAAAGAAATTACTATTTAACAAGCTTTGTTGTTAGTAGTCAAGTATTACTATACATGTGAGGTGCTAAATATAAAACTAGATAATACGAAGATGTACCGATAACTCCAGCAGGCTTCAACCAATGACTGGATGTGTAAGGTTTCTGTTGAAAAACTTCCCAACTGGCAACAATATTATAATATGAAAATAACTATAAACAAACTATGAAGGGGGAGATAATACCCTCAAGGGGATAACCCTCATCGTAGTTGGTTTATAATTATTTTCAAACAAGTATCGAAAATGCCGATCCGGGGTGTAAACTATTGTACATTATATCCCTCCTAAATCGGCAGAATGTTCCAATATATTCGAAAATAATTTAATACTCACTCACAATTAAAGGGGGATTATCTCCCTGTCTAAATCATGGAGGGATGAGAACCCCCATCCCCCCACTTCCGACGCCCCTGCTCATACTTCTTGCTAATAATCCGTGAACCCTCAACCAATCGATACAATTTTCACGATTGATGGTTATTCCTAAGAATAATTCCTTCAATCAAATCTCATCGACGAATGGAAAAGATGTAGGCATCATTACAGGTGTAAATACGGGAGTAGCCATGAAAATTGCGACAATCGTGAAAAATGTTAGTTTGAAATTATATACAGTTATATTTCTGATATCGAAATAAATTATTTGTATTTATATAGATTGCTTAGATCTCTCTACTTGGAGGTCACTAAAGTCAAAGTTGGACAACAAAAAGGGATTACGGGCTCACTACCTTTCACCAGAATCTCAAAACGAGTTCATTACTACTTGTGCTGTTAATGTTAGGAGATATGTTTTGGATGAAAGAGAGAGCGCAAAGTACTACTCCATCATGGCTGATTCCACCCCTGATGCTTCCCACATAGAACAAACGACACACATCCTTAGGTACCTGGTAAGAGTGAATGAGGGTTTCATAGTGCAAAAACGCTTTCTGGCTTTGTTGGTTGATGGCATAAAACGGGGTTCGAGATCACCAACTTAATCCTTGAAACGCTTAAAGGATATGGAGTACCCATCGCTGATTGTCACGGACAAGGCTACGCCAATGCAGCAAATATGTCTGGCAAATACAATGGGGCTCAAGAGAGCACATAAATACAGTAATCCCTTATGTTTATATTCTCCTTATGCCTGCCATCATTAAACCTGCTTGGAGCGGATTCTGCTGAAAGCTGCACCGAGGCTGTCACCTACTTTGGCATAATTCAAACAATCTACAACCTATTCTCTAGTAGTCCTCAACGATGGCACATATTACAACTTTACATAGCATGCTCTATACATGGCTTGTCCAGAACAAGATGGATAGATCGTGTCGCCAGTGTGCGGTCATTCGCAGCACATTTATCTGGTCTAAAAGTGGCACTACAACAGTTACTATCTTTGAATCTCACTCCGAAAACAACTACTGATGTAAATGGAGCCATGTGCTATCCGAATGATATTTCGCAAAACGAGTTGGGAGAAGAGCTAATTCATCTTAAAGCCATCCATATTGGTAATTTTGGAAATGAATCTTTGATTCCTCTAATTCTTTCGAATTCTATCATAAAACAGTTCCATCTTTATCAATGGGCAAATATGAAACTTGCCCAGGGCCTATCACTAAGGGGGCCTACTTTTTTCTGATGAGAAGAAATGTCGCTATTTGTACACGATAACTAACTCGTTAAGGGATAACTGGAATTTGTCCTAAACCCTATTAGTGTTGGTAATATGCAGCATTCACATAAAAATATAATTTGATTGAGGTTAATCAACTTTAGAATAGTTATTAGAACTCTGCAATTATTATAATTATCAATAACTGATATTGGTATATACGTGCTATGTATTATTAGAGAAATTGTATATCCTTAGTTCTCCACCTTCCATAATTCGTATTATCTGTGAATCTCTCACCAGGAATACACATTTCCCCTCTTGATCTTTCTCAATTTGATAATGTCGAAACTCTCCTTTATCAAAGTACAGTGTTATTCCAGATTTGTTAATGATAATAATATTGTTTTGTTTGTCAATGTACATTTCGGAATCTTCATAATGCCAATTTGCAATTAATGTAACAGTTTCAATGTGTTCTAATGTTGATAGGCTATACATATGAATTTGATATAAGTTCTCAATTAAAGGAGCGTTTTTACGTGAGGTTAAGATTACCATAATTTCATTATTCATAGCTAGGGAATTGGGTTTTCCTTTGCCAAAATTGTTGAAGGTGATTTTTCTTTTGATTTCGAGATCTTGTGTATAAAATGATATAGAATCTTTCTCTTCACAATTTGTATAAATATTCCCATCTTCATCACAATCTATAAGATCTATTATTTTATTTCTATGTTTAATTTCGAAGTGGAAATCATTAAATAGCACCAGTTCATCCAAACCATTGCGAAATAAGATTAAATACTCTGTGAATTTTGCACACTTTACGGAATTTATTTGTTTTGTTGCCAGTGAAGTTACATGGTACCCGTCTACTGTAAATATCTTGATAGAGTATACTTTGTTTGCAGGTAGAGGTTGACCGAATACTCCATGATGAGCGAACATTTGTTGATGGTTTGGTTGTGTAAATCCGTACAGTAGAAGTAACCCATTTCTTTGATTTATTCCCCAGATCTCAACTTCAAAATGTGCATTGAATGAGTATAGTTGGGTAATTGTTGGAAATTGCATAATCAGTGAACTAATAGTTTGTTTTTCTTTTATTCAAACACAATTTGTAATTTATTAAACCATTATGCATATTATTATGTTATTCATATGTAATGTCCTTAGTAATAGTGTTATGATATCTATTCTGCTGTCGATTGATGCTATTTTTAGCCATTAAGTACGTGTACATAGTAATTAGACCATCATAAACATGTAAGTATAATTGGAAATATTATAGATGAAAAAAATACTGAAAGCGATATAAGGACGGGAGAGGGGCAAAATCACTAGTGTTTTAAGGATCCCCGGTTCTGTGCACAAAATTCCTAGCGCAGGAAATAGACAAAATACTTATTTGCAAAACAGTTTATTTACAAACAAATATTTCTTATATCCTTAATTACTGTAGTCAGGATTTTTGTTTGATTGTGTTGGGCTCGCTTTTAGGATTTATGTGTTGCCCGAATGTCCTGTTAGATGCACAATTGAAGTTGTTACAGTAGGACTTTCTTTGTATTAATACAGTATTAGCATTTGCAAACAGTTTGTAAATACGTAATCTCAAAAATAAATCTACTGAGATGACATCTGAGAGCAGTGATACAATACATACAGTCAAAAATCTGAACAAGCACAAGAAAGATACTCTGAGTAACATAAAACGCGTTTATAACTGGCACAAGGGAAGAATCTGGGTAAACTCTTAACAAATATATACAGAACTATATTCATGAGCCTATAGGTTTTATATGAGTGACTTACGTAGTGGCGTAGCACTGCTTCAAAAAGTGGTCCGGCTAGAAATAGAAACAAACCTTGGTTGTATGGTCCAATGAATGTACAGTTAAAACATTGGGAAGTAATTCATGGAAATATAAAGTAGTCTCATAGTAGAAACACTAGATTACATGTCCTGTTTTGAAAACGTACCAAAAACAGTCATTCGGTGTTCAGTGTTCGAAAAATTGATTCACAACGATGGAAATAAAATGATTAACAAAATTAGAAAACTATTTCCATACTTTGGATACAATAGTGCGAAGTAAAAATTCATCAAAACAAGAAAAGTCATGGTCCGGCTAAAAACCGGACAGACTCAAAATGGTCCAGCAAATTATGCCCATAAAGGTCCGGACCCACTCCCACGCCTATGCTACGGGTAGCCGGGTAGAGGGCCGAATATCACTGAATTGGTCCATATGTCGATAGAGTTTCGGAGACGGGGATCCTTAAATCACTGGCCACTGGGTCCCTAAAACGCGATTACACCCGGTAAGGCAGGTTGGGAGGAGGCAATTGCCGGACCATCGAAACATTATTTCCGTCGGTCCTGTTATAACGAGTTGGGTAATCAGTACAGTGAAACCTGCATTAGCTGACAACTCTATAACCCTCTATAATCCAACAGTGTTTCTGATCTGAAATAGCTTCCGACAATTTGCTAAACCTATGATATGTATTGTTCATACAGGTTCCACTGTACTTATTTCTGCTAAATATTATTGACGTGGAATATTGTACCAGAAGGGGTTGTTATTCTTCCAGGAAGGACACTTTACAGTTTACATAATTGATTATATAATACTATTGATTAGCTATTTAATCAGAATGGACGCCAGAGAATCAAAACGGTTTAAGTTATCTCAAGAAGACACTGACAATGAGATTGACAACATACCTGTTGATCCTAAGCCACGACCTGTCAAATCTAACAGGAGTAAACGCCGTTCTGGCGAGAGTAGCAGCGTTTCAAAAAGAATGAAATCTCTTATAGCTGCTTCTAGCACACCAGTAGAAGGAGAGTGTGGAATTATGGAGAAACTGTGTCTAACTAATTTCATGTGTCATAAGAAGTTAGAAGTTGAACTGGGACAAAATGTCAATCTAATCCTTGGTTTGAATGGCAGTGGGAAATCTGCAATAATGAGCGCTATATACGTGGGACTGGGAGGAAGGGCTATGTGTACTAACAGAGGTTCGTCTATCAAGACTTTCATACAAAAGGGACAATCTTATGCCCAGGTAGAAATCACATTAAAGAATACAGGAGATGATTCATACCAACCTGATAGGTTCGGGAGGAGTATACACGTAATCAGACGTATAACTCCTGACGGAGCTAGCTCATACAGAATACAAGATCATAACAAGAAGACATTAGCTACAACTAAAGATGAGCTGAATAGTATTCTGGAGCAATTCTCCATCCAGATAGAGAACCCGATCTCTATGCTTAACCAGGACACCAGTAGGAGCTTCTTGGCTTCTAATAATCCAGGTAATATGTATAAGCTATTCATGAAAGCTACTCACCTGGAACAGATGTGCCAGGATTATGATCATATTGATCAGGCACTAGCTAAGCTGAAGTATGTTATAGCTGCTAAGTCTAACTCTACAGCTGAGATGGAGCATGAGATTAAGAACCTGGAGAACATATACAAGGGTAAGTTAGTTAAATATCTTCTATCATTGAAGTATTGTGGTTAAGGAAGGTATCCATGGTCTAAATAGATTGGGAACCTCTGCTTTGCTATTACATATTATCCTGAGTTTGTGCTCCAGAATTTGATGGAAGTAGTCTCGGAAATGTTTCTAAAATACTGAATACTGTATTACCTACTAGAAGAAAAACATACGTAGCATAGGCATAACTAGAACTTCTTTGGCGTGCACGACCGCATCCTCCTGGAATTTCTATACCCAAATTTGGCTGAGTTTAGTGGAATTTGGAAAAGATGTACCCCGTCCCCTTGAGGGAACAAAATAGAATATGTGTCTTATCGCAATTCTATCATATTATAGTACAAGTATCTGTGTGTTTATTCTGATGTGCTGACTTGATTTTGAGAGTTATTTAATACTAATTAATAATTGTGTAGGGATGGGTCGTATTATTTCGTTAGAAGCTAAACTATCCAGTAAATACAGAGAACAAGCCTGGGCTCTTGTGAAGGAGAAAGAGAACCTTCTGGTCCCAATAGAGCACAAGATCAAAAAGTGTGAGAAAGCACTAGAAAAGTGTGATAAAGAAATTGACAGTGCAACAATTAGCTTGAATCAACACTCAAAATCATTTGACAAGACAAAAGAGGAATACGAGGCTATTGGTAATCAAGCTAAGGATGTTCATAGTGAATGTAGCAATGCTAATTCTCTTATAACAGCTGCTAAGCAATGTAGAAATGAGTTAGGACTCCAACTTAAGGCAATACAACAGAATATTGCCAGTTGTAAGAAGGAGTGTTCTTTCTTTGAGAAGAAGATTAAAGAGCTGAAAGAGCGAGCAAAGAAAGATCTCACTCCTGTCTGGGAAGAGAGGAAGAGAGAGGAAGATGAACTGAGTACAAATAAGAATAATGTGGAGCAGAAATTATTAAAAATAGAAGAAGAAATAAAACAGAATCAATCTCTATCTTCTAAACTGAATAGCAGATTTGAAGGATTTAGAAATAAACTATCTAACAATGATCATACAATAGTTGAAACCAAAAACCGTATTGAGCGTCTCTTACGGAGTCAATCTAACGAATTATCTCTCTATGGAGAATATATGCCTGCTTTAATGGAGAAGATCAGGACTAACTCTAGTTCATTCTCACGTACTCCTAAGGGTCCAATTGGATCCTTTCTAGCTGTAAAGGATAGGAAATGGGCCTTGGGTGTAGAAGCTGGTATCGGAGGCCTTATGAAGAGTTTTATAGTCGATAACTTGAATGACAGAGTGCTCCTAAACAGATTGATGAAGGAGGTCTGTAGAGATAGGCCTCCTCCTATCGTGTCAACTCAGTTTTCAGGGAGACCATATGATATAAGCAGATTCAAGGCACGTAGTGAATTCCCTACTATTTTCGATATGATAACCTGTCCAGATATAGATGTTATGAACTATCTGATAGATACAGCACAGATAGAATCTACTATTCTAATAGAGCAGCATGACAGAGCACGTAGTGTTATGTGGAAGAATGCTCCTGCTAACTGCAGTACTGCATACACTATAGCAGGGGATGAGATACAGAGAAAGGGATCTGCTTTTTCGAATCGAGAGAAAAAAGTAAAATACCTGGAAGAAGACGTGTCTACGAGTATTGATGCTTATAGACGAGAATTAAAATCTCTACAAGTGGAAAGAGAGAAACTTTCTGAAGTGTATGAAGCTTGTAAATCTGAATTGAATCGTGTCAATACTGGTCAAAATGATCTACATAGCCAATCTAGAAAATTGAATACTACCAAAAGAACACTTGAGAGACAGATTGAAGATTTGATAGCTAAAACTAACGAGGAACAGAAACAGCAGGAAGAGATAGAACCTTTTGAAAATGCTCTACAGGAATCTAAGCATAAAGAAGAACAGCATCAATTACAGATTAGAGATACAGCACAATCTCTAAAGACAGCTGAGAATGAAATGGAGGATAAAATAAATGCTAAGAAACAGGTAGATGAACGATTGGAAGTATTGAAAGAGGAAATGGATTCATTTAAGAAAAAACTAATTGATATTGATAACCTTAAAGATGACGTCAAAACACACATAGAACTTTATCGAGAAAAGAGAGAGAAGTTTGAGAATATTATACGAGGGGAGGCAGCTAATTGTGAGAAGTTTCGCGATGAAGCTGAACAACTTGCTTCAGAGGCCTTGAGGAACTGTGGAGAGAGAATTGACACAGAATCAAACTCAGCCACATTGGAGAGTGTGATTAAGCAAACCAAGAAAGCTATACAATTACAACAAGAATCACAAATAATGAGTCGTGAGGAATGCACTCAGAAATTAACTAAACGTATTGAAGAGTACAAAGTACACAAAGATACTATGAAGGTAATGTCTAGGCTTTTCAATAAGTTGAGTGTAGCACTAGCTATA
Organism: Oopsacas minuta; assembly: GCA_024704765.1. NCBI lineage: Eukaryota > Metazoa > Porifera > Hexactinellida > Lyssacinosida > Leucopsacidae > Oopsacas > Oopsacas minuta. The sequence goes on along the minus strand of JAKMXF010000009.1, from coordinate 49,267 downwards.
CGAATGAAAAAGCATGAAGAGCTACAGGACATGATGATAATAAGGGCTAGTCATTACTTCCAACAACATCTCAGCAAGAGGAATTATTCAGGTCGTATTCGCTTCGATCCCAAATCAGAGACATTAAACCTAGAGGTTACTACTAACAGACAAAACAAAAGAGGTACTCACAATACATGCACCCTGTCAGGAGGGGAGAGATCTTACACAACTGTATGTTTCATCATGTCTCTATGGGAAGCTATGGAATCTCCATTTCGGTGTCTTGATGAATTTGACGTATTCATGGACATGGTAAATAGAGCTATCAGCATTGATCTCATGATGAATACTGCTGCTGAATTTCCTGATAGACAATTTATATTCTTCACACCACTAGACATGACATCTTACATAAATAGTAATGTAGATGTTAAAATCCTACGACTTTCTCAGCCAGAGAGAAGCAATACTTCATAACTTATCATTCTTATAAAGTATAATTACCTTACAAATGCTATAAGAGATTGTTATTGGGTTAATTCAGTTTGTGTTACAACATACAACTTTTCAGTTACTAAATCGTAGCGAGCAATTCCTTACATTTTTAATAATTATATATTTTACTGGTGTTTACTTGCTCTCTAATACGCTAATACGTCCTATTCTGCCCTGACTTACACAATATAATTCTTATTATTTCAGTTAAGTCTTACTCGTGCTTAACGTTTTAGCGCACTAAACTGCCTCAAAACGAGTGTTTGTTTTTTATGAAGTGGTAACGATTAGAAGAGCTAACATTATGGCATAATAATCAGGATAGATCTGCATCTATATCTCCTAAGGAATAACTTCAGGTATAAGTTTGGTTAGCATATCGTATTATTTAATATACAGTGCTTCCCCAGTGACGTACCCAGTCTTGGCATAGTCCTGCCGGACAGGAGTCGCATTGATTGGAGCACACTACCTGGCGCAAAGAAATTTATAGGTGGTGCCCAGTGTTTCCCACAGGATTTTTGGAAAGCGCTCATTTTGGGGATAGTGTGGGGCCTCTGTCGCTTATACATGTATTAAGCCTATGCATAGAGTCTTCATTTAACGCAGGGTATAAGAAATATCTCAGGGTCTTTTTATTCAGATTAATTTTCCAGGGAGGGTTCTATTACTAGAGATGTTCCTCGGGTTTTCTTTAAAACTAACTCACATACATACCAGTACATAAATTTTATCCTAATATCCATTGTATTTATCAGTTACATTATCTACCTTAGGCTACACTATCTTCTGCTTATTACAGTTACATAATAGTACAATGAGGTATATTCCAGCTGTGTGCAATCTTTCAGTAAGTTTTGTATATATGTATTATTAACCTCATTATTACATGTACATGTGAATTATTACCTGATTGATTATATTATTAAGGGAATATATCTATGTATAATTCATTCTATATCAGCTGCTAAACCAACTAACAGCATTGCTATTGTTATAGATACTCGATCTATCAAATGATACTCTCCGTATTCCTTGATTGTGTCATAATACGGATAAGTATATCAGGCTTTCATATAGGAATATTGTGGAACCCAGATAAGAATTACTTCGTTTCTCTCAAACAAACATGTAGTGTCCATTCGACACGATATTTTCGAGTGGGCCTCAGACCAATGAATGAATATATACAGGTAATTTAGTATTGCCTTGAATATCTCCCTTCCTCCTTCCCTGCATATTTCTGTCATATTCAAACAGTGCTTATTCAGGGAAATATGCTAGGGATGTATAAATGCTTTTTCACATATATTCGTAAAAACATAATGTGGTAAGCTCTTGAAGTTTCCATGTGTTATTTAATACTCTTAATGTGTGTATTTGTATCCAGGCCAGCTAACTTTATCTTAGGCTATATCCTCCGGTGTAGTAACTCAGGAGTCATTAAGTCTGACTATTAAAGAAATGATGTTACACTACATTTATCTCTGACGAGTAGGTATTAATTATATATATTGTACAATTACAGAACTGAATACCTGTACAGGCGTAGAGGGATAAGTATGCTGATTTTAATTGTTACAATTCGTTGATTTTGGTAACGTTGTATATTTAGCATTATTTTGCTATTTTAACCTTGTCAGTTCAGTTTGCATTCTAGCAAATTTCCTGGATTAATAATGAATAATCTAATTAATGTCCTTTCGCTAAGTTTTTTGGCGAGAGAAAACTCGGTAGCACCATTGTCTATCAATATCATTATGATAGGCTTAGCTATGGGATTGCTATTGGTTGCAGGCAACCACAGGGCTACTGTCAGCAACCCCAGTAGCAACCCCTTTTTAAAAGGGAAAATGCTAGCTACTCCTCTGATCATTATACGCAGCTTTTGCCACGTTGTGACATGACACTCAACATGAACCTGAAAAAACAAACGTAATAGTTGAGTCTGTTATTGTATTGGTAGTAGTGATCATGAAGTTATCAACTACATAAGGCCACTGTTAGTTAGAAACTTATTTCAGCACCACCCGCCCATATCAAGGACGACTAACTGACTAGTGTACAAAGCCTAACGTACAAACTCCCTTCATATCGAAGCTCAAGGGACGCGATAATATCTTTGATACAAGCGGAGTTGGACATGATTGATGAAATGTATGCTACTTTGACTGTTTGGGATCTTACGTATTTGTACATTTCATTCTTCGATATAATGGAAGTTGACTGTATCTGGAAGTAGAGTCATATAAAATTTCCATGAATTAGTCACTTTTTATTATGATAACATCATAAAATGATGAGATAATGATAATGAAACGTCACCCGCCCGCATACTTTGGTGGACATTAATAGTGCCAGTTCATGAGCCATGAAGGGCGCAAAGTGCCGGCCGTGTGACTCTAATTTGTACAAAATAACTGTCCAAAAAGCTCAGGAGAGTCCCTGTTAGAAAGAGTACCTATCCAGAATTACTGTATAACCCCTGATCATGTGGAGCAGATACAACAGTAAAAATTTTCTCATCAACAGGGTCTCATATGTAGCTACAGATGTAGTCAAATAGTTTGTGGTATTATCCTAAAATATTGTAATTTTATTCCATTGATTATACTCGGTTACAAACATTGTAAAATTGGGTAATTGAAATTTTATTATTTTCGCCATTTTAATAGAGACAGGACCATAAACAAGTTTTAGAAATGTTTATCTTTTTTGGTTAAAATCATACTCCGCTCAATTAGACGCTAATAAGTTAATCTGATTTTAATCAGCAAATAATACCCAAAAAACAAATAGGTTGTTGTTTCTTAATTTTTTAATAATATAGATGTTTTTTACAATACCACATTCGGACTCAGCATAGTCGTTAAAGTAAGATTCTGGTAATGATAAACTACTGTAGCTGTGTGTAGACTCACATCGAACAGCGCGCAACGTATCCCAACCTTTTCACCTGTGGATCTCCTATACTAATTTAACACATTCTGTGGACTCACTTCCATAGACTGCAAAACAAATTTTGAGATTCTGTGGTCCTCTACTGTAGTCCATGGACCCAGGTTGGAACCTTTGGCATAGAATTGACTTCATATTCGAAGTATGAATGATTGATTAAATTCATTATGACTGCGTTTAGAAGTTAATCAATACAGTTTACGTGTTTTAGTCGGAGTTCTGTAATGTTCATGTTCATATTTACGATAATCCAAGAATATTTAATATCTAGATTATAGTAATACATCATCCTTTACGTCAGATAAACTATTAATAGTATTATTGCTATGCTAATAAACTGATTTGTTCATTTAGCATAAATTTAATTCGCTTTATAATTGAGTGTGATAATATTCGTTATTTGAGCAGCTATGTGAATTGAAATAATTTGCTATATCAGAATTACGTCTATTAAGCTGTTATATTCCTTGGAGGGAATTCGCTGAACTTAATTACAGATTATCTTTGAGGTCAATCATATTTATAACATTCCAGCGATACTATGGTCATATGAATTTTTTTTTTCGCAGTTAGAAATAGGTTTGTATTAAACTATATGGTCTCTTAGCTAATCTACACTTACGAATATTAACAGGTCTGCTACTTTCTGCGAGTAACCATTTTCAGCTGTCTTTATGCTACAATATTACTTTATTACTGCTTACGCTCTGTTAGAATGGAATTCCTCACACATTTCATCTGACCAGTTTTGTACTCTAATTCCACACTGGTAATCGATATTTTTTATTCATTATATGATATATGGAGTAATATAGTATCATATTGATTCTGCTTTCACTTGACCTACGCTATTGGTAACTTAACGAATCATCTTATGTACGTCTGTATTTTACTGAATGACAACAAATATTACAGTCAATCGATTTATCAAATGAGGAAGAGACGAAGGTAACTATTAGTTGTATTTTGCTATGGAGCAAATTGATATTTGTATTTGAGGAAATATGGATTTTAGTTAGACAATTTCGAAATACGTACGCGTATTCTAGTTTGGTTACATGTTAAATTCTTAAGTGCATTATTTTTGTTGATAAGATAATATAATGAACGAATTTCAGATTTTTATTTTCCCTGATTTGGTCCAAGGTCGGATATAGCGAAATGCTCGCTTATCCCGAATTGTACAATTTGCGGAATCCTTCCATCTAATTACATTATACAACTTTATAATATAATGAATGCAATGAATCCCGCTGTAACAATCCCCGATTAACGAATCGTTATAATAGAAGTTCACTGTACCAGATATTTGAAAAAATTCTCATTATTGACAATAATGTACTCTTTCTATTGTAATTTAAATTTCCATAATTTCTACTATCCTATAATTTGAGATTACGTAATGCTTGATTTTAACAAGTCTCTTAATATTGTTTATGATCTCACCAAGTTATGATGCTTACAAGCTCATAATTATATAGTGATACTTTAGTCTCCATTTTAAAGATTTTAGTAGTAAAGTAAGGAGGAAGCGATCCTTTAAAATAGTCTCACTAATTACATTATTTTATTGTCTAATGTTATTTAATGATTAAATTTGATAATATCTTAGCTAATATTGCAGTTCTGTCAGAAAATGTACAAGTTAATATATTAACTAATATCCGCTAAATAACAATTATGCCATACTTGCTCATGACATTTACACTGTAATTAATTGCATACGTTAGGGCTATTATTTGTGCTCTAACATTTAGTATCTATATAGCGATATTTTCTTTCATTATATGTAGGATGAAGTGAGTAATAATATTTTTCTTCATTACTCAGATATTGTATTAATTTGTTTGATACTCTTCACTTTATTCATCTATAGAAATTAATCACTTTCATCTGATTTAATACGTACACACACATCAAACAATTACTGTATCTAATTATGTCTGTGTTTCTACCCAGTAACATATATTTTCTATATTCATATGATACACCTGCTTTAGGAATATTTCCATACTTTCGTACTTACTATACTCGAAGCACTTTACTCGAAGTATATATTTCTGCGTATACGTATTATAGCAAAATATGGTGCTACAAAAATATAGTGATCTATTTAGTTACGTAAATAATGGAGTTTGGTGATGGGGGTGGGGGGGGTTGTAATTTGTAGCTAGAAATATAATTCATTTATTTATACTATTCTGATGTGATAGAGAATGAAGTTAGAGAAATGAAGAAGTTCATCAACTGTCTATGACTTTATGATTATAGTCATTAAACCTAATTATATTCATTAGTTCGATCGCTACGCGATGGAAACTCTCTTACTAATTCTGCTTGATATTCGTTCATACTTCTTTTAAATCTCACCAGGCCGGCCCGAGTTTATGTAATTATTTACTAATATATTTGTTAGGGAGGTTTACTTCATTTCGTTAGTTTAACTTCAATCAAGGTTACGAATACTAAAATTAATAGATCTTACAAATAATAATACTTTGATATTAACATTATTAGCCATAGCTATGTATTAGCTTATTAAACAAGAAGAACTAATAGTAATATTGGACAGTTTAATACTATCACTAATATTCCACCAAATATTTAATTCAATATTATATCTTCCATTGTAAATTTGTGAAGAATGCTCTGGTTATTTTTGACAACTATTTAACCTTACCCCCACATACTCTATTATTTGACTATATTGCAACTGATCGTAACTTCATCTCTAGTTTAATAGTAGATTCTGGCTATTTGCAAAATTTTATTTGTTGCTTACTTTCAATTCCTAAATTTGACTAAATTATTTTCCAAACATAATTAATAACCATATTGCACTAGGAGAATGAAATTTTGTGTTTTCAACTATCACTAATCTGATAGTTTCTTTGTGTTATCCCAGAATTAAGTACAGTAATTAATTATCCAGCCAATGCACAATCTATTATTATTTTTCTGTTTTTTTCCAATAATTATTCATTCGTTATATAAGGTGAATAGTCTCTAATAAATTCTACATAGCTGACGTGCGGTACTGTGGTACATCCGGTAAATACCTAACTACAAAGGTGTATCTATAGTGCCACCTATAGAGACACTCTTATTTTAGCTTAGAATTTAAAGACACTGTTAGTTGGAAACATGTTTCAGCTCCATCGCCCGATTTGATTTGGCTACTGCGCTAATATTGTCATTATTTCATCATTTACTCAATGTATTTCAACTACAAGGTGTAAAACTGGCTAGAGTACAACAGAAGTATCTTTTCATAGCCTAGCCTAGTCTCATATACATTGACATTAGTAATTGTAATATTTTTATGAATGAAGTCAATGAACCAGCTGATACCTCACAAAGTAACGAGATAATGATAATGAACCGCCCCGCCTGCATGCATATTCAGGTGGATCTCATGTGGAGCTAAAACAAGTTTCTCTTTAACAGTGGCCTAATGATTCTCTCAATTGTTGGAACTAGTAAATATTTTTGATATATTTTCATATATTTATGAAATGTATGGTAAACTTCATATAATGCGACTTTCGTTGCAAATTTTGTGTTTAACTATGTCTAATAAGATGTAAGAATATTCATATTGTTCTAGCTATCACTTTCCTTCTATTCTCTATAAAGGAATTTAATATCAGAACAATAATATACTCTACGCCCCCTTTTCATTGGAAAATTATCAAGTGTTCTTGTAATAATTAATTTATCTATGAACCCAAAACAGATTTGCTTTGTGTTCCTATTTGTATTCCTCCTCAATCTTTGAGGTTTGAACTCATAACACATTAACGTTTATACTTAGAAGGTTTGATCAAATGATTTATCAGAACCTTAGCTTCAAACATGTCATGTATAGCATATATCTACCAACTCTACCAGTTTGTTAATGCTAGTTTTGCCTCTGTTTATCTTTTTTACTAGAATTATTATGTGTCATTATGTGTTTTCATACCGTGAAATGTAGGACGAGTCTTAGAATATTTTCCTAATGATTGATTATTAACACAGAAATCCATCGAAAAATATATATACATTGGCTATTAGAAATATACCCAATTCTATTCTTTTCTGTTCTAGTTTTTCGTCTCCCACTTTTGATACTTTAAATTTTATAACATATGATTTAATTTTATATTCATATTACAGTAATATTATTTATAAATTACAATATTTAAATACATAGAATCGAATTCTATAGGGAAGAGTGATTTTGTTGATAATACGCATTTAAAACTTGGTTGGCATCAGTTACAAATCTCTTATTGAGCCGCACATTGGGATTGGCTGTTGAGAGAATTTTTTATAAGGCTCATCCAGACTCGTAAGTTGTCTGCACTCAGTAGGAAGCATCATAGATCTGTAATGAGTTTTCTTTCTCAACTTTTGTTTCTTTTTATGCATTATTATCACAGAAGAATGCTTCCTTTCCATCTTCTTTGGCCTCGCTATCGATCTGAAAAGTTTCTGTTCTCTCGATGTGAGTAGTTCTAATCTCTTTTGTAATTCTCTCTTCTCGTCCTTACATCTAGTACTACATTCTGGATACATTGCATGATTTATTGAAGCTTCTAAGTCAATGTCTTCTAGTTTTCTCTGCAATTGAATTATGCAAGTGGTGAGATCGAATAGATCATCCATAGCTGAGGTCTCGTTACCAGATTCATAAGAATCATAATCAGGTACACTGCTACCAGTGCTAGATTTGCTGCTGTATCCTGCTCCCATTATATTCAGTAATAAATATATTGCAATGTGTAAATTGAACTGAATTGATTATCGAGTTGATATTATTTTCTCTTTTGTAGAGTGCTATTTATACTGATCTCTGTTAATATAATACAAGTATATTGTAGCTATAATCTATACGTTTTGATCTGATTAGTGCTAGTTCTATACAGCCTAATTTAGTGTATACGTCATAGAAGCAATATTCTTGAGTATCACTTGTTTGTTCACGGTTTAATCTCAATTCTGCAATTACAGGCATTGAATTGTTACTTCTTTGAAGATTTGTTAATAATTCTTTCAGTTTTGTCCTTCGAGCACGTTTGTGTTATCCTCTCGTTACTTTTAATTAGTCTCACAATAGTCCACTCAAATTCTAATCAAGAACACGTTCAATTTTAAATTATTTCCAACTAACTTCACATCAATTAATTTACTGCTAGCAGCTTATTATGATATTGTCGTGTATTATACTGTCGTGTACACTGGTTAAGTCAATAAAATACTGGTCTGCGGAATTGTTAGTGATACCAGCGATATCTCTTAACACATTTCACCGCTACCCAACATTATCATGCACACGGTTTCTGCATACAAAACTCTATAATCAATTGTCTGATACACCAGCTCTACTTAGAAAAATTAATAAATAGAATAGTGATATATGTATGTTATTGTTAAATAATTTGAATTATTCTAAATGAAGAATCGTTTAATTAGCTCGTTAGTATTCATTATAAACTATCAAATCTTGACAATCACATAACTCAGAAATAACTGGATTAAGTTATGAAGAGACGAAATGTCATAAAGGAACAACTTATAACCCCGTATTCTTTCCTATTCAATTTATAATAATCCAGAATCCTTAGATTCAAACATGTCATGTATAACATATCTCTACCAATTCTACCAGTTTGTTAATTTAATATATGGCATCTGAATTCTTTTATTGTAAGATTGCACTAACAATGTAATTAGGAGTCTCTTGTCTGCAGATAAGTTAAGAGCCAGTATATCATTATGAGAATTGTAATTGCCCTGATTTAGATAAATTATTTTGTATAATTCCCTAAGATAACAGCTTAATAGACATTACATAACACTTGTAATCAGTGATTAATATTTATTAGCAGAGGCGGAGCCTGATTACCCGTATTTTGTAATAATCTGTCAGATAGGATAATATGTATAAACACTAGCACATTGTAAATTATTCCTGAATATACATGTTATATATTCTTCAACATCAAATTAGGCCTTTGATAATATTTCCTCATAATGTAAAGTATACCCTCTTTGTTTCATGCATCTCACTAGCTTTCTGAGTAATCTTGTCAATCTGCTCTATTCCCATATCTTATATATATACTCTATGGGTTATTTTGTTGGAAATTAGATAACAATGGATTTATCAGTACTCTACTGATTATTAAAAGATTAAAATGAACATATGAGTGTATCAATAAGCTATTTATATCGCAGCTGTAGCACCAGCTAGTTACTGATATTATATTATTATGCTAAACTTAGTTATACCTGGAATCGTATTTCCCTATATATTCTGATATTCAGTATCGCGCTTTGGTTCATTAACTTTAAAACCAGACTGGACTAGTCAGGCTTTCTATACGTCAAATTACCTGATAACATTAAATGATTTAATATATCCGAGGAACACTACAGATTCAACATATTTAATTTTCTGGAATATAATGTTATTATCTCATTATTCTGGCTAACCAGTACCATCATATGATATATGAGAGAAATATTTATTTCCGTACAGGTGGAATGTGTAGAGAACAGCTTGAAACAAACATTTCTTGTTAATCACCTTTATATCATATACATATTACAAATTTATACATATATCATGTTTGTTAAAAAGTGATTACAGTTTTTTCAATTTCATCATACATTTTGAATATTCTTGTGTTAATGCTATGCTACTTCCTATCTGCAACATAAGTAAATTCAACATTCGTAATATTATCAGCCGATTCTAGGCAGAATAACTAGTAATTGTTTATGCACACTTTATAGGAATGTTTATTAAGATATTGGAATCCTTATTGGGTACAATCTGGGGTGGATCTGCTCACTCCAAAATTCTTTTAAGATCGATTGATTTTTGGAATTAAATTTGCAAACTTGTGACTGATTAATAGCTAACTTTACTCAGTTATGTGATATTTATTAAGCATTAGTACAGTTACTACAGTAGTGCTAGGATAATACGTACTAACTATTGTTCCCAGAAGCTGGAGGAGCACGTCTTATCCTACTTCCAGTGTCCATATAAGTGTAGTGTTATCTGAAATAATACACCATGCATCAATATTTATAAGGATTACTAATATTAAATTGTTTGCTATTTTCAGATTTATTGCAAACTTAACCTCCTATAATATTCTGTCAGATTTCCTGCACAGCAACACTTAAATATTAATACGAGATTAAGTACGTATACAATTATTCATGATTTAGAATTTGTTAATGTTATATTTGTGGCATTGAAAACCTTTCACTTTTGCAATTAGTAGTTTATCGATTGTGAATGGTGGCTTAGTAGACAATTACCATTTCATGGTCTTGGTGAATAATCATTATACTCTCTCATTCTTGCGCACTTGCACTTTCCCAAGAATTTTAGATCTGCCTCTGCATTACACATAACCTATGCAGCTTTCTTTAATGTTATCTAGAGCATATTCCTTGACGGTTTGAGTTTCCCTGACGATTCGACTGATTCTAACTGATTGGTCTTACCACAATAGTAAATTACCAATTTGATTGGTAATCCTGCGAATTTATTGTTATCATATTCATATGTTTCCCATTCATGTGATACACTTCAGCTGAAACTTAGTCAGTTTAGTATCTTGCTAACGTAAATATTTTAATTATTTTTGTGATTGCGTATGAAAAAATTACCAGTCTACATCAGCTCATTGGATTATTGTATCTAAGTTCACTCGATAATTAATAAAGTATCTTTTTTGAGCTCTTCGCTACTTTGTTGTTTTTGCAATATTTAATATTTATTTGTCAGAATGCTTAGATTAATTATCATACTGAGAATCATATTGATATTACGCATGTTTTTCCGGATAGCTTTAGAGAATTATAGTTTGAAGAGCCAAATTATTCTTCTCTATTTTCCAAAACATCAGCAAAATATTGTTTTGAGTGCAAACAAATCAGTAGTTATTTTTAGGAAAGATACTTTATCATAAAATATTAATGTTTTATTAAGTAATAGAGCTGATGACTAATCTGATCCTGAAATATTGAGGATATTGGTGTAAGCTATCTCTAAAATTATGAATGTTGCAAATCCTACACAGGTGCTCCCTGTTAAGTTGTCTCCATCAGCCAATTATTACTTTTCTTAATGGTTGATGCGTTTGAAAAGTGATTTCCGCTCTAAAATTTAATAGTTTCAAATACGTTCTCTGGCTCTGTTATGAACCTAATAGCTATCTCTTGAACCGCCCCTGGTAATTTACATCTAATACTCTTATAGATGTCACACATGTATAATATTCTGGTTAGATCAATTAATATACTTATCAACTATATCACATCTAATGAATAATTTGGAATTCAGCAAATTTTTGATTTGCCTCATATAAGTTATTGATCCTTTATATATTCACTTAATGTACCTGTAAGAGCTCTCAGCAAAGTACTTTCACTATTATAGAACATAACTCATAGCATCACTCTCCTGCTTCAGCTGTTAATAGTTTAAAATGTTACTTCGGCAAGAAATGCGTAATTTAATAATATATTTATATGATATTCAGCTGGTATATTCCTGCTGATGATGTTTCATATAATTGTTTATCTGTATTAAAGACAGCTGTGACGGTTATACACAAGTAAATCTAGCTCTATTCTACGTGTATATGCATGTACGCATATATTAATTTAACAAGATGGTGTCTGCACTAAGTGGGATCTTACAACTTGTAATCATACCTTCGGTCCTTGTTTGATCTCCTCTCGCGTCGTCCTGTAACAGAATTTAGTATGGAATGTTATAATCTTTCCAATATTTATCCTATTAGTTTACACGTAATATTTATTAATAATAAAACACTTATTGTACAGTTGAGTTAAGCAAAAAAGCATGACCGTCGAAAATAATTATGTAAAAGATACTATTCCTACTCTACGTACTATAGTATCATTTGATAGTGTAATAATAAATATTTTCTAGCAATCAAGACATTTTCCAAATTTTTCAAATCTGCTCCGAACATGATTATCCAATGTAAGTAGAATTGATTACTATCAGAACTGTCTGGGGCGCATGCATTAGGTCGAATTTAATTATTTACATTAAGTCGAAGTCTAGTTGCATGTAGTAGGTTTCGTTCAAATGGAGCCATGCATTAGGTCGAATTCTATTTTAGCTATGTTGTTGGTGGAGCGAATGTATTTTGGCTATGAATTTCTCATTTTTAAGGCCAATTCATATTTGAGAAACACTGAATACTTCCTTAAATTTCTAATAACCTGCACAAACGTTTAAAAGCAAAATCCAGCGATCCGCCATTTTGCAAACTTTTCTAATGATTAATCCAACAAAAGTCCATCCAAACACAAAATTAGCATGGACTCCACATCCCCCGCCCCTAGGTAGTTTAATAACGAGTACAAATGAAAACTCCCAGACCGATAAGGTAGTGAACAAAATCCCTAATCCCCTCCCAATGGTACGGGTTCATAATTAATACAATAAAATGTCCTATCACGTCCTCGTTTCTATAAATCCATTTTCTATATCGATCTATTGACAGCATAGCTAAAATAAATTCGATCTATCACAACACCTTAATTCGACCTAGTGCAGCGCCCCCGTTTAGCCATTTAACATATTACATAGTTTTACTACGTCAAGTTAATTACAATACGATTTACTGTTTGTTACAAACTTACTGGGTTTTTAACTCGCATGAAATCAACATTATTTCAGATAGGGCCACTGTTTGTTTGAAACATGTTTCAGCTCCACCGTCTGCATCTGATTCCGCTGATACGTCACAAAATAATGGGAAAATGATAATGAATCGCCCGTGTGCATGCATGATCAGGTGGATATCATGTGAAGCTGAAACAAGTTTCTCATTAACAGTGGCCTAATCTTGATTACCAATTTATTTCAATATTTTGTTTTTTCTATCAAGGTTGTTATTCAGTGTAGTTATTCGTTATAGGATATTCAGAATTTCAGATCACCATATCACAGTTATATTTTACCGTAGCCTGAATTATGCGCGCGCAGGAATTTTACCTAAAAAACTAAATATTGCGAAGTAGGAATTTAACTTATATTCAAAATATGTTGTGGGTATACCACTGGTGTTACAACACTTCGCTGTACAATGATAATCGGCTTCTTTCAGACTTGTATTACTTGTGTTGACACGCCTGCCAATTACCTACACATGACAATTACAGATAGGACTAAATACCAGCAAAACAAAATCTATTGTTACTAATCTATCATCGCAAATGTGTAGGAAATATAATATTACTAACAAGTCATATTCTCGGCTAATTCCAAACTAGTTAGATAATCAAAAAAAAAATATCAAAATTCAATCACATTCTTAGTGAGTTATAAAGATACTCAGCAAGAAGTAGGGGGTAGAGAAACTTCCGGTCAACTCCCGGGGCCAAGATTCATCCACTAATATCATGAAAATACTGGGACGTAACTAGGGATCACATAGCGAGGAGGCAAGGATGGATATTTTCCTCAATATACTGGCGATTATAATAGGCAGATGAGGCAACCCCCGGAAAAGCGAGGAGGCAACTGCCTCCTCTGCCTCAATGGTAGTTACCCTCTAGAAATCACTCAGAACTTTGTTGTCAACAAAGTTCTGAGTGTATTTGTACCCGTTATGTGTTGCCATTCCTTTTTTGTAGCTGATAGACTCGTATAAGTCTACGCCTACAAAATCCCAACAATATATTGTTGGTAATATAACAGTATTAATTGATAATTTGACATGTGATGGTAATATGGTAATATTCAGTATTATCATACATGCTTAATAACACTCTTTCCTGATAATTGTTGAATTATTCATATAATACGCCACTTATGACCACAAGTACAAATCAATACAAACATCTCGGTCAGAATTCTATCAATCCCAAACGAAATGAATTTTAGGTCAATTCCTACTTCAATTTTAGGTAATTTTCCTACATCAGTTTTAGGTCAAATTCCGCCTTCCCAATTATACGTAATACACTAGATTATCATTAGTCATATATTAATAATGATCTAGTGTATTAAGTTATCTTAGCAAGGAATAAAGAAAGGGGTAATATTTTGTATTATTGTATATTCTTAATTTCTTACAATTATCTTAATGCTCAGTAGAGAATGAACTCATCTATGTATAGCGTAACAGGAATATTATCTCAATATTCTCATTAATCAATAACTACTCATCAGTGATTTCCTGCGTTTATTCCTAATAATCTATATTATTTTTGCATTGAGTTTATTAGTACAACTTCTTGAAGCTGAAATTTTTTCTTACACGAATCGAGTTACTTAGAATTCTTATCAGTTTTACTATACAATGAATTGTTGCTTGTATACTGCTAGCTTCTTGTAAGTATCACATCATACTTGAACAGGCTTCAGCAAGATTTCTCACAGAACCATTCTCTCTAGAGACTTCTTGCGACATATTTTCTTTTGTGTAAATATATTTTGCTCTTAAAGTAATACAGTAGAACCTCCATAAGTGTCAGACGGCGAATCTCCTGATACCCCTTACCCATCTATAATTTTGAATGTTACTGTCCTTTAACTAGATATTTTTGAATCAATATGTATAGCCACTTCCTCCAACGACTGTTTTGTCAATGATATTTGAAGTTCGCTGGTAGTATATTTAAAATTGTAAGAAATATTCTTCTGAGGAACTCAAAAATTTCAATTCATCATATGCGATAAATTGATTATTCAGAAATTTATCATAGAATTTCCCACTTATTTTTACGATTGCTCTATGTACATAATTCTTGATTTTTTCAGTACAAGAGTCAGGGACCCCTCGTATGCCACGCTTTGTCACGATTTCATAAATAACACAGTTACTAATATAGTCCTGATAAATATCTATCTAGGGGTAATTTCCATTACTCCTAGATAGATATTTATCGCCACTGACCCCAGGTGTCCCGAAATGACCTTTATCACCTGAGACTAGCTATCCAGGCTGCCAGGAGTCAGTAGGAGTGCAAACTAATCACAATCAGAAGTAAGGGAAGCCATATAGAGACCTAAAGTGAGAAACTGATGCCTTATCAATTTCCTTAATTATATTGGCATTTATGCTCAGTAGACTTCCTTTTTGGAAAATTTAATAATTGCGAACTATAATTTATCTAATTCATTATTACCTGTTAACGTTGCCTGTAAGTGAATATACCTTACTGTATGTCCCGTCATCAATTAGTCATGGATATCTTAGATAATCTTATGTATTTCGGATGTATTATTCAGATTAGGCTTAGACCTAACAGCTGTATATATGTGTATTGCATTATTTTCCTTCTAAACATGTTATTTTATACGTTTATGGTGTCATACACTATCTATTAATTATAATAAGCACATCTTTACGATAATATGGCAATAAGCACATCTTTACAATAATATGGTAATAATAAATTTATTATTTCATTAATTACTGCAAGTTTAACTGTCTTTAATCTATTCTTTGAAGTTTATGCTTGATCTTCTAATCGCGAGATTTTTGTGTTATATTTACAAAATTATGGTCATAAACCACGCCATCTGTACAACATTAATATTATCAAAGAACAAATCTCTTCTATAATTTATTATTTAACATATTCCTAACATATATTTACTAAAGAACTTAATTCAGTTATATTGTGTTACTGTGTGAAGGTTGTATTCTCTGAACACAAACAGTCATGCTATTGATTAGCCACCTGTATAAATAAATTGGATATATATTCTACCATTACAATAGGTAATTGTAGGTTGGGAACATGTTTCAGCTCCACCGTCTGCATCTGATTTGGCAACCGCACCAATATTGTCATTATTTCACCATTTACTCAATATAGTTAAGCTACAGAGTGAATAAACTAGATAATAGTACAATAGAGATGACTTTTCAATCGTCTAGCATATTATACGTAATATCGAATTTGACTTTTTTCATTTTAATATTGTTTTATGAATGAACCAATTTTCCCGCTTACACGTCGCAAAATAATGAAATAATTATAATGAGCCACCCTCCCCTATGTATGGCCAGGTGGATCTCATGTGGAGCTGAAACAAGTTTCTCATCAACAGTAGCCTTACACTGATTACAAACTTTATTGAAAGATATTTTATTGATTTTAGTGTAAAGCTTTTGCTCTCTCTATTGTGCTGTGTATTACATGAAATCAATCTTACTTGGTTGAGTTTCATTAGCTCTTTGTTCTTACTATCATATAGGGAGAATTTGTTAACAACATGTTCCCACCCTTGTAACTTATAAAGTAATTCGAAAAAGCTGGTAATCAGTTGTGATTTATGATACATCTGATAATTGTGTATTGGTTAGTGTCATGTTGTGAAGCCACTTTACTTGTGTAGGCAGCGATTATATAGATATACATCTGTAGAGATAGTCGTGTGATCTATTCTTATTTGAATACGAACTAAAAGACTATGAACAAATTGATTATGCAATTCTACATAAATCTATTGGACACTAGCCTTTGATTATATAATTGAGGTAATTCTGATGACAAATGCTTGACACACTCTTTTGTTTATTAGCGTATATAAATATATCTAGACACTAATCTTATTGATTAATCAGCAATTTATCAACGAACGTAATCTCATTAATCTTCCATATCACTAGTTTATTTGATAATATAATCATTATATCATACAATCAGGGCTTCCGTGTGTATGGAATGGGTATGAGAATTGAAATTCTCCTTCCACGGAAACCTTGCATACTATACGTTTCCAGTTTGCTTCGCGATGTAGGTAATTGGACAATTCTTCCTTCGCGATATGTTGTACTCTGTATATATAGGAACTTTAGACTAGTCCCTTAGATGTCCGTTATTAACATGCCCACTTTATATATATTTATATGGGATGCGGGATCCATACGGACAGATGGCTACATGGAAGACGGTACAAATATTCACAATATGTGGTTTACAATACCATATTCGGACTCAGCATACTTGATTACCCCAGTACAGTCGTTGAAAGTAGGATTCTACCTCAATTTTGAAATTTGTTTACTTCATATTCATAAAATCAACAATAAATTTACATATGAGAAACTTGAAAATGCGAAATTTAGATTCAATATATTTACTTACCCCTGTGTAGCCATTTAGAGCAAGCCTGTATGTGTATTTTGAGATTTGGATAATTTATTTGCTTTATATTCATAAAAACAACAATAAATTTACATATGATTAATCCAAAAGTGTGAAAATCGGATTCAGCATGTTCGATATGTTTAGTGAAGTTTTATTGAATTCTATTTACTTCCTTGATAAACACGATAAATACATAGTTATGCAACAATTTCAATATTGCATACCGTAAATCCTTTCCTTGACAACAGACAAACAGACAACAATTGTGATATAATAATATAGATTAGGATAAATTGGGTATGTAGAAACTTATCATAAAATATTCTGATCTATCTCGACGAATTCTAACTGAGATATTCGAATACTTGTATAATCCCGTGTATACTTGTACGTATTTAGTTTTCTAATCAGCAACCTAAGCTGCTACGCATTTACAATCCTCCTACAACCCCTAGATTTACCTCACTAAAAAGTTGTAAGAGGGAACATGTTTGGTTGCAGCTGGATTGTATCAATGTAGCAACTTAGATTACTGGGGGATTTCTAGGTAGAAACAGGTAATTCATTATGAATTTCTGCTCCCCGCTTATGGAGATAAATATTTATGTTTTGAAATAATAGTTATGGAAACTTAGAGGTTTCTACTCTTAAGTTTCTATGATACAAATCATTAATTATTGTTTAAATATAATATTGTGTATCTTGAAGTGAAATTGCGATTAGTCCACAAAATTGAAATGCAACGTAACTCTTTCGGAAATACTCCGTAAGGACTTATATGGCAGTATAATTACTATATATTCATCTATTCATACACAATTACATTTCTTTGACATCTTGTTTGTTCCCATTCCAATCATTCTCTGTTGTCGTTAGGGATATCTCTCTAATTCCAGTAGCATAAATACATGACTCTTGTGTTTTACTGAAACATGACCGGAGTTGTTAATTTATTCAATAATCTGAGTTACCAACAGATTTCTTCCAAACACAAATATGTAATATATACTCACCTGATATTTATTGAATTCTGAATTGTCTTATTAGTATTTTCTAATCAACAAATTTGGTTGCTACATGCTATCACACCCCGCAGCATAGGCACTGATTGTACTTTTGCCTAATAATTAATTTTTGGGGTACACTAAGTATAAGATTGTATTCACGTATTTGCTCCATTATTGTTACATTAATAGGAGGGCTGGTTCAACAACAAGATAGGATGCTGTTGTCTCCCTAAAGAAATTGATATCGTATGATACAATTATATAATTAGGTGATTGTCAGAATTATGTGACGATCGTAATGAGTTATTTTAATTTAGTTAGCAATTTTGGTATTATATTTATTGATTCTATTACATTTGGGCGGATGTCCTGTCCACCTTCCAAATATAAGCGGGTCTGGACTCGTCTACCTTAGTACAATCGGCGCCTGCAGTCTAGGTTGCTGATATTTGCCGTCCAGTGCAGTGACCTATTTGGTGACTATACCTAGCAACCTAAGCTGCTGGTAGAAAATCCTAAAGATGCTTTTCTGTTATTACAACATACTCCTAGGACCAAGATTAATATTTTAAGAATTTCTATCTGGCAAAATTCTTATATTTTGTTTTTTATTGCTGCATTTCATTAATACTGAAAATTCTTCTTATGAATTATAATCACAAATCCGTAGGCTCCAGCAGGTTGGGAAATACTGGTACAGTGGGTATCGCATATAAGAACACCCTTGGAAGTTGCAAAATATGTTCTTATATCCTAAAGGTTCTTTAAACCGGTGTTCTTCTAAGCAATACGGCCGATACCCACTGTATATGCTATATTGTTTGTTGCTAGTGATTGATTTACTGAAATGTATTTGAGTTAAAATCCTAAATTTCCAAAATATACTACTTATACCAGAAAATATGTTAGGTTGTAGCACTTTTAAATAATACAGTGGAAACTACCCATTAGTAAATCGTTTTTGGCAAGAATTTTCCTTGTTAATACTCAAATACTGTTATTCTGCACATTAATTACTAATTACTAATTACTATACAAAACTACACTTTGTGTCCATGAAAAATGTTGCTAATAGGCGGATTTTGCTATATCTGTATTAACAGTGGTTAAGCAATTATTCTGTGGAATATTTGCATCCCTAATTACAACATTCATATGTTATGTATTAACTTATGGAAATTGTATTGGAGAAGATAAATCGATGAATTATGTAGCTCAAGTGAATTTATGATGTAATTACATAAATTCGTGGTTAATTGAAAAGATAGAAGATACGTATTTTGAAATTGAATGCTTGTGGTTGTTTTCTACACGTATATTGGGACAATAGATATGCTCCTGAACTAATTGCATCATGCATTACGCGCATTTGTGTTTCATTCAAACTTATAATTATACAATTATATTTACTTAAATACACAGACAGCTATGAGGGTATAAAGTTATAGTTTAAAGTTTAAATCAGCTGATAGTGTATGTAGATATTGTCCAACATCTGGCAATTTTTGCCAACATTTAATTCCTTACTGAAACATAACTGATTTGATAATATCTAAACTTGCTTAATATCATATTTATTACTTCAAAGAGTTTCTAATTTAAAGTCAGCAAAATGACTAAGCAAATGATATAGTAAGTTTTCCATGTAGTGGCTAACACAATTCGCCATTTTGTTGACTGTATTAATACATAGAAGCCATATTTGCTCAAGGGAAGCAGTATATAATTATAACACCAACATCTTCCGTAACATATATTCATACAAATGAATTTTCCTTCAAAATTATTAAAATAATAGTTACGAAAAATCTACCAGAATGAATGAGAAGTTAAGTTATCCGACACGAAATGTCATACTTTGTATGTAAGTATAGATGATTGCCTTTAGAAACAGGTTTAAACCACATATGATACGTTCTTGAACTACTCTTTCATCCAACAAATTTGTTGATAATTATTATAAACACTCATGCAGTAGCTTAACTATTTGAGTAGTTTTGAGTGCAATCTACCTGACTCTACCATCATGACGTCACGCCCAATTACCCACATTTGCTAAAGCATAACTATTTGTATCAGTCAATGGTGATTAAACTATCACAAATATACTCTCTATACTTTGCTAACGAATATTATCGCTACAGCTGTTAATATTAACATATTCAAATCTTTTGTTAGTCATCCATTGAGATTTACATCGGACATGAGGGATGACTGTATTAATTGCTAATTTATGTATTGCCACTATCTTTGCCAGGAATATTTATTTCCATTAATAATTAATCTACACATATGTATTATGGGGAATATTCCACCACATTATCATTTTGACGAATTTTTACAGAATACACAGTTTGTCTAACAATACTTACGTTTTCTGATTAAGACACCACACCACTTATAATTCTAGATAACTTTCATCATTAAATAGTAACAATGATTTATGCTAGTATTTTAGATTTTCATGCCAGCCACAGATCCTAATGTAAGGTATATTGGAGCCTAGAGGGAGATAATATCTACACTACTGTAAGATGATAAATGTTATTAAAACGGATCGAACAAGTACTATCTATTAAGGACTGATCGATTATAGAAGTGATACAGCTCCACACCAGCTGTACTACCTTTTATTATTGTATGTTAATTTTATTAAATATCTGAATATATTACAATGAATGAATTATCTTAATCTGTTATCTGCTCTATGGAAAATGCATTGATTCATGATTAGTCATAACTTCTATGAAGTATATATCTAATGTACTTAGTCCAGTCTTTACCCAAGCCTATTCAATGGGTGTAGTTATATATATCATGCCATACTTAATACACAGCCGTGTATGTCACCAAGTAGGCCAAAAAATAGGAGGCCGATTTACTTTTTCGTATTCTCTCGAAGGCGCTTATCAGCAACCTATTTTACCAGTTGCCGTCTGCTCCCCCACTATTTGGAAATTTAATGTATGCTTCTACCTATACCAAGGTTCCTCAACCTGTTATGATGACAACAAGTATGGCATACATACAGCCATAGTCTGTCAAATTTTGAGAAACCTTGACCTATAATAAAGTTATACACAATGATAAACTGTATAATTATATTAATTGTGCCATCTCTACCTATCTTGGGTACAACTAAATGATTATGCTAATTAGCACATCTTCTAGTGAAAGATGATTTCAAATCATTAACCATTAATTTATTAGTATTTTTGTCCAAATCATTCTTATCAAATACTATGTATTATTGTCTGCAAGGAATATTCAATACATAATTATTATTTTTAAGGCAATAACTTTAGGTGAAGAGTATTACTAATATTATTAGAATTGTGTGTAGATAAGTTCTATTGGAATTTGTCCGATGTGTTTATCATAATTCCAAGTGTAATTTGATTTTTCCAATCACAGATTTATTATACTTATGACATGTAGGCAGTT
Organism: Oopsacas minuta; assembly: GCA_024704765.1. Taxonomy (NCBI): domain Eukaryota; kingdom Metazoa; phylum Porifera; class Hexactinellida; order Lyssacinosida; family Leucopsacidae; genus Oopsacas; species Oopsacas minuta. Next base: position 27,227 of record JAKMXF010000009.1, on the reverse strand, counting down.
GCGATGCATAACTCTGTTAACGAAATTGTTACTCTCCTGTCTTTAATGTTTGAAATCTTTATTTATCTTCTACTAATTGGTTAGTCTCTGAATATTGATAATTTTTGTTTAACTCGATATAATTGTGATATCTCTACAGCAATACAACAATACATTAACCTTATAACTTGTGTAATACGCCACTAATTGAATAAGTCACTTTATAATTTAGAAATCAAGTTGCTGTTAAAACCAATTAACAAGTAATAAGTTATTGTTTGTTTTCAAAAGTGTAATCCAAGGAGAGTAAATTGATTCATTCAATATATAATTACTTTACTATAGTGCAGCCGAGTAATCATGTACTTCTTTTCAAGTTTGTCTGATGTGAATTTGTTATACAGCAATTATGCTGCCCAATGGGAAAATGGTCAATTCTTTTTCAAACGATATATAGTAGATACTTACCATAGGCGTAGAGTTAGCCAACTTGGGTGGGGGGTACACTGCTCATAAGTAGGGGGCCTCCCCGCTATTCAACTCTCGGGATGCGGAACATAGATTACATTTAAAGAAAATTGAAAGTGAGATTGTTATATGCATGTTTCATGTTTTACTTCATACTTATCAACACACTTGTTTTTATAAGGAAATCTAGTTCAAACTTTAGGTTAAAGTCCTTGTTTGTTATTGGTTCTCTCAATTTTCCCATAAGTTTCTCCTTGGTTCCTTATTTCTTGTGCTACAAATATCCGTTCATATGACAGTACTGGATATCGATTTTGTCTATTATATAATTTACCCATTGGCTGACTGCCGAGTATCGGCCACCTATTTTTCGGGGCAAATGCGTTTATTACACACCTATGATACATACTACCAGGATGCCAAACTTTTTCGCAACGTCATCAAAATATTGAGAAATTTAAATATATAAAGTCTCTATAAAAGCAATATTCTATATTATTAAATCTCAACTATCTCGGACAGATTTGATTTCCCAAGGGTTCGAGATACATATAGAGTGGCGGATCCAGGATTATTCTCAGGGGGTTGAGCTTGAGCATTGCAAGTACATTAGGATTTAAGGATAGGTATCTGGATCCGCCCCTGCAGATATTTGTTATATACGTATTAGGTTGCATCAGTTCCCCTTTGTGTCTAAAAACTTAGTACTTTTTAAGTTATCTATGCTTGTATAGATTCATCATGCAAAATTTCAAGGAAATCCATGGAGATTTAGTGGTACCGCAATATATTTTGGTAAATCTGCTTGTTTTTAATGCTTTTTGTCCGGTTTTCTTCCAATTTTCGGGTCTAAATGGCCTGATCCCGATGTGGCCCTATTAAGCGTAGCATACCGTATATTCTTTACATAATTAATTAGTCTGTTCCATTTTCTAAATACTATCTTAGCTTGTAATTAATCAACTGAGCATGCTAGCTCATGGAGCCTACAACAAGTGCAGCACATATATTACAACAGAGCGACGAGCTAGATAAGTTGACTAAGGAATTGGAGAAATGCAGGGCTGATAAGGAGTTTGTGTGGGGACTATGGAAGAAACTCCAGAAGAATAATCCTGATCTTAACGCTGCTATAGAGATGGTAGTACAACGTGAGAAGATCAATCACCAGCAGAGACTAGACCATCTACTCGCATACGGACAAGAGAAAGAGAATGAGTTCGATAAACTGAGTGAAGAGATACAGCAGTTGAATAAGAGTCTTGAGGAGGAGAGAGAAGAGAGAAATAGATTGCAGTCTGTGAACCAGCAGCTTACCTCTGAATTAGCTACAGCTGTAGCTGATCTGTCTACAGCTAATAGCAGTATACCAGGATATCAGGAGATGGAGAAGATGTACATTTGTCTTAAGGAGAGGAATAATAGGGTTGAGACAGAGTTTGGAGTTTTACAACAACAATTCAGTACTCAAGAACATATATACAAGGAACAAATCAATGAAATGACAGATAAGATGCGTAGTCTGGCGCTGGAGAATAGCAGTCTGTCATCTCATGTTCTTGCTGGAGAAACTAGAAGGAGAAATATGCAAGAGGAATTGAATGAATTCGGTAAACAGCTGAAAGAAGTTAATGAGGAGTGTAATCAGAGAGTAGATGCTACTCGTGAATTGGATGAGTTACTCAGCTGTAACAGAGATAAATTAGAACAGAGGGAAGTAGAGTTAGAGAGGGTTAATAGAGAGAATGAAGATATGAGAAGTCAGTTAAAGGAGTGTGTGGTTGAGGGAGAGAGACATAAGTTGTGTAACAATGAGACCCGATCACTTGTCAAACATCTGGGAGATAATCTCAAAAAGAAAGAAGAGGATTTGAAAAATACTAAATCTCTCAATGAACTGCTAAATAACAAGGTTATGGAGCTGGAACGCGAAAATACTCACCTTAAGGAGCATATGAAAGAGCTAGAGATCTTCAAACTAAATATTACACAGATGCAACATTGTGAAACTGATACTCAAACAACTCGTGACCTACTCTCTCTGGGTTCTGACATGAGTTCAGAGGTTGTAGTACAATTGCTAGAGAGTAAAACTCTTGAATTCAACCAGCTCAAGATATCACACGACAGACGTCTGGCTCGGTATAAAGAGTTACAAACTGCTCATAAACTGCTGAAAGATCAGCTGAGCACATATGCACCTGATTCAATGCTATCTGTACAGAAGCAGAATGACGTAGAAGAGAGAGCACTGAATGAGAGGGTTCCTGTAGATTCAACACTAACTATCACTTATGAGACACATGCAAAGGTTAGTGAGTAATTATATTAAATAGCACTTACATTGAAGGTTGAATTATTCATAGGTTCTTGCATGCTATTTAAACGCTAAACCTTGTCAAACTTTATGTAATCACGCCAACCCTATATACAGTATTCCCATGCCAAGATGAATAACTTGACTGGTCTACTCAGTACAATTGTATCCCATTATTACTTAGAAACAGAGTACACAATATGCTTATTGATAACATCGCTAATTACTAATACAATTGATATCGGAAGTATGTAGGAGGGATTGTCATATTTACTACCAAATGAACTTTTCGATTTTAAAACTATTTATCTATCTAATTATGTAATAAGCTATAGTTTAATATCCGTATTATTTCTTTGATATATTATATATTCAAATTTGTCTTGCCAGTATACCTACGGGTCACATGTCCACGTCCGTATTTTTTCTATCTTTATAAATTGTCCCCATAGATAGTATTTATATTACTTTGATGTTCAAAAGACCTCCCATTTCTTGTGTTCACATTTATCGCTATTACTACACGAAGTCTTACATCAAAACATTTGGTACTCCATTCCCCTTACATAAATAAAATTCAAAGAGAGTTCACTCTTGTAAATCTACGCAATGTAAATTAGTTAAAATATATTTCCTAATATTAGTCTGCTATCTTTACATTCTGTAATTCTAGATTCTAATTCTTTAGTTTTTAATAAGCTTATGATCTATCCTTTGAGATTATTAGGGAAATTATATTTGTTGATTACTCAACGAATGATGACTCATAACGCCAGCTAAAACTATTTGGAGAATGTTCACAATAAGAGTCCCTGACTGTAGTTACATTAATCAACGCTAGATCGCTTTCGTTCCACCTGAGTGAGTTAATACATTTCCTTGTTATACACGTATATAATCATAAATTAGACCTTACTTTTCACATCATTTGAGGACTGAAGCCCAACTGCTCATAATGAAATCCAACAATGTAGATTTCTTAAGTGTTCAGCTTAATACATAAGTAGTACATAAATACATAAGAATTGCGAGGACAAGATCAAAGTTATATGATCAAAATAGGATTAATCTTGTGTAATACTTAGGATTACTCTTGTTATGTATACCATTATGGTGTTAGTTAATAACATTTTAATAGTTTGAGCAGGTGACACACAGCTGAGGAGGTTAAATATGCTTACCGAAAATATTTGAAATCTGCAAAATACAAATAATTGCCTATTATACATTTATATTTATTCATATCGTGAAAACATCTGAGACAATGTTGGTTGAATAGTTCGGCTCAGATTTGGATGATAGCAAGGATTAAACCAGGAATAAATAAGTTACAGTGGAGTTCGCCTCTTCGTATTTTGCATCAATTTCCTTTGCTAATTGAGAACTACGTATTACCATACAGAATGTACTATGAAAACGTTACAATGGGCGTTACTTGAATCATTCAAATTCAGTACATACTACTCATATATACTGAACACTCAACATGGTAAAAGTTGAGTTATAGTAATATATAACTAGTTGGTTACCATATGTTGGAAAGATTGAACCCATTTAGTGCGAAAGCCTGTATATTCATTATTAAGACTAGACATGTCATAACTGTTAATATATACTGTCGTCATTCTTAAAACTCATTTTGTCATTTCTATTGTATAAACAATTTTTGTACTCTCATTATTATTATTATTATTATTATTATTATTATTATTATTATTATTATTATTATTATTATTATTATTATTATTAAGGTCATAATTATTCATACCCATAAGAGACGGTCAGATTGATCAGGTTTAAATTGATGTTAGGTTGATTAAGTTTAACCCGATGAATTACAAATATTAAACACTGTATAGTTTGTATTTTATTATCATCGCCAGCTTTTGTGAGGTTACTTCGGTTAGTGCAGTATATTGTTAACATATTAAACAATTCAAATATGAATGTGCCAGGCTTATAGACTGCTCTGTTGCTTATAGAGTAGTATACTCGATAGCTAAATTCTAAATGCATTTGGTCGCTACGCGACTTGGTATGCTCGGTAATTCGTACCTCGAGTGTATAAAATAACAGAAATTTTAAGATTTTGTTATCCATGGTCCATCCAAATAGTGTTTAATGGCCTTCTGTAGTGACACTGGGGCTACTACGTGACTTTTGGTTAGTAGTCTGCGCACTTCGTGTCACGAGTATTATGAAATTCTCAAAATATCGAAATTCGGGGAATTTTGACTTTTTCGTACAGTCATGATGATCCCATGATGAGTTTGCATTTGGCCAAAATCATGAACATGTGGCATATTACCTGTGATTCAATTTCAACCATCTAACATGCATATTGGCTGAGCAGTGGCAAATAATGTGATTTTTCGGAAATCCAAATGGGTGACAATGACATCATTATTTCGTCATAGGTTTGGACTTTCGCTCAAGACTCGAACCTGTCCGAGCCAGGCCCAAAATACCCCTGTATGCCGAAAATCAGCCCTGGGAGTCTTCCAGTTTCTTCAATCAATTCCGAACATACAAACATATAATTAATTATACCTATCAAATGTAAAATGAACCTATTTCAAATGTTGATTGTATAAAATGAACATTTTGGAATTTGTTCACGTCATATAATCGACAGATAGATTTTCGAATTTGGAAAAATTTATTTTATGTTTATAGTATTTTGAGCATATTAACTTTCATTTATCGGCTTTGAACGTTGCTCTTCTAATATTGAAACATTTCACATCTCCCAACTTTCCTCTGATTTCATTTAATTGTATGGAAAAATCTATTTCAAATTATAATCGCAGATATTTGAGATTACTACTACACTAATTCCATACTAGAGAAATTTGTAGCTGAATAAATCTAACCATTCAGCATTCTAATATATAAAACAAATTATATACTGAATCAATCGTGGTTTTTGCACATCCGGTTTTGGAAGTTTATGACAACATATTCTCCACTTCGATAGCATTGGCACTTCTTACGGTTACAATTTTCTTTACAGTCACATCTGAGCATGCCTTGCCCGACCATCATTAATACAATTCGCATCGTCGCTCTAATTCCACATCTCGGAAAATCTCTCCAATTTTCTAAAGTTGATTGTAACCCCATTGTAACCGGTGTTAGATTTAGATAGGTAGATGATTCACTTAGATAGTAGATATTGTACGACTCCCCGACCTATATTTCTCAAATGAAGAATCTTTTCCAGAGATTTTTCAACAACAATTAATGGGCATTAGTTAGGTCAGTCCTGGCCCGGTCAATATATTAATTGGAGGTAACAAAAAGTATACTGATCATGATCCATTCAGTTAATTAAACCTCTGTTCTGAGGTCCACGATTTTCTAATCAGCTCAAAATATATTCCTCAATTTCAGGTCTTTTCCCCTAAATTTTGCTGCATTTTCACACCTCGTTTCTCAGCGACCACAAAATGTGACTAACATCTCTATTCGATAATGAAATGTATTTTGACAGGTGGTTTGGAAATACCTGCTTACCAAAGAGTTAATGTTATTTCTGAGATATGGGTCCAGGCCTTATTTTAACTGATTTAGAAGGTAGAAATCCAAATTTTTTTTTGTCGTAGTTGTTATAATAATCATCTCTCTCCATGCTCCAGTACATGAGGGATTTACTATGATTAGAAGATCCCAGCGTCATTGTTATGAGAGATGTTGGCAATTACCAAATATGACTTAACTTTTTACCTCATTAATAATTAAAATTCAGATAATTATTAACTTCTTTGCTGACTAATACTTAATTATAATAATTCCTTGAATGTCAACAATTTGCCATGTCTGGAATATTCCAGAATATGTTAGATTTATTTTACATCCAATATACAGTGCCGGTCAAAAAGAATTGCTCAGAATAAATTTACCCCAATTTCTTATATCTATGACTGATTTTAACTATAATGCTTTATTATAATCAAGTAAATTGTTGTTAGTATTTAGTAGAACTTCCTCTTGCTTGAATTACGGCTTTACATCTTTGCGGCAACTCTCAATTAGAGTATGGAGCCTGTTAATGTCGATGCTATCCCAAGTGCTTAATATGGCATTCCACAACTCTGAGTGGGTTGGATGGGCTTTTCTCTTGAATTCTGAGGGAAATGTGATCCCAAACATTCTCAATCGGATTTAGATCAGGTGACTGAGCAGGCCAATTCATAACCTCTATTTTTTGCTCACCAAACCATTGCTTAGTACCCTTTGACCTATGGCATGGGGCGTTGTCTTGCTGAAAGGTCCATCCAGAGTGTAGAGAATGCAAATCAACGCTTGGGATTAGTGCATTTTCCAATATATCAATGTAGGAATTGTCTTAAGGTTCCCAGATACTTTCCACAAGAGTCCTACGCCACTCCAGCAAAACCATCCCCAAACCATGATGTCACCTCCACCAAACTTGCAAGTTTTTGAAGACACCTCCCTGAGAACTCCTCCCCTTTCATCCTCCTGATGTAGGCTCTCCCGTCATTAGTATACAGTAGGAACCTAGATTCGTCACTGAACACCACTCTTGCCCATTCTTCAGTATTCCAACACTTGTGCGATCTTGTGAAGGAAAGTCGGTCTCTTTTGTGCTTGATAGTAAGGCGGGGCTTCCTTCGCGGTTTCGTCCGAACAGTCCAGCCCCTCGTAACCTTCTCTGAACTGTTGAAGTGGAAAGTTTTATCGAATATTCTGATAACACTTCAGCTTTGATCTGAATAGCAGTCTTAAATCGATCCTTTTTGCATTTTCTGACCAATAAATTGTCTTGCCTTTTGGTTGTGACACGAGGCCTACCCGGAATAGCGAGGTTTCTTACCGTACCAGTCAGCCTGTGTTTCTTAAGGATCTCGGCTACACTTTTTTGGCTACACCCAACCATTTTAGCTACCTCCCTCTGAGTATGGCCACTTTCTGAAAGTAGTATCAGGTTGGCTCGATTTTCAATGGAAATTCGGGGTTAAGAAGGCATTGAAAATTCGATAAAAACAGATAAATTGGAAAAAAAAAAGGAATACAAAATAAAAACTGCAAGTTGTGCAAATATAATGAGTGGATTAGCTGTGTGGTGTGTTATTTTCAAAATACATATGGCTGAGTATGGTTTCGCAAGAATTCAACTATCTGGTCAGTGTATACAATTTGACATTTACTATACTGTATACATTCATCTTGAGCAATTCTTTTTGACCGACACTGTATGTACAGGGGGAAATATATGCAAATTATTCTATAGAGATAATATAAATCAGACTTCACTTAATCTGACTGATAATATAATTGCATATGTAGAAATAAGGATTACAGAGAATTTTTTGTGAGAATTTTAGATGTATCGCTTACAATGTTTACCTTTACTACGTATATTATTTATTTCTTGATTTAAATCATACTATTTATAATAAATTAGCGGAATGGCAGCTCCTAACTCTACCAACTTCTCCTCCACTATCTCTGGTCTATCAACAGACTTCTACGAAATAACAATGTGTTATTCTTATTGGAAACATGATAGACATGAAGATGAAGCTGTATTTGAGATATCTTTCCGGAAATATCCTTACAAAGGAAACTTCGCTATATTCACAGGATTGGTAGAGTGCTTAGACTTCATATCTAGCTTTTCTTTCCAAAAAGATGACATTGATTATCTAAAACGAGTAATGCCTCCTTACATTGAAAATGAATTCTTTTCCTATCTCCAGTCTCTCAATACTGCAGCTCTGAATCTATTCTTCGTACCAGAGGGTACTCTAATACACCCCCGAGTACCAATAGGGATAATACGCGGCCCCTTAGGGCTAATTCAGCTTTTAGAAACTTCTGTTATAAATGCTATAGACTACTCTACATTGGTAAGCACGAAGGCTTCTCGTATCAGATTACGCTGTCCTGACAAGAGACTGATTGAAGGAGGTTACCGAAGAGCCCCGGGGCCTAACGGAGGTCTCACTGCCTCTCGTGCTGCCTACCTTGGAGGATTTGACTCTACTTCTAACCTGCTAGCTGGTAAGCTATATAATATCCCTACCAGAGGCACTATGTCCCATGCTTACATCAGTGCACACACTGGTATGGATATTAGCTCTGTAGAGAGATGTCTCCTCATCTCTAAGGACTCTCCTCAGCAGGTACACCTGGTTAACAGGAGTATGTTCTATCTGGATAAGATTAAGTCTGTGTGTGGTCTGCTACCTAACAGTAAGACTAATTTTAGTGAACTTCTATCGTTTATAGCATTCTCTTATTCCTTTCCTTCCTCCTTTCTACCTGTTATTGATACTTATAACGTTAATCACTCCGGTCTGCCTAACTTCCTGGCGGTGTGTCTTGCTCTAGCAGAGGCTGGCTATAGAGCTGTAGGAGTTAGAATAGATTCTGGTGACCTGTTCACTTTAGCTGAACACATTCGTGATGTGTTCACAAAAACAGCAGTTCTGTTTCAAATATCCTGGGTGAGAACCCTGATGGTAGTAGCTAGTGGAGATCTTGAAGAGGAGGCTATTAAGAGTCTGGAGGACCGTAAGACTAACATAGGGGCATATTTAGTGGGTACACGTCTCGTACACACAGAGGGACAATGTGGACTCGGTATTGTGTTTAAGCTTGTTCAGAAAGGACCTCAGCCCTGCTTCAAACGTTCTGAAACCATGGATAAGTCTGTCATACCAGGCGAGAAGTCTGTATACAGACTCACGTTCTCTACTGGACTAGGAACAGCTGATTATCTCTGTCTCCCTCAAGAAGCCCGCCCCAGTATACGTACACCTCTACCCTGTGTCCGTCTACCTAACTGTGAAGAGGTACAAGTTGTACCCTTTGAAGTAACCAACCTCCTAAAGCGGTTCATGCCTCAAGCATACGGTCTCCCTGCTCCTAAACTAACGAGGGATCAGATAACAATGAATCTCTCTGTCGTAGAGAATAACATACACCAGACTCTATTGAGTCCTGCTCTATTCGCACTCACCAGGAAAATGACTGATGAAGTTAATGCATTAGAACTCCGTTACAGTAGAGATATTATTAAGAATATTGGGTCTCTATCCCCGCCCGTATACAATAACATACTGTTTGACCCAGAAGATTAACTCTAACTCTCGTATACTACACCCAATACAAATTGTTTAGCTCCACTCGAATTAGGTTGTTTATTCGTTTTCCATTGAAATTGCATTATAATTGATAATTCCATTACTTCTAACATTTTGAAATTGTCCCTATGTCTCTTCCTATACTATTTAATATTGTACTAGTGTCTTTATGTTATATTGCGAATCAATTGAATAGAGAAAATTAAATTATTATATTTGCTTTGTTACTGTGAAAAGCTGGTTAGGATAATTCTAAAGATACTGTTAATAGATACGTAGACTTACATTCATAAGTACTGTTTTGTAATAGTCAAACCTCCGTAATAAACACCTTCGGCATTCGGGACCAAAAAATATTGTCACTATTTGAGGTGTTCACAAACGGAGGTATTTATATCATTTATACAGCAGACCCGCCGCGGCAGAAGCAAATTTATTGGTCTTGCCATAACCTGTCCTGTAATATACGGTATATAGATTTTCTATTCTTGTACTAATTGATCCGAAAGAAATTCGGATAAGACTTACTAACATCCCGAGGGGGTAGGTCATATCCGAGTTTACTGCATAGAATACGTAATAATTTGTCGTTATGTCTTCAGGTACAGGAGAACTACAAGTTATCTCAAGAAGAGAATGCTAGGCTTACTGAGACTATAACATCTTTAGAAGAGAGTATAGATCAGCTGAGATGTGATAAACTCCACATAGAAAGTGTAGTCAGTGAGCTAATGTATTCTGTAGAGCAAGACAGAGCTAGCATTATAGCTAGACTAGCTAGTCTACACACTATCAATAGTGATTCTGACATATCTAGTAGTGAGGGTAGTCCCCTGGAGAGGAAGTATTCTCTTGAGCTAAAGATAGAAGAGTTAGAAGAATGTTTATTAGATCTGGAGAGAGGGCGTAAGGAATGGGCTAATGAGCATCAGAAACTAGTCAATGCGTATAATCAGTTATCTGCTAGGTTACAGGAGTGTGAGATGGAAATAGTTCGGAAAGATAAAATTATCATTGAGAGAGAAAATGATATAAATACTATGTTAAGAGAACCTACATACACTACTCACGTGTGTCAGACAGATACACTAAATTACTCAACTCGCTCTATCTCATCACAAACTATACAACAGCTGGTTAAGCAGTATCCGCCATTAAGACACGTCAGTACACAAACTACACTACTTACTACAACTCATACGCCTAGCAAACTGAAGAACTCTAGTGAAGTTAGGAGTCTACAGAAACGTATAGCCTCCCTCAACAGACAGGTAGAAGTAGTGACTGATACAAGATCTCATCTTAAGTCCTGTCTGGAAGATGAACAAGAGAGAGTATCTGTATTAGAAACACAGCTATCTGAGAATATATACAAACTGAAGGTTTCTCAAGCTGAGTACAACTCCCTTACCTCAGAAGTTCTTATACTGAGGCAAGCTAATACTACACTACAGGAGACTATACAGTCAGGACTAGAGGATAAGGAGTCAGAGAATAGTGCTATCTTCTCCAGATTAGAAGCACGTCTTAAATCATCTAGTGATGAGTGTTCCAGACAAGCTAGTACACTATACAGACTGAATAGAGACCTGCAGGAGAAGAAATCTCAGCTGGACTCTATGACAGAGTCTGGTCTTAGAAAGGATAAAGAGTACAAACAGAATTTAGCACAGAAGAGACATTTGTTAGAAGATATGAGAGAACAAACTCAAAAGATGAAATCTACTATACAATCCAATGAAGAGCTAATTAGAAAGCAGACTACTGAGATTAGAAGACTCACTGATGCTAATTCTAGCATTAACAACAAATCTGGACTAATTAAGGAGCAGCTAGCACGAGCATATGAGGAGAGAGATAGTTGTACACATGAATTGGAACAAGCAAATATAGCTCTATTATCACATACTCAGCAGCTTAATCAATCTCAGACTGAGTGCAGTAGGAAGCTTCAGCTACTGAGAGCAGCTAAGACACAGATAGACCATCTATCTGACCTATTCGGGGGAGAAGACAACACAGACTTAGAAGAACAGCTTGCTTACGTCACGACATCTGTTGATGAGTATAAACGAACTATTATTTGTATCAGTGAGCTAGTCTGGTGTAAGAAATACAATAAATCTGGAAGTGGACATGAGAGAGATATTCTGTCTCTATCTGCTCAGGAAATGCTTGAAGTAGCTAAGCAGGGAGCTACTACTGTATCACCTGTTTGGAAGGAATCTAATCTATACGTTCAGATTGTATCTTTGCTAGAAAAACCTCCCCCGTTTGCACTGAGAATTGTTGAACTCATTATTCGTATTTTAGACTTGTAACAGTATCACATTATTAACGATCCGTATACTATACATAATCTGTTGCTTTTTGACTCTTCCGGCTACTTAGGTGGGGAATATACGTAATAATATTTGTCATCGAATTAAATAATTCACTCGATTTTCTTAGTATCATTACTAGCCTCCAGGATCGATCTGAAACTAATTAGCACAAAAAGGTAGCTTTGTATCCCATTGTTTATTTGCACTCGGTGACTTTCGCCTCCAAAAATACCTAACATCTAGAATGACAGACCCTTGGCATAGGCGTAGCTATTGGGTTGCTAGCAACCCATGGGCAATTATTAGTGAGGATGCTATTAATTTCTAATTGGGGTTGCTTATAGTAAAATATTTGGAATTCTTTGGGATCAAAAGATTATTATGGGCCTGAAATTGCAACTAGTATTAATAATTGAGATTTTGTTAGGTTAAAGTCTTTCTGGTTTTGATTCAGTGTGTTAGACCTGTAAATTATACATTGTAATAACCGTTATACTTACAAACACACATTTCATACCTACAAATCATAGGGGTACATCATATATCCACACAGGTACCCCAAAAGAGGAGATGTTAGATACGGCTCTGCCCTTCCAGCCTAATTTGAAGTTGAGTACAAATATTTTACTTATCGCTGTCTAGATATTTTCCCGATGCGATAACTGCATGAAAATATTAAAGCTATTGAATATAAGAAGGAGAGATGAAAGTTGAGAGAAAATTGGATTATTTACTCATTTGAATACAGTCATTTGTAGGAAACTAAAATAATTCTATGTTTAGAATCCATATCAACTCCTCTATTCTCATTTTCTCTCATCTCAAACTTGTGTAGCAAATCTCTGTTAGAGTATATGTTCACATAATTAAACGATAAGTCTGGTAAAATAATGTTCTTCAATTCTTCATCCGGACAGAAATTGTAAGGATTAACCAATAAACCAATAATCTTCCTTGTCAGAGCGTGACAATAATCGTAGACATGAATAGCGTAATAATCGAAACATGTGGACACGAAGATTTCCGATGAGGTCAACTTGATGTCTTGTGGTGTTAGGATTGCAGATATAAATGAATTGAAAGTTAGATTCAAATTCAAACATTGAACTATATTATTGCAACTTTCACAAATGTATATCTATTTGATGCAGCAACTCCTGTTGGGAAATCAAATTCCAATTAATTCTTCCCTAAACTTCCTATAGAATAATGAATTTACCTCTGTGGAGTAAAGCTTGAGAGAACGAGCAAAATACTGTGTTACATCACGTTGTTGAGACTAATACAAATCCAACATGGCCTATGCATTCATTGATTTAACATGAACGAGTATTTTAAAGATTCATCATATACTTGAATCCGATCATTATCAGCATCACGAATATACACATCATTTGTTTCAGAGTGAATTGCGATTGACTCAGGGCTATTAAACACTCCAAGAGTTGTAGAAAACTATTCAGAGTATGTACCAGTTGCTATAACCGGGAATAACTTATTATTGTAGACTATCATTTGATCTTCCTTCAATTGTATTTTCTGATAAATTTGGGCTTGCCATTTATATTAAATATTGTATGTATCAGCATATATAGTTAATGGGTAGAATTAACAGTGTTGTGCTATCTGATAAGTGATAACCAATATTCGATTGTAGATTTTACATGCCAGGGACCAAACTTTCTAAATCTTGAATGAATCCCTTCCCTCTTTTCGACAATAATACTTGGTGACCTTGCCCAAATAGCTTGTAAGATATCCTGTCTATTCGTATCGGATCTTACAGATCGTGAGAAGAACTGTCCTAATAATTGAGTGAGTCAAAACAGAATTTCTCCGAGCATGTCATTCTGTAATTAATCTACACTGGTACAGTGTGTCAAGATGAAATTGATACTATGTTTTAACCTAAGTTTCTAAAAGATAATCATCACAAGCCTCGACATACGAGTAGATTTATTACAACGTGTCTATAGGCTAATATTTGATTAAAGCCATTACTCTGGATCAATAACTTCTGAGGTTTGGCATAGATTGCCAATAAGGTCTCAAAAATTCGAGTTCTATAGAATCCCAAATAGAGAGAAGGGTTTCTTCATGTCGACTAAGATTATGAGGAGGGTTCAAATCGATCTGTTGTTTGATCCAAGACCCAAATTTCGATCGGGTTTAGATCTGGGCCACAAGCAGGCCATTCTATACGAAATATATCATGACTTTCACGGAATGTCTTAGCAGCCTTTGACGTGTGCTTTGGATCGTTATCTTCCTGAAAGACCCACCCTTCAGAGTACAATACCTGAGCTTGTGTAATCAGGCACTCGCTTAGGATGTTCGTATATAATTCTCCGGTGAGGTTCTGCCTAAAAACCTTAAAAAAAAGGCTCATGAGCAGAAATTGCTCGCCAAACATGTAATTTTACACTATGTTTGTTGCTTAGCTGGACCGCTTGTTGGCCCCCTTTGCACCACAGCCTTATTCCGCCACAGCTAGCCAAATTGACATCTCATCGCTAAAAACAACTCGCTCAGTCAGTTTGATTGTTATTCTTAGCCCACAATACTCATTGTTATTTGTGTCGATCCGTTAGCATATGAATACTCCTTGCAACATTGTGGGTGTACCCTCTCCTCTGTAATTCCTTCCTGACCGTCTCATGGGATAAAATTTTCTGACGAAAATGATTGAATTGCCTGGCTAATTTTCGTATGGACATCTTGCGATTCTGATTTGCCAGGCTTACAAGAGATCTAGCACGTTCACATGTAATATTCTCTATTTTCCGGTTCCTGATTTCCTCTGTATATCACCGCCCTGACGAAATTAGGCTAATATGCGGAAAACAGTGCTCCTCGGGATAGCTGTTCGCTGATGTATTTCGCTACCACTTGTAACCCTCACCTCGAAAAATTTATGGATGAGGTCTCTTCGTTCTAACTCCACTATACTGATTACGTATTTCGACACTAAAAGACAAATATGAGCCTAAAACTGATATTGGAGCGGTCTATGGGAATATAGCAGATATTTCGGGAATGTATATGCTAAGTGACAGACTGATAGGTTATTCGTATATTCTAGAATCAATGCACTAATGGTAACTAGATATCCATGTAAAATGAATCAGAAAACAAATGCGCTTCATATCTAACCATAGCAAATGAAAAATTCTGACAATATACACAATTACACGAAAGTCTCTTGACAGACTGTATATAGCACAAAGTTTCAAGAAAAATAGTGAATGAATCATTCAAAGTTGATGAGTGTCAGACTTGAATATTTTAGAATTCAAAGCACGATTGAAGTAAGAAATCGTCACCAAATTCAAGAAACGCCGGAATGGGAGACTAAATTTAAATACTAAATATACTCGGCTTGAGAAACTTAAGCAAATGTTTGGAGAATAGAAGCTTTTTCATGTCTACTTAGACCTGACTTTTATAAAACAAAACCCAGGCCATATGACTCTGATGATACCACATCCATCTTGAAGACATACCTGTGTATGATTGTATGCTTCTGACCTGTAAACATCTGACAAGATGCATAATTATTCTCTCAAGTCCCAGCATCAGGACTACTTGAGAGAATAATTGTGCTTTCTTGTCGAATATTACTTAGCTAGAAGCATACAGTCATCTACAAGTATGTCTTCTCGAAGTCTATCTATAGTCAATATAAACTCAAAAGACCAATACAATTAGTCTCGGTTTCTCACAAAAATAGAGGTTTCTAAATACCTAGAATGGTTAGCTCCATATGTGAAAGCAAGAAATTGTTGAAGTAAACAATTAGGGGAAGTTAGTGAGAAGCGGAATTGATTATACAAGAATCAACCTCAGTAAGTCTGTGGAAGGAAGGAATTGGAAATAAACAAGTTTTCAATCCAGGTAGTGTTACAATAGATAACAAATCAAGGAATATATTGTAAATATGTAATCACTATGTTAAAGTATTTGACAGTACTGTTAAGTATTATTCAGATTTGGAGACAGTGGAGGTAAAGGAAAGATGAACTACCCAAGAGGTTCAAGTATTTCTGGGATTTGAGTTCGTATTTCTCAAATTACCACTGTATCCTGAACTATCAACTAGATCGAATGTTGATACATGGAAATGGAGGGCTTGAATTTAACTATCCTCAAGGTCTAACAATAGATGATTCTAATGAAGATATCATTTTATCAGTGACTGTAATAGCAATCGTGTGTTCAAATACTTACCAGAGATTTCTGTTACAAAAGTAAATTTGTGTAGATACACTCAAACAGCCTCTAGATGTAAAACTCTTTAAATAATGCATTTATGAATCAAATAGCTATGTCTATCTCTTTCGTAACTTATACTCCAGTCATGAGTCCTAGAAAATATCATTTCACAAGTAGAGGAAATCAAGTCATTTATCCATGGTCTCTCTTTATTGACAATTTTATGACTTCATTCTGATATATTTTCTGACGTTATCTCTATCTTCAACCCTGAATTCAGATTTGTTCACAAGATTCCTGTGTTTAAAATCCATCTGCAGTTACAGTAGACAATCAGAATAGAGTTATAGTAGTGCGTTAAAACTGTTACAGATATTGTTCTCTATTTTCTGTGTGTGAATATTTGTTTGTTTGTCTCTACGTATATTTTTTCATGAATTTCCGTTCAATACTGGGAGTTTAATTGAGTATTCTATATAGTTTAGTCGGCATAGTAAAATCCTGTAGGAAACTGTATTAGGATCAGAGGTCCCGGATTAATTCGGATCCTAATTCAGTCCATAACTATCGATTCCATTTCCAGTCCATAACCATAATCTTTCCGAATTTCAAATCCATAACTACGTAGTCGGCACAGTAAAATCCACATGTAGATGGTAGATATATGACTTGTTAACAAATCGTAAACCTTCTATACTCTTTCTCTATTAGCATCATTTAACATATTTCGGATTCCGCAACCTGTGGTCCGCGGGTAAAAAAGGCTGCGAACCACTGCCCTATAGAACCCATTATGGATTTTGGAATCAAAATTTGGATTATTGAAAATTTATGGATATGAATGTTTTATGGATATGAATATTTTATGTATATGGCTTTTTTATAGATTTTATGGATTTAAGGATTATGGATATGGTATTTTTATGGATTTATGGATTTGATCTGTGATTCCAATTCCATAAAAAGATGGAATGGATTTAAAATCCATCACACCTATAATCCATTATCCATCCGACAACTCTGATTAGGGTTCAATAATTATAGATTCCATCTCCGCCTCCCCCAGCACCCCCAGGCTCCCTCATGTATATAATTTATATAGTATTTGATTTCTTCCTACTAATGTATCTTTTCTCAGAATATTCCACAAACTTCGTACGTATTAATGCCCCGTGTGTGTGTCTTGAAAAATATTTCAGAAATTTTGTTAACAATCCTTTGGGAGGGGGAGTTTTTTACTTAGAATAGTTAGAGCTGTTGTATGAGGATTCAACTATTTCTATTATAATAACCATGGATATTCACAACCATGCGGGTTTAACTAAGTTCTATTTATGGCTTCATAATTGTATACTTCCTACTACACATCAATAATTATACAAACTATTCTTTTATTATCAACAAACACAAACTGTTTCCTATTTTACATATAATCTTTCCCTTAATAAATGCTACGGGATCTGAACAAAAACCATAAGCACAACGAGTGTTTAAGGCAATACAACAAACTGATTTCTTATGTTCAATATATTTTAAAATCAAGTTGTTTTATGAACACAGTATGCTTTTCTCCCGTAGAGTATTATAATCCAAGAAAATATATATACATAATTATTGATGTGTAATAGGAAGTATACAGTTATGAAGCCATAAATAGAAGGTAGTTAAACCCTCATGGTTGTTATAATAAAAATAGTTGAATCCTCATACAACAGAGCAACAATTTACTGCTGAATAAGGCATTCCACAATATGTAAAATATGTTGATTATGTAAAATCGACGAGTTGACCTAATCAACATGACATAATTACTATACTACTTACTAGGTTGAAAATAGTGATAATATCGGATAAAGTGAGAATTTGGCCTAAATCTGTCCCACAAAGGTACACTATCTTTACTATATCCAATATCTACGATACTTCTAGGCCTAGTACACGAATACTACATAATTGAATCAGTAGGCATTTTAAGAAGCTATTGGACGATTGCTAATCTCAAAAAATCAAGAGTTCGTGCACTGTTATGACAAAAATGGATGGATGTGATTATATGAAGTTAGCAGCAGGTTCAGCAGCGAAAAGCGAGCACCACTTTGACTCTCATAACTTTATAACCCCTCAACAGATTATCCTGAAATTTCATTTACAACTAGATCTCGAGTATAGCTTTCCGTCATTTTAATTATTAACACTTAACACTAAAAACCACGTGACAGTGACTTTGTATAAGTGATTGGTCATTTTGCAAAGTCATTGTCACGTGGTTTTTAGTACTGTTATGAAAGTCAAAGTGGTGCTCGCTTTTCGTTGCTGAACCTACTGCCAACTTCACATCCATCAAAAATGGTCCCTTTTATGGTTATTATCAAATATTTAACCATGGATGGTGGATTTCGTAAATCTGTTTGAATGTTGTTCTAAGGTATTTTGAGGCATTCCTCTCTTTGTTGGATTGGTATTTCCCCTAGATTAGTGACACTGACTCTACATTCTTGTATGTTAAATCCTGAGTGTCCCCCCTTGCCAAATGTCTGGATGAAACACTGGTTTAGTATTCACAATTTTGAAGACTTCTGTAAGCTGTGAAGTTATTACTAACGACATCCAGTCATCCTTACTCTTCCAGAACTGGAGGATCTATCGGTAACTCACCTGGCTCTCAACTAAATCATGAACCTATCAAGCTACTGAACAAACAGCGGATGAGTATGTATATGTATACTGTTGTAGAATTCGGTTAGTTCTTAATACCACATACTCAGCTTAAGACGTCCATTCGGTTAATACATACTTTCTCCCAAACGGATCATCAATTCTTTTACTATTTGTGAAGATTATGCGGATAAGACGTAGTACTTCAGATCGTAATTACTAATTTTATTTTCCGAGGAGGTGCGTCTTATCCGAGATATACTGTAGTTTCCAGGACCTAACTACGAATATTGATAGCTTAAATTTGATGGATTATCGACAAAATAGAAAAAAGTTCTCCAACTTTCTTCAGTGATATACATACTAGTACCTACAGTGGAAACTGCCTAATACCAAATCGTATTTTGTAGGAATTTTCCTTGCTGAAACGCGAATTTTGCTATTATGTGAATTATTTAACATACAAAATTGCACTTTGGTCCTTAAAATAAGTTGCCATTAGGAGATTTTGCTATTAGACGAATTGCTAAAACGGCGGTAGTTTCTACCTTACACAAATTTTGAAGAATTCTATCAAAGTTCGTACAAAAAGTGTGAGTAACTCAGTCTTTGACTTGGTAGCATGCCATTACACAGATAATTATTAATTTGTTATATATCAAATTTCGAAATTTTTATTTTGTATATATATATTAGATGAATACCCGCGCGTGTAGACGAGCAATTGTTTGGCAGTGTTTAAATTCATTCCAACTCGATGGCGACCATTCGCTTTCTTCTCGAATGGAACCAAGCCATGGCTCACACACAATTAGTTCTAATTTTATTGAGTATTTATATGTCTGTTGGATTCTTCTCTAGATGTATGGGTTTATATTAACGCTAACTAATTAGTTAATATTATTTGCAACGTAAGTTCGTAGGAATAATATATTCAGTCTATAAGGTATTAGGAATTAATACAAATTCTGTGCTACATCAAGAATATAATTAAAATATTGTTACAAAATTTGAGGATACATTTTTATGATCAAAATGGTCCCCTACAAAAATCGCCCTTTATCTACTTATTTGCTATTTAACCATGGATGATGGATTTCGTTATCTGCCTGGGTATTGTTCTAGGTCATTTTGGGGAACTCCTCGGGCATCGCTTGGTTGGAGGGGGATTTCTATACAACCTAAATATAAATGAGATGCACCATCCATGGTTAAAAATATCTAATGATTCTAATAAGCTTATAGGGGGTCTCTTGGTTGAGGTCATCATTCTATTGATTTATTTTCTCTCAATAATCAATATTCCTAATTACAGTATACAGTATACGTATATGGCGGAATCCGCTAATCAGGAAACTGACAAACGGGAAAATCCTTACACAGGATCTAGGAAACATTTTTTAAACGGCCAGTTCCATGTCAAATAGTAAGATTTAATATTGGTTACTCGGGAGAACCTCTTTATCGCACCAAACCATACTCACAGAGAAGAATCGGGTCCACTTTTCAAAACTCGACCCGCTATGAACCCGAAACCGAAGTGTATATAAGTGTAGATGATCACTCAAAATCCTCTAAACCAGTGATTCTCGACACATTATACAAATTTCTATCCCTTGCTATCCCACTAACGAAATCTTTCTGATTTGAAGCGGTTGTTGTGCAGCGTCTCACGTCGTGAAGCATCCTAGCAAGCGAATCTCGCTAGTAACATTAAAATGTCCATTTATAGGATTTAGATTACCAGATTCGGATAAAATTTAATATTGTTAATGTTACTGACATTAAGACCTCAAGAAAATTTCGGGCCCATTGTTGAGAAATGAGAACCACTGCTCTAGACCTCCCGCTTTCCATTGTGATATTATGAAGAATTATACATATGAGTTTATGAGAATAATATAATAGCAAGCTATGACTACTGATAGCACAACTGACAAGAGTATAACATCTCTACAAATGGATACTAGTGATGCAATACAGCTAGATAACACATTAGATACTAAGCTACCATTCACAGATGTATGTACTATGTTTGAGAAGATTAGTTCTTGTGATGGTAAGGAGCGGAAGAAGAAAATATTATCATCTTACTCAATACATGGCGTACTCAGCATAGTAAGCTATACTCAGATAGTGATCTGGGTAAAAAGGATAGTTTCTATCCAATCATGAGATTATGTCTACCACATCTGGACAGAAAGAGAGCAGCCTACGGTATGAAGGAGACTGTACTAGCTAGATATTATATAGAAGTGTTAGGGATAGCAAAGACAGGAGCAGATGCTACTAAACTATTGAACTACAGAGCACCTAGTAGTGGTAAGACTCAAGCAGGGGATTTCGCAGCTGTTGCTTATTTCGTACTCAAGAACAGATGTCCGGAAAATGGCACTCTAATGGTATCTGATGTAAATTGCCTTCTCAACAAAATCGCGGTTTCTAACGCAGCTCACGACAGAGTTGCAGTCAAACAAATCCTCCAGCAGATGCTACGTAGCACAACAGCTATAGAGCAGAAATGGCTTATCCGTATTATAATGAAAGAACTGAAGTTAGGAATAAATGAGAATTCTATTCTATCTCTCTTTCATATAGATGCAGTAGATCTATTCAGTGTGTGTGCTGACTTAGAGAAGGTTTGTGTTGACCTGAGAGAGCCCTCATTCAGACTGAATGAAGCTGCTATACAACTATTCCTTCCATTCAGACCAATGCTAGGACAACGAGCCTCTATACCACAAGCTGTTAAGCTAACAGAAGGACAGATGTTCTATGTAGAAACTAAGTTTGATGGAGATAGAATGCAGCTACATAAGGATGGAACAGATTACAAGTATTTCTCTCGTAGCTCTAAGGATTATACCTCATCATTTGGCGCCTCCTCCACAGATGGCTCTTTTACTCCACAAATCCACTCAGCTTTCAAACCAGAGATTTCCTGTTGTATTCTAGACGGAGAGATGGTGGGATATGACGTCACTGATGATAGCTTTGTTCCTAAAGGCGATAACATAGACGTTAAAGCTTTCAGTACTCAATTAACTGGGAAGTATGAAGGCATGCAACAGTGTTTTGTTGTGTTTGATATACTGATGATTAATGGAAGGAATCTGGCTAACTTAACTCTTAGAGAAAGAGCTCTGGAATTGGCGCAGGTGTTCACACCTGTTAAAGGGTTGTTACATTTGGTGGATAGACTAGAGTTGACATCCAGAGAAGAGTTAGTGACGTCACTAAATGATGCTATAGATCGCAGGGAGGAAGGACTACTTGTAAAGTTACCTAATTCTACATACCAGCCTGACAAGAGGAAGGGTAGCGGTTGGTTGAAACTGAAGCCAGAATACATGGATTCTCTCAGTGACCAGCTTGATCTTCTCATCTTAGGAGGATATTATGGGAGCGGAAAGAGGGGAGGTATTGTGTCTCACTTCCTGTTAGGGGTAGCTGAGACTACCTCTCCTGGTAATAACCCATCCAGGTTCTTGTCTTTCTGTAAGGTGAGTTGAAGAAAATTATGTGGTAATACCAATGCGATTTTATCGCTCTATCGCAATTCCATCCATGGTCCTGTTATAGGAATGTGAATACGTACCATCATGATGAAATGGTTTGAAATTGTATGGAGGCCACAAAACCTTGTAAAATTGAAAACCAAATGAAACCTCTTATTTCGCGAGAAAATTCTGATCCCGAATTTGAAAATATGACCAAAGATTGGGTTGCTTTTGACTAGAGGGACGGAGATCATTTATACTTGCTAGCTGTCAGGATCATTTTCCTATTCGAACATCAAAATTCGGGCATGAATTTTAATAAATAACCGCTTCAATATTGTTGTTTATATGCGTGCTAATTTGATACTTCGTGCTTCGAATGATAATACAGTTTTTGGTAGAGTTAACGATAGTGGATGCATGGATGTTCGAACTAACAATACATCGAATTTATGGATTTGACTGTTGTTAATTTATAGCATTTGTTCATTATTAGGAATCGACCGGGAATTCCCGTTTAATTCCCGGTTTTGCCCGATCGCCTAAATTGACCGACATCTAGCCGGAAATTTAAAAATCTTTATTTAGTAGTGGAACTCCGAATTAATTAATATTCTACACTATAGACATTAATATTAATTAATTTCAGAATTCTGGACACCCCGCAGACACATTCATTGTAAATTTATAATCCATGATTGGTACGCTTTTTAACTGTTCAGTTAAAATTATCTATTAATAGATTAATTTTTCTCTTTGATTACTCGTAGTTATATATTATATTATAATATACTGTATCTTTAGGTAGGAACCGGCTATACACTAAGTGAGCTACGAATACTGTCCGAGGAGCTTGGGCCCTACTGGAAGCCATTCAATTCTTCAAGTGTCCCAGATTCCATTGTGTTAACTGTTGGTAACAAAGAGAAACCCGATCTATTAATAGAACCAGAATTCTCCAAGATAGTACAAATACGAGCAGCAGAAATTACAGTATCAGATAAGTACAGCTGTGCATGTACTCTTAGATTCCCCAGACTAGAGCTATTCAGAGAGGATAAGGAATGGTACCAGTGTATGACCATGGAAGAGCTGGAGAATATTAAGCAGAGTTCATCAGGACGTCTTGCTCACGCATGGGCTGACGGATTTGAAGATATCGCTGTTAAAAAGCGCAGAATATCCGGCGGTAGGAGGATTGCCATCACTCGGGGCGTGGCTTCTCAATTCAGAGGAGCTAATGTTGATGACGTAGAAGTAACAAGTAATACTTTTGAGGGAAAAGAGTTCTATGTTGTTAATGGTTCTCCTGACTTCTCTAAGAATGCTATTGAGTTAAAAATAGCTTCTTATGGAGGCTCATTCCGACAGAACCCCACCCCCGATACATTCTGTGTCCTGGTACATGATGTGAACTTCAGAGTTAAGAACATAATCAAGACAAGGAAGTATAATGTTGTAAAGCTGGACTGGTTTATAAAGTGTGTAGAAGAGGATAAGTTTATTCCTCTAATGCCTCACCACATGATATTCACAGAGACTGACACTAAGCAGCAATTCAAACATCTCTATGATGAGTATGGAGATAGTTTCACAGAGCCCTGTGAGTCTGCTGAGTTCTTGAGTTTGTGTAGGAGGATTGCAACTAATCACAAATCAGATTACGTCGCGATGTCTCATCCAGACATAGCAGATATAAAGGATAAGTATATTGATGATGCTCGTGTTTCTGGATTATTCAGACATTATACTTTCTATGTAGATAGATATGGAGAAATGAATAGTCCTGAGTATAGCTTACCTCTGAGTCCTCTCGAGCTAGTGGGGTGGAGCATTAGATATAACGGAGGATCAGTGAGCAGAGAGTTGGTTAGAGGAGTTACTCATGTTATTATTGATGAAGGAGACATGTCTAGAGTTAGAGAGATAAAATCTATTGTGAAGTCATTTGACCTACTTGCTTACATAGTGACAAGTAAATGGGTTGAAGATTCTATTAAGATGACTCATATCAGACCTGAAAAGATGTATACACCTGTTACTTAGCTGTTCAGTTATATTTTATGTATTTTTCAAAAGTTCTTATGCTATGTGAGAGAGAGAGATTAGTTTTAATTAAGTTCGCGATTACACTGCTAATCTCACAAACATACATCAATGTAACAAAATTTGCGTGAACCTGTATGTAATATAAAATAACTAGCGCGGTTGATTTTCTAAGTCACTTCACGATATGATGATGATCTGCGATGCTAAACTATTGTTCTTCAGGATTTTATTAATTAATATCCATGGCCCAATTTGAACTGAGTATGTTAGCACGCCACTCACTATAACGACTAGGCTCTATATGTTTGCAATACGTACCATCCCAAAAGTTTCTCTCTTTTTTAGCTTTTTGTGAATTATTAAGTACTAGCTAGCTTCGCTTGCTAGGTCGCTGGCGACAGCTTAGTGCTTCAGATAGCTTAAGTATTAAACAGCTAAATTGTATATTGTTATTGGTCGCTACGCGACAATATACTCAACACTACGTGCCTCAAATTCACAGAATCGTTAAAATTTTATTATCCATGGTCCATCCAAACTAGATTAAATGGCCTTCTAAGGTGACATTTAAGATGCTATGTCGCTTTTGGTTAGTAATCTCGGCACTTCGTGCATCGGCTATTAAGAAAATCTGAATTTTTCGCAATTTGGAAAACTATGGTATTTTTGTACAGTTATGATGACCTAATAATCCAATGATGAGTTAGCTTCTGGTCAGAATCATGACGTCAGGACATTTGTCACATTGAGATTCAATTTTAAAACTTTTGTCATGTATATTGGCTGAGCAGTGGTTAATAATGTGATTTTTCGAAAATCCAAAAGTTGACAATGACGTCATAATTTCGCCCAAGACTCGAACATGTCCGAGCCAGGCCCAAAAACTCCTGTATGCCAATAATCAGCCCTGGGGGTCCTCCAGTTTCTTCAATCAATTCTGGACATACAGCGTATATATATATACACACACATTGGGCCATGTAAAATATATTAGTTGTTTCTCATCCAGAATTTCTTCGTATACTGGGACGGGCGGGGATGAGAAACAAGTATATTACTTTACATGGCCTTAATTACGTTTTAATAGTATCTGATGAATGCCCCAGAAAAACCCGCATTCTTAATTCTTAATGCCACTTATGATAATATAATTAATCTTTCTATTGAGAGATCTGAGAATTCAGAAATTTATAAGTAATTATTAATTAGTGCAACACGCATTCCTTAATGAATATTTTGCTCAGAGAACTAATCTTAAAATATCATTACATAGGGGAATGATACGTACTGTAATATATTTGTTATTAATTATCCACAGAAGTTTCGTCGCAAGGAAAAATCCGTCTGACGGTTTTTTGGTGGAAGGTTTTTCGTCACTGTTTATTAAAACATGTGGTATAGACAATTACAATAATCCTCACACTCTTTATCATCTACTGTACTTTCTGAAACTTTATTTGATATTTCTTCATACATTCTTAGCAGATCATCCAGATTGTATACCTTCACAACAGTACCCCTGATCACTTTTGTATACAGCTTACGGGATGCAATATGTATCCTGATATGATATCCAATCTTTCTCGTTGTAAAACAAGCTCTTCCATGCTCATCGATATATTTTACATTTTTTGAATGTAGATTACAGATTGCTAGATTTTCTCCTTCATATTCATTGTCCGTGAAAATAATATAATCCTGAAATGCCACAATATCGTTAAACTGCTCAATATTTATCTGAATTTCATCTAATCTATTTTCTTGTGCATAGTATATGTACCAAAAGCTAAACCATCTGCAACCGACTCTAAGGACCAGATTCATGTCATCATCTTTTATACAGATTCCCTTGATTGTCTTAGCTGGTTGAATAAAGTTGTTAATTGCTTCAATTTGTTGCATTCCTTCCTTTCCAAATGAGTCAACTCCACTCTCACTCACAATATAGAAAATTTGGTGTTTTTCAGAAGAAAAACAATCAATTATCCTTCTTGAATATTTGCCATACATTATAGTAGTTATGAGTATGCCTTCATTCGTTATGAGGTGTGCTCTAGACACTCTTGAATGTAATTCACTAACGCAGAGTATATTTTCAGAAATCTGACAGAATTTTCCAAGAATAATCTTAGGAATTACAATCTTGAAACAGTACAAATAATTTCCTTCTAAATCGAATGCTAGTATTGACTTAATATGAGGATATCCAATGTAGACCGTGTTGTAGAGCTGTGATATTGCAATATGACAGTATGAAGTATTTTTACTAACTGAAATATTACAGGAAAACGAATATTCCGGTTCTAACTTGAACACATCTTCCATAAACAAAGCATCCATTTCTAATATCAGATACAAATACGAAAAACAGAGTCTATGTAGTACAGAGAAAATACAATTAATAATGTAAAATATCTAATTTCCCAAATTTAATGAAAATTGTAGTAATAAACTATCAAATATCATTGTTTCACCATCCCATAACCTTATATATCTATATTATTAAATCACTTTTGTCTGTTGTCAAGGAAAGGATTTACGGTATGCAATATTGAAATTGTTGCATAACTATGTATTTATCGTGTTTATCAAGGAAGTAAATAGAATTCAA